>JAMXBD010001529.1:0-349673 GCA_024138025.1 Combretum micranthum
TTGGTATGGTTCTACAAGGTTTCAGCTTGGATCGATGCTCAACAAGGTTCAAAAGTAGCTCGTCTTAGTGAAGGTCAGCTCGGAAATTGTCTTGTTCTATAGCTACTTAGATTATACAGTTTGTCGAGTGCTGTGTTGGTACATCGAAGCTTAGCTGCTTGATGACGCTTCGTTCACTGTAAAGACTCGACATGCTCAATTCTCAAATTAAGCACACTAAGTCCCCAATCACGTATAATTCTTGTGAATTATACGTAAGGTTGTCTTAAAAGAAGGTGTTTATATTGAACATTGCTATCCGATTTTAGATTATGAAATCATTCAATTAGATTTTGGTAACAACTGGATTTAGCAGCGGAAAAATAAACTTTAATAAAAACGTTTCTACATAAAAGCATTTCAAACTTCCACTATTACAAGTGGAAAAACTTTCACTTTGATAAATATTTAGAAAAGCTTATTTACAAAACTTGGGCAATAACAAACCCTTAAATAAAAATACAAATTTATAATTAAATCTAGTCCTCTTACAAAACAAAACAAAACAAAAGAAGAAACAAAATATAAGAAATGTCTCGATCCTATCACATTTCACTCATCTCCCAAATCTTCAGAATCGCCCAAAACCCGGGACAAACATCATCACATCAATCATCATCACCATCACCATCCTCCTCAACAACAATAAGAAGAACAACAACATCAACAACCTCCACACCATCATCAATTTGATCAACATCGTCTTTATCAACAACAAAACCTGTAAAAAGAATAACAACAACAAGAATGAGCCGAAGCCCAGTACACAGCAACACAATCACACACGGAGTGACACACGAGCTTAACTAAATGCAAATGCAACAATCACAAGTTATTATCTTCCTTTAAGGTAAACAAATCAACACGGAAGTATTCAAACTCCGGGCAACAAGGATAGTGGGGGATCCTGAGTAACAACCTTGACGCTCAGGGGGTTGATATAAGTAGTTCGGATACTTATATCTCTTAGATAAATCTATCCAATAATGAAACAGTCCCATGCCCCCAATCTGAGCAGGGTGCCGCTCCCCGAACCGGATACCAATTCCATCCCAGGCTCACCCAATTTGTGAGGGGGCGCCCCTAGGCACTCATGCCACCCTGGGCAGGGATTGGATTTAACGGCTTAAAACACAAATCAACACTCACAATTAAGTTTTTCTTAATATATATAGTTTTCATAAATGCCTATCCTAACACAGAGACAAGCTAGTCACTGCGTACCTTGAATATGAAATCCAAACATAGCTTCAGAAGGAAATTTCAGAAGATAATCCAGAAGATAAATCAGATATCCACTTCTATTTAAGGAAAGAAGTCATATAAGAAACTAAACTAGCATCCACTTTTATCAAACTTTTATTAATCCTATTTGATCAGACACTAATGTGGAACTCCACTATGGCTGTGATGAATCGCCCCGCCAAAGTATGGATGGTTCTCCTTTGTCTGTCAAAGTATTTCTTTTCACTTTGATTATGGTTTCTTATCCACAAAGCATCAACAAAACATTTATATTCAAAAACATATAAATCCAAAACAATTAAATATTCAAAACAACATATTCTCATGTTATTCAAAGATCACCCTAACACATTCATTTAATCCAATTATTTGTTACTAACCCATTTTAGCTTAACCTTAGTCAAATTTATTAGAATTAGTCATTTAAGTCATTTACCAAGTCAAATGGATTAACCTTAGCCATTTAATTCAAAAGCCAAGCCAAGTGGATTAAGCTTAAGAAATCTAGTTCATTTTAGTTTAATTGAGTTTCTTAAGTCAAACTCATTATAATTAATCATTTAATCTAATTACTAAGCCATAATTAAACTAACTCAAGCTAATTTATTTTAACTCATTCAAGTTCATTTAGTCAAGTTGAACTTAGATTAAGTGACTAGATTCATTTTATGTAAAACTCGCATATTTAACTCAATTATCTATAAATCTATCTAAGTCATGTTTAATTATATCACTAAATCATCATTACACATCAAATATTATTTATCTATCTCATTTTAGGTCAAAAAGATCCATTTACACTTAACAATAACATTTAGAAATCAAAAACAAATTTTTATTTTGTTTAGGAAAACACAATAGTTGGAAAGATTCAAAATTTAAGCACTGATACGTTTCAAATTTGTAAAAACTCAAAACATCAAAGTTATAGATCTCTTTCTTATCTTTCTAACGCAACTTGAATCACCTCAATCGGAGGTCGGATGAAAAAGTTATGGCTAAAATACAAAAGGACTGCGAAACTGGGAAAAGTTGCAAAAACACTGGGCGTAAATTGGAAATTTGCCAGCGTTAAGGGTTGAGCGATCTGGTCACCGTTGGACTCTTCAACACCACCAAATTTCCAACGTACACTAGCAGCGTAGGATTCAACACCGGCAGCGTTGAATGCCGGCGTACATACATTACGCTGCTGTCAAATTTTCCCCTGTTTTCATTTTGCAAAAACCATTTGTTCCAATTGTTTCAAACTCCTCCAAATTCATTTCAAACTTCTTCAAACTTGTTATTTGATCTTACTACAATATAATCAACACAAAATCCCACTTCAATCCATCAAACATCACTATAATCATCATAAACAACTTCAAACCCCAATTTCACTATTCATCTTCTTCCTCAATAAACCAACTCCATCAACCATAAACTTTACAAATACAAACTCAAACAATACTTCTCAACTCAATTCAACATCAATTCATCAATTAGAAATGTAAATAACAAGTAAAAATAAAGAGAAATAGAAAACGAAAACTTAGCTTTTTGGGCCTACTCATGCAATTCCTTCTTCTTCTTCTTCTTGTTGAAGCTAATTCTACTTGATTTCCTCTTTCTATCTTGTTTCCTATCCTTAATTTATCTACTTGAATTTGAGTTTTAGAGAAAGAAAAAAGAAAGGGAAGAAGAAGAGAGAAGAGGAAGAAAGAAAACGAAAAATGAATGGGAAGAAAGGGCAGCCAAAAAAGAAAGAAAAGGAAGGGAAATGATAAGGTTAAATTTGGAGAAAAATAGAAATAGGATATATGTTTAGAACTATCAGATCAATATCTATAGTTCTAGAAGTATTTAAAAGATAATTTTAGAACCGATAGGTTAGAAATTAAGGACTTAAAATAAGAACTTAATTTAGGAATTTAGTTTGGATAAAAGATATTTAATTTGAGTTCGGGTTTAAGAACTGATATTTTAAGATAAGCAAATGAACTCAAATTTTACTGAGATTTAGGAATTAGTGTTTAGGCTAAGAATTAATGGTTTAGGAATTCTCTAAACACTTTGATGACATGTTTAGGTAATTTGAAACTCAAATCTCAATTAATAGCTAATTAAATTATATCAACTTGTCTAATTAAATCCTATAATTCATTTGATTCATTTAATCTATCTAAACTCAATTTCTAATATAGGTAAAGATTTGGGGTATTTCATTCACATCGTCAGTGAATGCTTGGACTTGGAGCTGTCTAGTCTGTTGTGTCGGTGGTTGGACAGAACGAGAGCTCAGTTGTGGCACATCCAAGCGCTCGAAGTTGCTCAAGTCTATTGTTATGGGCATTCGGTTGGAGGCCATGACAAGTCAGTCAGCTACTTAGAGGAGCTCGACTCAAGCTATTGCTACTACTATTTCTTGTTGTACAGGTTGGCATTTTGGGAAAAGTTTGATACTTGGATTCAACAGTTCGGTTTGGTGGGTATCGAATCTAACAAAATTAAATTTGTACTCTCAAAATTTATATAAATTGTATAAAGTAGTGAGTAGGGTCAAATCCATAGGAATTGGTAAAACTTATTTTTATTTAAAGATTAGATCAAGAAAAGAAGAAGGGGGGTTGGTTGTGAAATAAAAGAACACTAATTATCTCATAAGCAAGTAATCTAATTCAAAGAGTAAATCAATATCAAGGTGTTCCTAACAACAGGTATCATTATAGTTCAGTTCACAGAATTGATCATTGATGCAAAGATTTCTATTTTTTATTTTGGATAAATTAGTTATGGTCATTAACAAGCTCTAACAACCTATCTCTCCTTACTTTTTCGATAATCAAAAGAGGTTATTTGATTATTTCTCTTATTGATTAAACAGCTCTAAACAAGCTCCTAGGGTTTAATTTATCATTAAAATGGAGAACAAGAGAGATCACCAATTCAAGTCAACAAATCATAAGAAGATCTATTTAGACTAGATTATATATCTTCATAACACAAATAAATTATCTATCATATGATCAATCTTGTTATTGTGCCATATAGATTAGAACAATCAAACAATTACGGATTCGACGTTCTAATTGACAGTATATTACCATGCTAACTGAACAAATGGGCCTTAATTTGTATCAATCAAGCAAAATAACAATATCAAAATAATTAGAAGATATATAAATACATAAAATTAGAACAAATCAATAACAAAGTATTTAAATCTCACAATTCTTGAAGAACTGAAACTTGTAACAATCTTTTAGCTAGAAAACTGTTTTAGCCACTCATAGACATGGAAATTCTCTCTAGGCTTTTAGGAGTTTTGATAATACAAGATGGATTATCTCTCTAACAATGAGATAGGGTATTTGTAGAACAAAATAAGGAATTTGATCTGTCACAATGTAAGCTGGCTTAAGTCGGTAGCCTTGAAATTGAGATGCCCGGCCTTCATTGCTTAAAATAATTTCCAAGATGAGTAAGCTGTTTGCTTTCATGCTTACACTACTACCTAGTCGGCAGCCTTGATTCCCAGATAATCGGCATACAGGTGTAAATTGACGACTGATAAAAAAGATGATAGCTAATTCATTTCTTCTTTGTCACGCCCCAAAGGGTACCCTAAACGTGGTAATCCACCGCATACGGTATCAAAACTTAGGAATGACTTCTCGAAGTCATGCGAAAGTTTTCAACACTATATGTAAGGCGTCTATCATAACAATAGGAGACACCTGCAGGATGTATAGTTTGAGATAGTAAATACAGCATATAAGAATCTAAACAATCATCCAATTTATTATTAAGAGAATATAATCCTTACGTCTTCTTAGGGGTTTTCCCCTATAATTCTCCAAACAATCATAATATCAACTTAATCTTTCTCACAACAAAACAATACTAACACCAAAAGACATTAAAGGATATTTAACCTAAGATCTTTAAAAGATTCCTAGAAGCTTTTTTAAAACATCATCCCACGAGTATATGAAGTCTTCGGGCATAAAAGATATAGTCCTGTTACAACAAAGGTCTATCAGAGTATAAGCATAACTAGCTTAGTGAGAATATTCCTGAATCAATGTACTTGTATAAATAATTTTCAAACAAGTTATTAAACAAGCATATGAACGCATCAAGCAAGTGATCAAGCAATACATATGATCTACGGGAAATCATATGTTTGAATGGATTTACTCCTCCATTCAGGGTTTGGTGTTCCAAACTTTTTAAAACCATCTTTAATCCAACTCATGTAGTTTATTTCAGGCGCCTACTCGCCCATCTCAAAATAGTTCTTTCAGGCTCCTAATCGCCTATCTTGCAGATTTCTGGCTACTGCACACCCGGCTTCTATACTCTTGTCCCATCAAGAATAGCAGCTCATGCAATGAAACTAACTATGTGATATGCATGAATCAATTAATATAATTCATAGTATATGATTAAAGTAATTTAAAGGTGATCATAGAATTTGCACACACATAATAGAATAATAGTAAAACATAAGTTAATTAACAACGATTCATACCTCGGTATACTTATCATTCTTTCAACCAATATTATCATACATAATTCATTTTCATCTTTTCCTACTTCTAGTGCCTCTAGCTACAAGCACAACCAAGTACGCAAAAGGTAGGGAATAAACTCACTTGGCCATGAGAATCTATCTTTCTTATGGATGAGTCGATTGGTAAATCCACTAATCAAAATAATCCCCCGGGTATGAATACTCCTCCTGGGATCACCTAATCAAGAAGAATACCCATAATGAGTATTTCTTATTGATTCTATGGTACTTATCAAAAACTATGTCATAAGATCGTTAAAATTCGCATAGAAGGTAATTCTAACCTAAAATGGCCATAACTTGGTCATTTCAAACTTGAAATTGCGCAAATAATATATTGTTTCCTACCTACTCAAAAATATCTAACCATTTTTAAGGTTATTTTTATCATAAAAAGCTATTTGAGTTGGAAAATACTACGGTACATAATAGATACGAATTTATAGTTCACAAAATATGATTTTTCCAAACTTCACTTTACTAAAAAATCCTTAAGCAAAATGTAAGTATATCTACATAGTTAAAAAGTCCTTTGAACATATATAGGCACTCATATTGTATGCATGATTTTTGTAGTGTTGTCTCAATATTGATATTTCATAAACAATTTGTCTTTAAGGGTTTTAAAAGATAAAACTTTAAAAAATTTCTTCTTTTTGAATTGTTAGAAGAAAATTAAAATATATTTGAGTTGTTATGAGTAAATGTTTTCCTATTATAATTTCATTTTCTCACTTTTCAAAAGTAAATTTATTTGCGAAAATTTTGGTTCTTTAAGTTATCTAACAACTTTATTTCTAGTGATTGAAAATAAGCTTTTCAAAATATCTTTTAAGTTTTTGATGTGGTCAAATATTTGAAGTTATGTTAAATATACGTTTTCCTCTTATTTTTATATCATTTCTCTTCTTTAGGAAATAATTTACCTTTAAACTTTACTTACTTGACAAAATTTTATTTTTCTAAGTTGGTATTTTTAAAATAGTGAGTTGATTTTATCTTAGTTTGAAAAACTTGTTTTATTCTTAATATTTGTTAAGTGATAGAATAATTCTTTTCATAAGAAAAGCTTTCTTAATGTTAACATTAGAACTTAGTAAAATCTTCAAGAGAATAACAATATAAAATTCAAGTTTTGAAAATACTTTCATATTATGATTTTCAAAGTCTATAGTGAACCTATTTAAGTTTTATAAAAAGTATGGTTGAGTTAAAATCTTTTAATGTTAAAAATTCTTCTTTTATGGAGTATTTAGTTTAGTTTATAAAAGAAAAGAATTCTTTTTAGTATTTTGAAGAAATCTACATTACTATTTCTTCTAGAATTTATGATTAGCTTATCTTATGAAAAGAGTTTAAAAACAAAGCTTAGATCTCTTGTTAAAAATTCCTTTTGTTAAGAAATCTAGTTTATTTTTCTTTATTTGAGAAAGAACCAATTTTTATTTTTATTTAAGATAACAATATTCTAATCATGCATGAATATGATTATGTAGCCATGTAAAAGTAAAGATAATACATAATAAGAAATACTTGTAAGTAAATAGACATAATAAAATAGTCAAGCATTGGGAACCTTAACTTCATCAAGGTATCCCAATCATGTATTGGGAGCCTTAGCTTCATCAAAGCAACCGGTACTAAGAATAGATTAGTCCCAAAAGAAAGAAAAGAAAATCGTTTTGACTTGATATGAACAAGTCTAAGACTAGAAAGACTAGTCTTAATTAAATTGCATAAAACAAGTAAATAAATAAATTGCAAGACATGAAAATAAATAAATAACAATGAGCTTATATGCTCTAAATAAATATATACTTAGTATACATAATATTATATAAGTTAGATTAGAGCAAAAACAATAATAACAATATAACAACATAATGTAAAATAGGAACATGAACAAAAACAAAACATGAACATATTGTTGCTTCTTTAACTCATATGAGTCTAAGAAACATACACTAAGTTCATGCTAAGTTGTATGAACATGATAAAGAATGTGGGTAGGATTTTTACCTCAGGTTTAATGGAGGATTTTGAAAGAGATGAATGGGTTTTGTGTGTTTTTTTTTTTTTTTTTTTTTTAAGTTGTAGGGAATGATAGAGAGTATTTTGAGAGAGATTTGTTGGAGAGGGGTTTTGAGAGGGAATTTTGGTAGAGTTTTGTTATGTAAAATCGGTTTGTGAAAGAATGAAGGAGGAATGGGTATTTATAGAATTTTTGGAGTGAATTTTTGATGTAATAAAATAAATTGAAAAAGAAAAAAATGAGAGGGAGAGAGAGAGAACTAGCGCCGGCCATGAGGAAAGGAAAGAGAGAGTGAGTTGATTTGTTTGTATTTTGTAAGAAAATAATTAATATGTAAGATATGATTTGATATAAGATGTATTGGAAATGTAAAAGTGTAAGAAAATAGGTATGTAGGTAGTAAGAAATAGGTGTAAGAAAAAGTAGAGATAGTGAAATAGTAATGAATAATAGAATAGTACTATGAATAGTAAACTAGACATATAAAATAGGTAGTAATAAAAATACGCGTAAACGAGCTATATCTGTTATTTTTAGTTATTGAAAAATTCTAAAAACGATATTTTTGAAATCCTTGTTTAATTACGAGTCTTTTGGTGTTAATGAAATATTTTTATTATTTCGAGCTCCAAGACACGCTTTTTGAAAACTGATCCGATTGAGTCCGAAGGACATTCGAAATTTGCAATCTGATATTTTTATGTTACCTTATATTATTACGAACTATTTTAAGCTATTAACTTAATTTCATTTTCTAGGGTTTGAGAACGTGGGATTGCAGGAGTTGAAATTGCTTGATTGTCTTGGTCTTTGTTGACTTTTGAAACTTCGGTTTGACTAGGGTTAGGGTTTAATCCAACTTTACCTAGAAATTAAGAGGTTTGTATCAGGGATCGGATAGGTGGATCTTCTCATGTTCGAGTTTTTGAATTGAACGATTATTGAACTTTCTATTTTTGTTTTAGAAAATTCTCTTATGAAATCCCGTGATTGAAATTGATCAAGGTTCGGTTTCAACTTGGGTCAAACTTTAGGATTTCGATTCGGTATTCCAAAACTATTCTCAAAAATTCGGAGGCTTACATTCTTTCCTCTCTTTGCCACTTTGGTAATATTTTTATTTATGTATTTATTTTTAAAATTATAATACCGAGTTGTCGGTACCCATTGGATATGTTATATGATCCAAACCCGATTCTATAACCTTAATTTTTTACTATATATCTAAGCCCAACCTTAATACCCTATATGGTTTAACCTTATAGAGTTTTAATGGATCAGATGGGTTGGAAACCTTAATAGCCTACTAGGTTGCATTCCTATACTCCACTTTTATTTAACCCAATTAGATTGCTCTAAGGAGTTACACTACAAAACCATAATTAACACACAAATTTCACTCAAGTTGTGTCCTTTATCACAAATCAAAAATTACACCTGACATAACTTTCACTCTCACTAAATGACACAATGATCCTAGAGTAATGCCTTGCAAAAGTGTTTGGAAATAAAAACTTAGTAGCACTATTATTACACTTCAACAAGAGTGAAAGCAAATTAACTACAAGAGATAAACTGATTGAGATGAATAAAGAATGTTTGTATGTACATAATGTGCTCTTTAACCTCCTCAAAATTTGCTAACAAAACTCATATATATATGTATATATATATATATATCTTTTCCAAAGGATTTGGTCGTTGAAGATACTGACCAATTTACCCTTACATTTAATGCTTGCATAGGCTACAGGTTACTGCCTAGACGACATTTGGAAATCTTCAATAGTCTCCATATGTTCAAAGTACCATTTGCATTATACCTACATATTAAGTGTACTAATTAGACACCATCTCCTGGTGTCCAGAACCCACCTAAGAAAACACATAGTGAAAAGCATTTTAGAATATGTATCAGCCCTATCATCTTGATGCCAATCGCTAGTGTCCTAATGCTAGCTATATGTAGTAAGACCTTCAAAAACATAAGCAAACATAAGCACAACACATATATTTATACATTTTCAACACATTGTACATCAAACATATTTTAGCTAATTAAGTGTAACTTTTTGTACAATCATGCAATGCATTTTCACATTAAAATCCAATTTGAAATCTTCGTTTCAACAAAATGGCCATAATAACAATAAGGCATGGGGGTCCATGCAATTAGTCCTTAAGTTGATGCTCCATAGTTGCAAGTTCTTTAAAGTGCCCTAGTCATTGGCACTACTAAAGCTAACATTGGACTCATCACATGGCTACTCGTAGTAGTCAAGAGAGGTGAAACTCATCTTATATGTTAGGCCAATAGTAAGATTCACCTCATATGAATTGTCTGTAAATTTGCAAAGATTGCTCAGACTCGCCTTATATGATGCCTCTCTCTCTGCTTTTATATTTTTTAAACATAGTTGACAGGTTTAGGAAAGAAATTTTTCCAATTTTTAAAGGTTGATTACCTATTTCTTTATATACATAAGGGGAAATGGATCTCTTCATCACATTTTCTCAATTTCTATCAATTTATCCTCTTAAAATCAATGGTTAATATTAAAATGAAACAAATGACATTGTAGTGATGCTACTGATTATTTTAAGAGTTCAAACAATCTCAACAATTAATTTTGGCAAAATATATAATTAAATACCTAAATTTGAAATTGATCAATTTAATATTTGAATTTTGAAATTAATCGGTTTAGTACCTAATAGAGCTTTTCGTACATACAAATAATACCTTAGTATTGGTTAGTGAAGTGATTAAAGAAATATCAAATAGGTTTATGAAAAATGGAATAAAAAATGGCATTGGCAATTTTGTAAATTTAAGCAACTTTGAATTTTTCAATTTTAGGACCTTATTTCAATGGAAAACGGGCCAACAGTTGAAACTCACAACAGTGCTCATGATGTACGTCGCTTTTTAGGCAAATATGATCATTTTAATAGGAAACTTTGTTTTTATTGCCATTTGTGGCATTTGTTTTGTCTTTTTATTTATTTTATGTCTAAGGGATCTTTAGGAAATCTTCTTTCGAAAATTGTGAGTTTTCATATTTATTGTACGCCTTAGGGTAAAGAAACAATTTTGCTTGATCATTAACTGAATTATAAAGCCCCATTTTTCTTTTTCCCCAATTGTAAATTTTGCATTTTGGATGCCTATATTGTCATTACCTTCAAATAGGGTTTGGTAGAAATTACTAGAAGTCATCATGCCATGTGTACACCATTACATGATAGTCATCTTACGTGTTAGAGATCACAAGACTTGATTTAAAATTTAAGTAATAATGCCAATTATCATACATATATATTTCCTATACAAAAATAACTATCGAGTTCCAACTTTCCATTTATCAATGGGATTGTAAGAATCAATATCCCCTACCAAATAGTAAAAGATAGCTTACATTTATATAAACCTGAAAGACAAAGGAAACCTTATTCACAAATATGATGGATTCTATATTTCATACTTTACTCTTTAAGTGTCCATGATAACTATCCTGGGGTAAATGGCTCCCGTTCACACTAATTCTATCCCATCTTGCTTTTATGAAGCTACTTGCAAAACAATCTATTGGAAGGTGAGCGAAACCACATTTAGTGAGATGGGAAAGCAATATTCTTGTTACTGCCTCAAGTACAAGCAAGTTATCAACCATATGCTACATGAAAACTCATATGCAATGCAACATCGCATGTAGTCCTCCGATAACCAATGTCAAATCTAGGATTTTACGCATCCTTTACTAAGGTTTAGGAATGCTTAGTTTTTTCAGCGTCCAGATCATCTAACTTAAATCACTTATATTAGAAGTCCCATGGTACCTAAAATGCAACCCTTCCTTAAAACACCTTAAATGTAATGTTGGGTTCGATCATTCAATAGTTCAATTTCCTTATGAAGGCCTTAATGCTCAATTTAAAGGTGACACATGATACCTTAAATGCAGTCCTAGCCAATGATCTCTTAAGACTTATGATAAGACTTGAGACAATGGTTCGGCATGGCTTTGTAGTTTGTGACTTCCTCAGATCTGTTACTTTGTTCTACGAAGCTAAAGCTTAAACTAACTTTCTTTATGGAGGCTTAATGCTTAATCTGAAGGTGGCTTGACTTAAATGTAGAGGATATATCCATAATTTATATTTTATATCATTCCATCGTCAAACTTTATATTTTATATCATTCCATCATCAAACGCTGATAGTAAATAGTAATGCAACTTCTTGCAATGCATGCCTAATTGTAATTATAACATAATAATCATTAATAAATTTAGGTGACTAATCAATATGCATCTCACTGTAAAGACAAGATGATACAAAAAGCATCAATCTTAGGCAAGGGCATATTCAAGTAGTTCACTTTCAAACATCAAACATAACATTGGTTATTACTTCTTCCAAGCACATATAAAGGGGGTATACATCATGATAGATGTTTAAGTTTCTTTTATGAAATTCACTAATATATTAAATATTTTATTTTAAACTTCTCCTAGAGGAAACATATTAGTGATATCTAGTATAATTCTATGAGTCATTATACACTTGCTTATGGTAGGTCGTATAGGTCAACTCTTATGTCACGAAGGTTCAACTCACAAAAAGTGATTCATCATATCTATTTAATGTCTAAAGTTGTCTAAAATAATATTTATCAATCTAAAGATTTTACGCTTAACATGGGTTGATAAAATGTTGGTGATAGGTTTAGGTGTCTACAAGTTAAACCAACTAATAGACTCACTACTGTAAGTTTGAGAACTAAAATAATATCATGTCAATTTTAGACCTCGATCTACCTAGAATTTCTTAAATATGAAATATGAAAGTTATAGAGCTATTTCTAAGTTTTTTATAGCATTTTAGATCACGTCAATCAGAGTTCAGATGAGAGAGATATGCTTATAATATGAAACTTATAGGAATTATGGTTCAGTTGGATCAATAACTTGAGCTATAGCCAGAGGTTTGATGAACTTAGCTTATCAGATCCTTACAGATGAACCAAATGAAGATAAGTTGAAGAATTTTAGCGGATATATGATGCACTTCGATGATGGGCATGATATGGTATGATTAAGTGTGGAGAAATTACTCAATTTGAAAGGAAATTCATTAAAGTTGCATATCATCCCTGTGACGAAGGTAGTGATTGAAGCGGATCAGGAAAATCAAGTTGCAAAGCAAATTTCCCTTGTTGTAATGACCATGATCTAGGATGTGATGGCAACCCCCCTCCATGTTGCTCGTGATGGAGCCAGTTAACACATCATCTTTAGAGAAATTGAAGAATGCAAAAGATCACGTTCCCCATCCTACCCATGATGCCAATCGTAATCCTTCATTTCGTGCCCATGATGAACTTAAATGGGTTGATTTTTTTAGTGAATGAGGAGATGCTAGCTCGAATCATGACCATGATTGATAACATGATTTCACATCTGTTTTCGAAGTTTAATTTTTTGTTTCCTATTTCATGAAGGAGGTGATGCAAGATATGTAAACAATGATGTGACAACAAAGCAAAACCCTAAGGAATGTTAGGCAAATTGTAATGGAAAAACTCATGAAACACATGAACATGATCTTATTGAGGACTTAGAGAACAATTTGGGAGTCTAACTATCCCATGGTGTACATTTGATTGGTAGATGGTTTGTGGAAGAGGTGGTGATAAAGGCAGAGGGAATGTGCACATCCAGTGCAAGGTATTCGAGTTGTAGATTGTGAAGATGCTTTTGATGATCACCATGATGGGTGTAGGCCTAAGGGATTCCATGGTATTGAAACTGTAAAACTAAAAGTACCTTCTTTTAATGGTACCGCTAGAGTGAATAAATATTATGATTAGGAGGATCAAGATGAAAAGCTCTTTAATTATCATGATTATGATGATGTGTAGCGGGTTAAGCTTGCTACTATTGAATTTAAGGGCTATGTATTGCATTAGTGAAAGAATATATTGGCAACTAGGACAAGGATTGGAGATTGTGATGTTACCACTTAAGCTGAAATGTGTGAGTTGTTGCAGTGATGCTTTGTTCCTGATTACTACAGCTAACAATTGTTGATGCGGTGATAAACTTTGCAACAAAGGAGTAAGAGTGTAGCAGAGTATATTTAAAAGTTTGAAATCTTTATAGTGCACAGTCAAATTATGGAAGCTCTAGCTCAATCTATTGCTAGATTTATTACTAGGTTGAATTCTTAAATTATTAAGCTTCAAAGGATTGATACTTTGGAGGAAACGATGTTGTGGCGAAAAGGTTGAAAGGCAACATAAACATCACAAATTGTCACATATCTCTAATTTGAATATGAAAATTGTAAAAATTATGTTGGTCTATGATCAAAAGGAGAGTAATAGTAGTTATAAATGATGAGAAGCATAAGTCTAGTCATGGGAAGCCTAGTGATGAAAAGGAAAAATTGATTTCTAATCTTTTAATTCTAGTAGAGCTGGAAGTGGACTAGAGATATTAAATGTTTGGTATGCGCATATGGTTGCCTAATGTCTAAATACATGTGCTATTTATATTCATAGAGGTTGTTTAGAGAGTGATGTGAAGAGCAAAGAAGTAGTTATTCTAATTTTGATAAGGAAAATGGGGAGGAGGTGCCAGCTGAACAAGTAATAGGGCCTACTATACCCTTGAATGGTGTAATGGGGAGGAGTTTGAGTGTGACACTAGTGATTGATTATGGACGACGAGAAAATATATTCCATATTAAGTTATTAGTGAATGGGGCTAATTGTATAGCCATCATTGATTCAAGTAGTTGCACTAATATTGCGGCAACAACACTTGTAAAGAAGTGACAACTTCCAAACATAGCTCATCCACAACATATCAGTTACTTGATTCAATGACAAAGGATCTAGTCATGTTATCAAAGAGGTATTAGTTCTATCTTTACCAAATCATTATATTGATGAGGTTTTTTATGATGTAGTACCTATGAATGCATCTCATATTTTGTTGGGACGTCTTGGTTGTTTGATTGGGAAGTGAATCACAATAGTAAGCATAATACTTATTCTTTGTTGTTCAATGGCAAGAGGGTTAAATTATTTCCTATGAGTCCCAAAGTTGTAAGACAAACACATGGAGTTAATCTTCCTAAGAAAGAATCATTGTTGTTGACACAAGGAGCCATAAGTGCCTGTAGCAGCATGGGGGATCCCCTGACTCCTCTAACACAGATATCGGAGGGATGGCATATTGTGCCAACTTCCCTCTACTTGAGAAAACTTACCAATGAGGAAACGAAGTACTTGTTACATGTGGGATGGGATTTGGGGATAGAGAGTGATTCTCCTATTCAAAATGAGTTTGATCAAGATTTAAGACAAATCTTCATGAGCCTGGGCATATGATATGAATTATGGTTCACTTGGATAAATAACTTAGGCTAGAGTTAAAGGCTTGATGAAGTAACTCATTGGATTATTATAGATGAACCGAATGAAGATGATCTAGAGAATTTTAGCAGATATATAATGCACTTTGGTGATTGGTATGATATAGTATGTTCATGTGTGAAGAAATTACTCAATTTAAAGGGAAATTCGTTAAAATTACATGTCACCCTTGTGATGAAGGCAATGATGGAAGCGGATTAAGAAAATCAAGTTACATCACAGATTATCCTCATCATAATGCTCGTGATCTAGGCCGTGATGGCAATCTCCCCCTCCATGCTGCCAATGATGGAGCTAGTTAGCATATCATCATCGAAGAAAATTGAAGAACGTAAGATCATGTTCCTTATCCTACCCATGATGCTGGCCATGATCCTTGATTTCGTGCATGTGATGAACTTAAATAAGTTGATTGCTTAATGAAGAGGGAGATTACAGCTTGAGTCACGGCTATGATTGATAGCATGACTCCATCTGTTTTCGAAGTTTAATTTTTTGTTTTCTTTCTATTTTATTTGTTTTGAATTTTATATTTCATTTGCCCTTGCTCGACTTGTGAGAGTAGTAAGGGTCATTAGGATTATGTTAAAGGAAGTTTTTTCCATCTTAAACATTGTATTGTCCTTTGCGACCAATTGTTTTGAGTAATATTGAGATTTTTCTTCTTAAGATTATTCTTTGTTGTTTTTTTAATGTGGTTGATCGAAATAACTAATTCGATTATTTCTTTGGTGTATCATATCCAAAGATTGATCGTTCATACCTTTATTTTTTAGTTTTTTATAGATAATAAAAACCCTAAAATATACTACAAATCCCTAGATTGTAATATAACACTAGATTTGTAAAACACACAGATTCTCTAACCTGTATAAGAAACTATGTCAAGTTGTCAAATATGTGAATTGGGGGAACTAGCTCGTCGATGTGGGCAAAATTTGCACTGGCTTGTTGGTACAATTTGTACCAGCTCGTTGATATTCTCCTTCTTCATGAGTTTTTGAAGTTCCTTCACTGTATGCATCTAGTTTTTCCTAATTTCATGAAACACAACTATAATAAGTCAACATTTTAATATCTAAACATTCCTCCAGCACACTCATATGATATATACTGCAACAACAAGTAACAAAATCAGTAAATCATTAAAAGTTCCCACTCATCGTAACCTCATAAATATTTAGTCGATATAATTCAACGACTGGCTTGAATAATCAAAATTTTCATCTAAACACATAAGAAAACATTTCTTTAAGCTTAATGATTACAACTATGCAAGCATAAACTAAAGTTTTATGTGAAAATCTTAATATTGGATCGGATCGATATATTCATCGATAAACTTGATGTTTGAGTTTGTTGGAAACTAATAATTAATGGAACTTTATCAAGCTTATGCTTATTTTTCAGATTGCAACACTAGAGTCACAATGCAACTTGCGAATTTGGAAATTGAGTTAGATTGTGAAAGTTATGAATTTTGAAGTTTTGATGTTCATCGTTGTATTTCGTAAGCTTTTCTAGAGAAGTTTTCATGGAAAGAAATTGCGAAGGGAAAAAGGAGGCCAACATATGGAATGAATATATATATATATATATATAAAGTTTGAAAAATTTAGGTGGTGAGTCATATCAAAAAAATTTTGTGGCATGGGTTGGATTAATATGTGGTATAATATCCTATTACAATGATACGTCCTATAATTTTTTAGATGAAAACTCAGTTGCCTACTAATTTGAATACCTTAATCACAATCGTACACTTGGAATTTCTAATTGAGGAATCTTGATTTTTGGTTTTATTATTTGCTACGATTTCATTTAAACTACAGTTTTAGTTATGGAATTAGGTTTTTGAGTTATGGAATCAGGGTTCTGGGCTATGGGATGAAGGTTTTGAGTTATGAAATTAGGATTTTGGGTTATAGAATTAAACTTTGGGGTGTTACAAGGGCCGATTACTGTTCAAATTTATCTATTAACTATAAACCTTATACTTTGATTATTGAAAAATTATGCGGTATGGGGCTTCACATATATTATCTTGGTAATCTTAGAATCAATAGATGTGTAAAAGATCGCTTTTTCAGCAATCATGCGAAATTTAATGGATCATGTAGGTTTTGCTGCATCAGTTAGTATACATAAAAAAATTCTTTCAGATACTAAATTAATTTATTTCAAAGTTTAACTACTAAATTCATCTATTTCAAAGTTAAGGTGCTTAATTATATATTTTGTCAAAGTTCAAATACCATTCGCAATATTTACCCAAATTAAAATGAGTAAACCCAAAAGGAAAGATGTAATTATTGATAGGTGATTAAGGGACACTACTTACAATTTTCCTTAAAAGATTAAAATATTTCATTGGAAATTTGATTGAAAGATGATACAATAATTACACTTCTACTGCATTGTGTCCCTAGTCCCCACTGTCTTAGTTGGTTGTATAAAACAAAACATAAGTCCTTGCTCATCCTTGTTTTTGAATTGAAAACTAGAAGCAATTATCTTCCAAAGAATTAAAGCATCTTTGGCTTTTGTGGGAAATTATTAATATTATGTATGCACACAACGGTTAAATATAACACATAGCCTCTTTCAAAAATCTTGACATAGAAGCTTTTATGTTCACAGAAAACACCCAAAACAACTTTAGATTAGGGTGATGAAATTGACGTAGCATATTTAAAACATTGATCAATGAAAGTTATGACCTAGAGTTTAGTGACTGAATTTCCCTGCCATATATTTTTCATTTGATGAATTAAGAGAATTTGAAACATCTCGAATTCCATTAGATTAATTAAAAAAGTGTGAATTAAATAGTATAAAAATATGAAATTTTTTATCCAAATTAGAACCTAAGTTAGAAATTTGATCTAGATGATTTGACTAAGTAACTTAAATAAACTATATAATATAGTTAGGTAAATTAGCAAATTCAAGCTAGTAATTAATTTCAAATGAAAATAGAGATTAAACTACATCAATTTCTTGTTTCATCATACCAAATAAATTAAACCAAACCCATATACCAATTTAACCATCCACCTAAATTACAATTTCTCAATTTTCCCATCTTTCACAATTTTGACAATTTTTTATAAATTCAATATGTGGATTTTTCAACACCCTAAGTTTTGACCAAATATTCATTATGATCACCTTAAAAGCTAAATTAATTTCACCGTCTTCAAATTTACTAAATTAATTCCTAAATTTATCAATTTATTTTCCTAAGGTGATTTAAGCCCTAATTACACCCTAAGGTCTTAAACTAAATTTCTAACTCAACCCATTAACCATCTTAGCCGTCAACCCACCTAAAATGTTCTAGAATCCTACACATTATCAACATTATCCATATAATATTCCAATAGAAATTTTCATTCGTATTTATCTATTTTAACCTCCAAAAGGCTCTAAAATGTTCCCTAATGCTGTCACATATCATACTATCTCTTACCCTACTTTTTTATTTTGGAAAAACCTTGAAAGAAATTATAAGTTGATACCCATACAACCTCCATTTTCAGCAGAAAAATACTCCTTTTTTACTCCCAAAATAAACACTAAAATGTCATTAACCCTATTCAACAATCAAGAGCCTACTTGGCTTAATATCTTCTACACAATACCTTGTTCTTTCATTCATCTACCACAATAATAATCTCTACTTTCTTTTGAAATTAGGTGATATTCAAGAGGGATCAAAGTTAGAGGCAAAAAGAAATTCATCAACTTCCTAGGAATATGGTAGTAAAGGTTTAATCTTGTATTGCTACTACAAGTAAGTATTTTGATTAATTTGTGTACTAATGAAATGTATTAGAAAAAATATATGATATAATAATAAAAACAAAAAATAAAATATATGACTTAGGTAAAATACCATGAATTATTTAGCTTAAGAGAAATATGTTGATTTTGACATTGTTTTTGCATGATTTAATGAGTATGTGATATTAATGTGTTAAATATGGAATGATGTGATATATATATATATATATATAAAAATATGTTTTATATGATTTCTCATAATTTTCATGATGAAATTAAACAAATATGAATATGATAAAGCTGGACAGAAAATAAACACATAGAAGTGCATGCTTTGTAATGTTAGTTAAAGTACTAAAACGAATTTATTTTTGGGTAAAATTCATTAAAATGATAGCTTAATATTTTAGGATGTAAAACGGAAGGTTTGGTAATTTTTTTTTACTTTTCTATTATTTTTAAAGACCCAATAAATGTACTATGTAAGAAAAATAAATAAAATATCAAACGAATTTATTTTTGTATAAATTTTTATGGACGATAGCTTAATATGTATTTTAGTAAACTATAAATTTTCATAATTTTTAAAAGGTCATTTACTATTTTTAAAAAATCAATTTAATTTCGTATGATATTATATAGTAATACGAGTTGTTAAATCTAAATAAAATACCAAATGAATTTATTTTTGAATGAAATTATAGGAAATGATATTTTAATATGTCTAACTTCAAACTGGAAATTTTTGTAATTTTTGAAATTTCATTTACTATTTAAAAAATAATAATTTAAATTCGTTTGATAATTTTCAGTCTTATTTTAAAATGAAAATTTGCATATTTCAGCTTAAATAATTAATTTAATCACCAAACCCACTTGAATAATGTATAATTAACTGGGATAAAAATAAGTTAATGAGCAAAGTAGACTAGTTAGGTATAATAGAACTTTTAGTTATAAATTGGATAAATGGACATATTAAGCTTAAATCAATTTAAATATATTATTATGGGCCTTATATGTAAAATAATTTATTTGGTGATCTAAAGCTCAATTTAATTAAATAGGACTTAAATGGGCTAAATGTGTTGAATCGAATCATCATAGGCTTTTAACTATATAAATGGGGTTAAAACAGGTAGTTAGTTCAAATATTTTGGAATTTGAAAGTGAATAAATAATTATTTTAGGATTAAATGGGCCAAAATAACCTAAACGAGACCTAATAGTAAAAATAAGATTTTTTTTGCCAAATAATAGTAAAAATAACACTAATATTACTTAAATGACTTAAAATGGGCCAAAATGGTAGAAATAGGTTTAATAGCAATAAATAATTTAAAATGAACTTAGAAATAAATTTAGGTCCAACTTGGCTAATAGAACTAATTTTGGGCTTTAATATCTGGTTATGAGTTAAATACTAAAATAGGATCCAATTTGATTAAATAAAAACAAATAGACTTAATTAGATAAAATTGGTTTAAAAACACAATCTAGGTCTAATAATATGATTTCGACCCAACTATTCCTATTTACACCAAATGGGCTCAAATTAAATTATATATCTTTCTTAGCCAAGAAGGGTATAAACCTTCAATGTATAACCTACCTAATTTTATGCTTTATGGGCTTCAATGCCATAATACGGACCCAATATCCTTTCTCTATTCTAGTTAATCCTATCTCAAAAATATTTAAGTCAATTATAAGTTCCAAGTATTGAAATACTTAATTGGGCTCAAATTATTTCCAGGCCCAAAACCCTAAAATAACTTTAATGGGCCTAAATAAGAAATTAGAAGGCTAAATAGCTAAATTAGAGTATAATTTAATTCCAATTAGGTTTGAATACAATCGTTAGGTCTAATAGCCAATATTACTCTAATTGGACATAACTTTAAAATAAAGTCCAATTCCACTTTGCTTAGTAACCATACTTCTTAATGGGCTCAGTGACTAAACCCTAAAGCCCATAAACCTAAAAAGTAAAGATAATTTTTTATTAGACCTAACCTAGGATCCCTAAAGCCCTAATACATCTGAAAAATAAATTTAATTTCTAAATTCTATTGCTTAGTTTAAATCATCTAAGCCTAATTATCCTTTATGACCTAACTCAATTATAATCCAAAGGTCTTATACTACATAAGACCTTATGTTAAATGATTAATCTATATGATAAGAATTATTAGTTTGTATACTTGATTCTTATACAAATTCATCTTTCTTGATTAGATATTCGATCGACTTATTGTCTTTCCTGTGATCCTTTATTGTTTATCAATTCGATATTAGGGTACACAGATATGCATGTTGCTTGATTAGAATAGACATCCTAAATGAAATAATACTTAACAATGGCTAAAAATAATTATGTGATTGCTTGGGCGTGCTCGCTTAAACTTGGGTCAAGGGCAACAGCCTTGTTAGGTGATGCTGCATAGAGTTAGACGCTTAGGCCATTAAGGATGGCTGAACAGATAGCCAATAAGGGAATGATAGTGGGATAACGTCTACTTACATTCAATGAGAAGCCGTACTTATACAGTTTAAGATTTTGGCTTCCATTAAATTGAACATTGTGATGAGCTAAAATAAAGTAGAGTTGCATAACAATTGTAACCTTAGATGAACCTATTATATTGTTAGAGATAGGAGATATAGGTATTCAACCTAACTGTATTAATTCCCTTAGCAGTTGTTGTTACTCAAGATCCCTAGGTTTCTAACATGTGTCGAAGTATGAATGCTCTTTGTTGATTGCCACACTTAAATTAAAGATGTACATGGTTGGTTGTTGCATTGCATTAGAATGCGTAAATGTGATTATTCCACGTGTGCTTGCGTTACTGTGTATTGGGTTTCGAATCATACCTTTTGTTTTTAGGTGTTGATAATTTCAACTTTGATGCTCGAATATCTCAAGTATGGGGTGGATTGGTACGAGGTTATTGATGAGTGAAGTGGTAGTTATCTTTTCAACTTATATTTTCTTTTGAGGCCTAGTTTGTGTACGTGATTGTCAAATCCTTTATCAGATACCATGTATTGATATTTATCTACCTTTGATAATTTATTATTTTTCACTACTTAATCCAATGTTTGCAAAACCTAATTATACGAATTCCGAATCTAAAATTGGTTAAAACATAATTATTATAAATAAATAGTTTATGATAGCCTTTTATATAACATCTAAATGTTTATATATGGCACAACTGAACATGCTTGACTTATTTAAGGCATGATAAAATCATTGTTATTACATCCATTGAAAGAGTTGTGATCATCTTTAGACTATAAAATTTCAGCATGACAATCGAATTTGATATTATATGTGCACGGGCACGCTTGCACACACACACACCAAGGATTAGATTAATATTTATCTCTATTGCACTTTGTTTTTTCCCAACTCAGTCTAGTAAGCTGTATACTAAATGAGAAGACAATTGATCCTGCTTTATCTTATTGAAGAGTAATGATCATGCTATGTAATCATCTCAATTTTTATTGTTTGTTATCTTTGTTGAATAAATAAAGTTGTAAAGAATTACTATTACTAAAAAGAGAATACAACTATAATGGAAATTTTATTTTTAATTTCTTATTTAAATGAGAGAATACCTTGGAAAAAAAAGGATAATTTTAGTATTGAATCGCTATTCATAAGTTTAAGTAATGAATAACCATATGCAATTTTTTTTTTGTAACAATTCACTATTATAATTAACTAAACACTATTTATAATGAATAAGATTGAGTTGAAATTGTTATTACAGTAAAGTTAATGTGAACAAGATGCTACTATTATATTATTTCTGTTGTTTTTAGAGCATTTGTGATTTATACATCAAGTAAACAACAATATATTTTGACATAACAAACAACATACCTAATTATAAGCTTTAAAATAGAAATAAAACATTTTTAGATTAAATTGATTGTTATGTCCTGTCATTCCCTAATTTTAAAGGAAAAATGAAAACGAAAATGAAACTGGTAGTTTAGTTACATCATCAACATCTAAAGGAGAAATGGACATGATTCAAAGTAATTTTAATTATTAAAGAGGTACAAGTAGAGAATCTCATAAATTACGAAGTCTCATCATGTCTCCTCAAACTATTCTCTTAACCATAGGAGATCAAAAGAGACAATCATAAGGCATAATGAGTCGTCTAAACCACAAAAGTGGACACTAAGTGCACAAATCATGTACGACTAAGATGTCAACTTGCATAAGGTATAATTAGTGTCCATATTAATTATGATCACATATGGTTTGATAAATATATCCTGGTTAATCTTTCAATGTGTAAGATATCTATTCATATAATTAAATCATATATGTGGATTCTATTTTTCTTAAATATCTAATTATAAAAAGTGAAGGTTCCAAGTGCCAACATTTGATGCAATTCTTAGTAAACATGATGATAATTCTTATTCTTCCAACACATAAAAGATGATTCACCAATTGTTCCCATACATATTTCAAATTAGCATATTATATTTATTTATTTTCTTCTGGTTATCTATTTGACCAAATTACGCAATAATCAGATGGAAGCATTGAAAAAATGCGTATCAAATAAAACCGAGAAAGTTCTGATGTCCCAAATTATGTTATTGTGTCGCATTTTATTATGTATGAAGATTCATATCTAATTTTACTTTTTTTTTTTATTATATGACGTTACCTTAATAGAGGATACGAGGAAAGCATAATTTACAAACTAGAAAATTTTTTATACAAAACCATAGTATACAATCTAATTAGGTCCTGTCATCATAAAAATCAGCTTTTCTATTGCTTTTTATTTTGAATTAATTTTATTTATCGAATAAAAAACCACATCAATCAAACAAAAATAATTAGGAATTAGAACAAGCAGCTGACTATAGATGGATACTTTCCTTCAAGAGTCAATATGTCCCATATAACAATACGGTCATTTCTCCAAAAAGAAAATAATTAAATTCGTACAAGATACATTCAGAATCATTCGATGGAGATCAAGTTTAAATTAGTCATCTTTATCTTTATTTTGAGCTAAAAATTTGAAAATTTTGTACGATCCATGATAAAGAGCATTGATAGTTGTAGTATTCTAAGTTTTGTGCTTGGAATTACCATAATTTATTAAGAAAATTTTAATTATAGAATGTAACAAGATGATAATTGTATGGAAGGATAAGAAAATTGAATGGGTGTTTTACTTAGATAAGACCACATTTATTAAATAGATTAATGGATAGAAAAACTATTAGAAAAAAAAAAAAAAAACCAACTACACTTGATGAACTAATACTGTGTTAGAACTGATACCAAATTAAGCAAGGTTTGTTGGTTTGTCTTATTCTAGTCATTTCAATATCTTATTTTATCGTTTTTAAATAAATTATTTATTAATAAATAGATACAAATGAGAAATAGATATTTTTAATCATAAAAAGATCAAACATATAATATACAAATCAAATACAAATATAAATAAGATATAAATAAAAATTAAATAATCAAACAGACCCATGATACCTATCATTTTGTCTTAGATTGCTCTTACATTGACCAGGAAGTCGTGCCTGAAACTATGCAAGCTTGTGTGCAACTATCTCTCACTTCTCTTCTCTTAATACTATTACTAGAGCTTAGTGTGTTCTCACATCACTCATTTTAAAGCACCTTATTAATTGGCTGATGTAAAAGAGCCTTTGTATATAATTCCTTTTTTATAAAATTTAATCTCTTATATATATATATATATATATAACACATTTGTCGAAAGATCTTCAATTTTAAAAATTCTAATTCCAGTCATGTCTCTTTAGATTAATTGAAATTTGAATTTCCAAATTCCTACTTTTTAATTAAATTTTTTAGATGGTATATTTAATAATGGGCTCAGCTTGGATTTATATTTCAGTACAACAACTTAGTTTTATACCAACAAAATAGGCTTGTTGCAATAGAAATTTATTATTTTAAAGGTTCTCCCTCAGCAACATTTGTTATTGGCTACAGTTGTTGGCAAAGCATATATACAAATGATATGCCAACAAAAGAAAATAAAACGTTGCTAAAAGGTGCTTTGGGCTAGTGGGTAAAGTTGAAGGAATCTAACCACTTTATTTATGGATGTTTTAGAAAGATTTGGTTTGTAGCAGGGATCATCTAATTGATTTATTCATTTTTGGCCTTTTTCATTAAACTTTTGCGTTATGTGCTCAACATACTCCTTTATGAACATAGGCTATAAGAAGCTGAAGAGGATAAAAAACATTTCTCCTTATAAAATTTAATATCAAGATTTCAAAAAAAAAAAAAAAATTAACTTGTTGATTATACTAACATATATATGTATATTATATGCATATAAACAATAAAAGAAAGATGGACGTTAATTTTCCTGAATTAAGCTTAGCTCACTACCCAAACTTATCCTATATTTTCCTTAGTAGGTGATCTAGATTACACAATGAGCAAGAGAGAGGAGGCAAGAACTATATATTTAAAGAACATCATGTTATGCTTGGTAAGGATTTGATGAGACTGGAAATTGAGAGTAAGACTATGAAAGTGTGAGAAATTGAGAATAAGATGAAAAATGGGTATGAATTATGTATAGATGCGAACTTAGAGTAATACTATAGTCTAACTCAAATATCCCAAACTTTCCATACTTAGTTAGTTAGAAATTATTGATTAATTAGAATAGAAATTGGTTGTAAATAGCTTAGTGTGTAGAACTATATAAATATTAGTTTGTGATTAGACACATGAGCATAAAACTAATTATTCATCATAGTTTGTCTACTATTTTATTTAACCCTTTTATTTGCAATTTCTTATATAGACTTAAATTCTTGAATTTATTTTCTCAATCCATAAGAATTTGCATCACAATTCATTTTCAAGAAAACTTTTTATATAAATAAATTCCTACATCAATTTGGTTAAATTCTTACACAAATCTTATCTTGTTGTTTCTTGATTCTAAAACTCCTAGAAGCCCATTTCACAATGCAAACTGGAGCCGATTTACCAAACATAAATCCATAAACCACATAGCCTTTGTCTTATCATGCTTCAAAATACACCCACTATTACTCTCTCAAGATTAGCTAAATATCATGTGCTAAAAGTGAAAGCTCACTTTATGATAATTATGTAAGTAAATTGATAAAATTACCCTTAAAGCACCTAAAGCTTGACACCATTTTAGATGAGAAGAGCTTCATTTTCTTCATCAAATTTCACTAAAATCTTCTCAAGTTTCCATTTTCAAGTCAAGTTCAGTTAAGGTAAAGTAACACTTACTTTCTTTATTCATTAATTAACTTGTTTCTTCCACAAAATCAATTTCTATTACAATGAAATCTTAGGTGAGTTTGAAGTTTAGAATGGAGAACTAGATTGGTTTAGGTTTGAGTATGCTTCTATAACTAGAAAGAGAAGAATGGTGGAGATTGTCTTATTCCTTTTATAAGATAGGAGAGTTTATTTATTTACATGTTAAAAATAGTTGTTCACGTTATTGGTGTGAACTAAGTGAGGTTTTAAATACCAAGTTGATAGTTCCTTACTAAGCATATACATGATAATCTTAAATGTTTGATGAAGTTAAGGATGTATATTTGAATGTGTAGAAGATAGATGGACTTAATGAAACTTAATATTAAGATTATATGTTGATGTTAGGATGTTTCTGCTAAAAAGAGATCATATTAATTAGTTAGGAGACGTAAAGTTTTGAAAAAAAACGAAGCAAATAACATTAGAATTGACATCTTGAGCATGATGAAGGGATTATCTTCTCGGAAAATTCATTTTAGTGAGATCACGATTGTGATCATACCCATGATCTCCTAGGCATAAAATTTTCACTCAAAACCATAGTTGCAATCTGGGCCATGACTTGAATTATGGCCGTTATGTTAGGCATGATCTCCTTTGTACCTTTTTCACATTTTGAAACACCCTTGATCACGAGTGTGGTGGTGCCCATGATATGAATCACTACCTTGACCACAGCCGTGAGAGATCCCTTGACTCTTATAATAATAATAATAATTAGATACGTACACAAATACTAATCAAGTATTGGCATAAGTTCTTATTTAAGTTGAATAAAAGAATGTGGACTTAACATTTATTTATGGATATATTAGGATATATAGTACCTAATCTTGACTAAGTAATTAGTTAAATATAAGTAGGTAAACAGATTTATACTTAAATATGATATGAGATGAATTCTTTGAAACAGATTCCTCTATTTGATTGTGCCCATCTTCTGATCTTTTGCAAGATATATCAATTCAATCAGGTACATAGTGACATGTTTGTTGTTTGTCTAGGTTAGGCCTTCAAAATGAATTAGAAGTTAAAGATGGCTTAATAAATGATTGTCTTACTTGTGCTTATATTGTTTAATCCGGTCCGAGGAGCAATAACCTTACTAGGTGATGCTAGTATGATAGTTAGGCACTTAGGACATCCCTTATCTTTGTTAAAGATAATCATTAGTAGTTTAGCAGATAGCTGATAGGGTAAACGGTATCAAGATAACTTTTACTTATGCTTAGCGGGAAGTAATATGGTTTAGTTCATGTTTATGGGATTAGTTGAACTAAATGATATTATGGATTAAGATAAGTTAAAATGCATAATGGCTGTGAATCTTAAGTGATGCTATTGTCTTAGATATTCCATGGAAGATATAAGTATTCGAGCTCCTTATATCAACCTCTTAAGCAGTTGTCGCTACTCAAGACCCTTAAATTCTCATGGATTGTTGTTCAAGTGTGATTGCTCCGTTGTTGTTTTGATACACTTAAAAATTTAAGATATAATTTATTGATTGATGCATTGCATTATATTAGGTTGTGTTTATCTTGTGTTACTGTTGTACTGGGCTTTGGCTCTTTTTTTTTTTTTTTTTTCAAATAGTGATAGCTTTGATGATGACTTTTATGATTATCTGGGTTATGGCACAGACTTCAAGGAATTTCTAATGGAGTGGGACAATTAAGATCTTTGGGTAAAGAGTATTTTATTTTGTTAAAACTTTAATCTTATCTTTAAACTTATAATTTTGTTAAAGGCTTATCTTTAAGCTTCTGGTCTTTAATTTGTTATACTAAACTTACTATCATGTTTTGAAAGATTAGAAAACTCTATATTCATTTTTTATATACCCAGAGGTTAGTAATAAATTGTAAATAGGTATGATGATCTATTCAAGCGAGTAGCTTTTGGAAATGTAAGAATGAAAGTATATTTTCAGTTACTAACCCAGTTATTTCTAGAATGTTCTTATATGATTTCAAAAGTTAAAACTAATTAGCAAATAATCACAATAAATGATATCTTTTTAGATAGCCTTGTGCGTAATGCTTAAGTATTATGCACAGATAAGCTGGGTATGCCTTGAATCCCAATTTGAGGCATGGCAATTTTAAATGGTATCAAAGCAAGCCTTTATTTAATCATTTGCTTAGATATAATAAATCTAGGTATTATTCAAGTCTTAGACACGATGAGTTGAGTGCAAGGGAGACTTGAAT
Organism: Combretum micranthum; assembly: GCA_024138025.1. Classification (NCBI taxonomy): domain Eukaryota; kingdom Viridiplantae; phylum Streptophyta; class Magnoliopsida; order Myrtales; family Combretaceae; genus Combretum; species Combretum micranthum. The sequence continues at coordinate 28,681 of JAMXBD010001529.1, forward strand.
TTTGTTTGAATAATGTTATTTTCTTGTTTGTATGGTTTAAATTAAAAAAAAAAAATATGTTAGTTACATCAAATTAGTTAATTTGTCTAAATTACTTTTTGTTATAATCTATCAATGAACTTAATTGGAACAATCTATTATTTGCTATATATATGTATGTATGTTATGTATGTAGTGTGATCGTATTATTGGAGTTGCTTGTTTAATTAGTGCATAATTTATTTATAAAGTATTATTGTTACTTTATTGTTTATTAATACATAAATACTTGATTATTTTGCTATGAATGTGTTGTGTGTTCATATCAATGATGGATAGGACTCGTAGGTAGACAAGGCAACAGACAAATAAGGAGAATGCACCAACTCCACCTCTTAACCATCTACTCCAGCATGTACTCCTACCCCAACTCTTACTCCTGCTTTAGCTTCTACATCTCAACTACAATTTCAACAAATGCCTCAGTTCCCTCCTATGCCACAAGTACCTAGGGGAGGTCTGGCTATAATGTATACCATGTTCAAAGATACATTTGCCATCATGCAACAATATCAACAAATGATGTATCACCAACATAACAATTTATGCATTAATACACTCCACAGGCTGCTAGACAAGGAAAGAATATGTAAGTAAGTGATCGAGGTAATCAAGTGAAATTACATGATTTTGTTAGACTGTTACCTGATTTTGATGGAACTATTACCGATCCAACTATTGCTAAAAGTTAGATTGAGAAGTCAGAAAATGCTTTTGCTGCCTGTAAGATTCTAGAGGCGAGAAAAGTGAATTTGACAATTTATATGTTGAAACTTGAGTCTTATAATTGGTGTAGATTGACTAGTGAGAATTTTCCAATGCCTATTACATGGATTAGATTTAAAGATGCATTCTTTGCATAATACTTTCTTGTTGCTATTAAAGAACAAATGATTGTTGATTGGCTAAGTTTACGTCAGTGCAATAAAACTATTGATGAATACCATGTAGAATTCTATAGATTATTGAGATTTGCAGGCGAAGGTTATAATGATGAGTGTGTGAAAGTGCAAAAGTTTCAGGATGGTTTAAATGTTGAACTTAAAGTTGAAGTTAAGATGTTTCAGCTTCTTACACTATGTAATGTAGTAGCAAAGGTGAAATTTGTTGAACAAATTTAGAATGAAAGTAGGACAAAGAAAGCTAGGAAAGTAGCATTATTAGGAAAAATATTAGCGATTCTACTTCATTTAGAAGTTTCTAGGGTTGCAAGTAAGAGCACGGGTAAAAAAAAAGGGTAATAAGCCATTTCTAGGAAAGAAGATTGGCCAAGAAGTAACAACTAAGACTTTCTCCCACTTTTTGAAGGAAAGTATACTTGATATTTTGAATCTCATGAGCTAGCAAAGTGTAAGTGGAATTTGAAAGCTTGTTTTGCTCACAAACGGAAGGGCATCGATCATTATAATATAAAATACAGTGCTTCAACCAGTTTTTATACTTATTGCAAACAATGGTTCACCATATCATATTGTAAGGAAAGACCAAAGAGTGGTGGATCCAATTCAGTGAAGGGAAAGACTGTAACTAGAGTGTTTGCATTGCAATAGTATGAGGAAGCTTCTTCGATAGCTACATATGCTTTTGTAAATACTGGTGCTACCTATACTTGCAAATCTAATGAGTTTATAAATAATTAGAATCTTACACTTGAAGTATTATCTGATCGTATTATGTGTATTGGTACTCCTCTTGGTGTAGGAACTAAGAAGACTCATATTTGTAGGAATGTTGATGTATTAATTCCTTATGCACATATGCCAATAGATATGTTGGTTTTGTCTATGTCTGACTTTGAAATAATTTTAGGTATGAGTTGGTTAAACTTGTATCGAGTTATTGTAGATTGTAATAAAGCTAAATTAATTTTGGATCTAAAGGACAAAAAATTTACATATGTTCTTAAAAGGCAAAGACTTAAGTGTATGTATTCTATAGAATTGTGAGAGACATCTTTAGTAGCAGCTGTTAATGTTGAAGAATTGAATATCGATATGGTACCAATAGTAAAGGAATTTGTAGATGTGTTTTTAGATGATTTATCTGCTTACCTCCTAATTGGGAAATTAAGTTTGGTATTGATGTGGTTCCAGGGATAGCTCCTATATCTAAACCACCTTATAGGATGGTTCCAATTGAGTTACAAGAATTGAAAAAGCAACTATAAGAATTATCGGATCTTAGCTTTATATGACCTAGAACATCGCCTTAAGGTGCTTCGTGTTATTTGTAAAGAAGAAAGATGGTAGTATGAGGATGTGTATTGATTATTGAGACCTAAATCAAGTGACTATAAAGAATAAATATCCTTTACCAAGAATTGATGTTTTGTTTGATCAATTAAGGTGTAGCAGTTTTATCTAAGATTGACTTACAATCTGGTACTACAAACTAAAGATCAATCTCAAGATGTGCTAAAGACTGCATTTCCGCATAAGGTATAGACATTTCGAATTCCTAGTTATGCCCTTTGGATTAATGAATTCTCTTGCAGTATTCATGGATCTTATGAATCAGGTATTTTAAAGATTATTGATTTGCTTGTAATTGTGTTTATTGATGATATTCTAGTGTATTCTCAGGATTTTAAAGAGCATAAAGATTTGAGACTTGTACTGCAATGATTAAAGAAAATAAATTGTATGTGAAATTTAGTAAGTGTAAATTTAGGCTTGAAAAGGTCGCTTTTCTAGGACATGTGATTACTAAGGAAGGAGTATTAGTTGATCTTGAGAAAATTAAAGCAGTAATAGATTGGTAGAGACTAACAAGCATTACTGAAATGTGAAGTCTTCTTAGATTAGATGGTTATCATAGAAGATATTTTGAAGGATTTTCAAGAATTACATCTCCTATGATAAAGTTGATTAAAAGAATACAAATAACCCTAAGCCTAGCACCATTGTCAGATGAGGAGATTCATTTTCTTCATCAAATTTCACTCCAAAATTCACCAAAATCCTCTCAAGTTTCCATTTTCAAGTCAAGTTCAACTAAGGTAAAGCAACACTTACTTTCTCCATTAATTAACTTACTTGTTTCTTCCACAAAATCAATTTCTATTACAATGAAATCTTAGTTAAGTTTGAAGTTTAGAATGGAGAACTAGGTTGAGTAAGATTCAATAACTTGAAAGAGAAGAATATTAGAGATTGTCTTGTTCCTTTTTGTAAGATAAGAGAGTTTATTTAGTTACATGTTAAACTACAATTGAATACATAGTTGTTGATGTTACTGGTATCAAGTAAGTAAGGGTTTAATAACCAAGTTGATAGTTCCATACTAAGAAATATACATGATAATCTTTAGATGCTTGATGAAGTGAAGAATGTGTACATCAATGTGTAGAAGAATATGGACTTATTGAAACTTAACATTAAGATTATGTGTTGATGTTGTGATGTTTCTGCTGAAAAGAGATCATAGTAATTATTTAGGAGATGTAAAGTTTGAAAAGTATGAAGTAAAGAACATTATAATTGATACTCTGAGCATCATGGGCATGATGAAGGGCATTATCTTCTTGGATAATTCATTTTAGTTGGATCATGGGCGTGATCATACCCGTGATCTCCTCAGCATAAAATTCGCACCTAAAACCACGGTCACAATCCAGGCCACGGCTTGAATCACGACCATGATGTTGGGCGTGATCTCCTCCATGCATTTTTTCACATTTTGAAACGCCCTTAATTACGGTGTGATGGTGCTCGTAATATGAATCACGACCTTGACAACGGCCGTGATAGATCCCCTTGCTCTCTAAAAAAATAACATAATAATAAGGAATAAATATATAGATACATACATAAATACTAATAAAGTATTAGCATAATTTCTTATTTGAGTTGAATAATAGAATATGTACTTAACATTTATTTATAGAAATATTAAGATATATAGTACCTAAACTTAACTAAGTATTAGTTAAATGTAAGTAGATAAATGGATTTATACTTGAATATGATATGAGATGAATTCTTTGAAATAGATTCCTTTATTCGATTGTGCCCATCTTCTAATCTTTTGCAAGATATATGAGTTCAATAAGGTACGCAGTGACATGTTTGTTGTTTGTCTAGTAGGCATTCAAAATGAATTAAAACTTAAAGACGGCTTAATAAATGATTGTCTTACTTAAGCCACTTAAGGAGTAACAGCCTTGCTAGGAGATGTTAGTACGATAGTTAGGTGCTTAAGCCACTTCTTTCTTTGTTAAAGATAATTGTTAGTAGCTCAACAGAGCTGATAGGATAAATGGTATTCGATAACGTTTACTTATGCTTAACGGGAAGTAATATGGTTTAATTCACATTCATAGGACCAAGTGAACTAAATGATATTATGGATTAAGATAAATAAAAACGCATGACAGTTGTAAATCTTAAATGATGCTATTGTTTAGATGTTACTATAGGAGATAAAGTATTCGGGTCACTTATATCAACCCTCTAAGTAGTTGCTGATACTCAAAACCTTAGATCCTCATGGCTTGTTAATCAGAGTGTGATTCTCCATTGTTGTTTTGATAAACTTAAAATTTAAGATATAATTTATTTATTAATGCCTTGCATTAGATTAGGTTATGTGTTCATCTTGTATGTGCTTGTGTTACTATAATACTAGCCTTCGACTCACTTTTTTTTTTAGGTGGTGATAGCTTTGATGATGACCTCCATGATTATCTAGGTGATGGCATGGACTTCGAGGAATTTCTCAAGGAGTGAGACAATTAAGAGCTTTGGGCAAGGAGTATTTTGTTTTATTAAAACTAATCTTATCTTTCATATCTATAATTTTGTTAAAGGATTATTTATAAGCCTATGGTCTGTAATTTGTTATACTAAACTTACTATTATGTTTTGAGAGATTAGATACTTTATACTTATTTTTCATGTACCCAATGATTGGTATTGTAAATCCTTGAATTTTTCATAATTCTTAGAAAATGATCCTAGAAGTTAAACACTAAAACCGAGACCTTAAAAATTGACCCAAGTTACAATCAAATTCTAAATAAAATCAAATACAAAAATTCTTAACCTTAAGAAAAAGAGAACCTTCAAAACAAAATAGGAAATCCAACAATCGATTGATTTTAACATCCGTACACCAACCCAATCATCTATCCAATTCCTAACATGCAAATAAAGATGATATATTTAAATATACTCGACAACAAAATACTAACACTTTAAATCCTTCAGTGAATTTTAGAACTAAAAATTTCAATTTTCACCAAAAGTCAAACTGAGTCAACCCGCAACCTTAGACTCGGTTAAACAACCCCGAGAACTGAAAATATTAGATTATCACAAATAAAATGAAATAAACCATAAATGTTGAACTAAAAATATAATACGGACAAAACCTAGAAATTTTATGATCTTATAAATAACTTAACAAAATCGGAAGTCAAACCGGAACCCTAAAAGTCCACAAAGTTTACAACAAACCCTAGTGTTTAAGATCTAGCAATCCCACGCTCTTAAAATCTAAACAACAAAATGGAAATAATTGTTGATAATAGCTCGTGATAATTTAAGGAATCTTAAAAATATCAGATTCGCAAATTTCTAGTGTCTTTCAGATCCGAACGGAATCAGTTTTCGAAAACCGTACCCTGGTACACCGAATGACAAAAATATTATGTTAATACCAATAGACTCATAAAAATGAGGTTTTCAAAAATATCAATTTTTGAATTTTTTGGTAACTAAATATTATAGATATCGCATCTATACCTATTTTTACTACTACTGGTATTTTAATTATTTAGTCTACTATTCATTGTCCTATTTTACTATTCATTACTATTCATCTATCTTTACTTTTCTTACTACCTATTCTTATTATTTATATACCTATTTTCTTACTTTTTACTTTTCTCATATAACTTTATTTCACATCATACTTTACACATTATTACTTTTCTTCATAAAAATTAAATTTTTATCACATTTTCTCTCTCCCTCTTCTCCATGCCATCCACCCTCTCTCTCCTTCCCTTCATTTCATTTTCTTTTCTTTTATTTAATTAACTCTAAATTTCCCTCCATTTATCTATAAATACTTAATTTCCCTCCACTTCTTTCACACACTCATTTACCATAATAAAACTCTCCCAAAATCACTCCTCAAATCATCTCTCCATAAATCCTCTCTACCAAAACTCTCTACAATCAAATTCTCCCAAAATCTTTCCCTACAAAATCCTTCTCTACACATAAACCATTTACCACATATCACTACCTACATAATCTACATCTATGATCTTCATCCTTTAACCAAAACACTCTTAGGTATCTTAGGTAAAAGCTTTCAACCATATACTTTACCATGTCATGTAACTTAGCATGACTATGGTGTTGTTTCTTAAAACTCATATGAGTTGTAGAAGCGACAACATATTCATGTTTTGTTCTTGCACATAATTCCAATTTTTATCTTGTTGTTATTATGATATTATTATTGATATTATTGTTATTATGTCTATATGTATATTACTATGTATATATATATATATATATATATACTTTAAGGCCTAATGCTCACTAACTCTTACTAACTTGCTTTTACTATTAATACTTCTATTATGCTTTTATTATTGTTTTTTCTTTTCTTTCTTTTTCTTTTTCTTTTTGGGACTATTTTATTTGTAGTCTCGGGATGCTTGATGAAGCTAAGGCTCCCAATACTTGATCGATTGCCTTGATGAAGCTAAGACTCCCAATGCTTGACCGTGATACTTGATAAAATTAATTCCCAATACTTGTTATTATTATCTTGCTTCTTACTTTTTTCTTATATTTTCATCATTTTCATATTACATGCTCATATACATGCATCCTCATAGTGATATTGTCTCAACAATATTCAAAGCGGAATTTTTTTTAGTAGAGGAACTTGAAACTAAAACTCTTTCATTATGTAGCTAGTCACTAAATAAAGAAACTTGTTAACAACAACTTACAAAATGTATTTTTACAACTCTTCTCAAACTTTTCCCAAAGTTTTCCTAAGTGTCAACAAGAATAATTTTACCAAGGAAACAAAGGAAAAATGAAACCAAAATCTCCTTACATACATCAAGATTTTGTTATCATCCACCTAGGAAAATTATTTCTACAACTTTTTTTCAAACTCATCAAGCCTTTTCTTAAATAACAATAAAAATGATTTTTCTAAAAGAAGTTAACTAACAAAATAAATATTTTCTTTTATTATGGAAAATCACATAAATTTTATTAAAACTTAGTAATAATAATTATTTGATAAATAAACTTTTCTCAAAAAGCTTACTTGTATGAATTTTTACCAAAAGTAATAACTAAACTAAGTTTTATAAGTTAAGATAAAATCAACTCGCTAAATTATAAACTCACTTAGAAAAATAAAAGTTTACCAAGATTTCTAAATGATAAACTCATTTTCAAAGGAATAAAAGAATATAAACAGTAGAGGTTTCAAAAACAATAGATATTATCAAAAACTTAAGAAAATATTAAAACATGATTTCCTTCCAAGTAAAATTGGTCAAAGAGTTAAAAGACTAAGTTTTAGAAATAAAGTTTATTTTTAAAAGGTTGGAAAATGAAAATATAAGGAGAAAAAGACTTGTTTACCAAAGTCATTTCTTTAAAAGAAAATATACATAACTCAAATTATTATAAGTTATCAGCAACTTAATAAAACTCTTGAAAACTTCATTTTTATCACTGAAAGTAAAATTTGTAAAAGACCAAAGCTAACAGAAAATTTGTTTTAGAAAAGGAATTAGAAAACAAAATAAGAATATACTTATAATAACTCAAGAAATTATGAAATTCTTTTAAAACACTTAGGAAAGAAATTGTTAAGATACAAGTCTTCAACACCGCAAGACATTGTTTTATGAAATATAATTGTTGAGATAACACCATTAAAATCTTGCATACAATATAAGCCTATATATGTATTCAAAGGATTTTTCCAACTATACAAATGTCTATATTTTGATACAAGTATTTTCGTATAAAGAAAAGTTTGCAAACTTGTGTTTTGAAAACTATAATTTTTGTAATGAATCTATATCCTATGGTTTCGGAACCTAAACAACCTTATATGACCAAAATAACCTTAGAAATGGATAGATTTTTTTTTGAATAGGTAGAAATCGATATATCATATGCCAAATTCTGAGTTAAAATGAGCAAGTTATAACCATTTTAAGTTGGAATTTCATTCCATGCGATTTTGACGAATATAGTAAAATAAAATTAGAAAGTTTAAATAGAATTTCTACGAAATACTCATCCCGGGTATTCCTTTATCTAGGTGATGAGGAATATGAGATTTCTCTTCCGAAGAACTACTACGACTAAGAAGATTGCGAAATTGACAAATGAGTTATTCCTCTTAATTTCGTTACTTGCTTGTGCTTGTAGAATAGTGGCATTAGTATACTAAGAAAAGATAAAAAAAAAAAATGAACATGTATGGGGAAATCAGGGGTATGTATATATGTGATTCTATGCTTATATGATGAAAAGAGAATTAACAATATTGCAACTCAAATTGTTTGTTGAGTATTTTGTCTACCTACATTTATGCTTGCTTATTTATCTGCAAAATTATTTGATCGCCCTTAAGAACCTTAATAAAGTTTACTTGAGAAAAATAAAACATTTACGCATAGCATCCATTGAGTCACATTTCTCTTAGAAAGTTGTTACTCCTACGCATAGAGTTGATTGGCTGTTATCGGTGGGACATTGGTCATGTTCTTCCTAAAGAATCCAAATTACTCGGGAATGCGACTGTAGGTTCGAAGCCAAGCCAACCGAACGCTTTAAGCAGGAGCCTGAGGACTAGCAGTAGAAGATCGAGGATCTTCATCAATAATTCCCTATCCTTCGACACGGAGGTGTAAATCCATTTTATATATGGTTTCCAAATAACTATATAGTTGTGTAATCACGTGATTGTTGCATAGCATGCATAGCATATGCGTGAAAATTTAATTGAACTTGTTTGAAACCATGTTACAAATGAAAAAAAAAATACCTCACTAAGCTAGTTGTAACTTATACTCCCATAGATTTTTGTTGAAACAGGTATACCCGTAGTTCTATTCAAGGATCATGACGTTAAAGAAGTCATAAATGGATTTTAAACTCTTATGGAGGCAATAGGAACATAGGATGAAGCCATTTTGTAAATTCCTTATATGTAATGTATGCTATGTTAGTATTTTGGAGATTCCTAAAGGAATGTATTTATATAGATTTGAAGACAATAGTGGGGGTATGCTCCTGAGATATGTAAACAATCATGTTTATGTTTTATGATAAGTATTCCCTTTATCTCGTTACTTGATCGTTATCAATGTAAATTGTGCTACTCCGATATGTGCCATTGGTTGTGATGTACGCTTTGTATATGATATTGAAGCCTTTACATAACTAAGCTAGTCATTCTTAAACTTTAGTATTGTGTATGGCGGATTGTTGCGTTTAAGGTGCCGATTGGGGCGTGACAGGTACTAAATTGTAAATATGTATAATGATCTACTCAAGAGAGTAGCTTTTGGAAATGTAAGAATGAAAGTATATTTTCAGTTACTTACCCAATTGTTTCTAGAATCTATTTACATGATTTCAAAAGTTAAAACTAATTAGCAAACGATCATAACAAATGATATCTTTTTAGATAGTACTGTGTGTAATGTTTAAGTATTATGTACGGCTAGGCTGAGTATGCCTTGAATCCTAATTCGGAGCATGATACTAATGTAGAGGGTAATATGCATGAGAGTATAATGAAGGGGAGTACTAAGAAGAGGAGACAAAGCATAGATGTTTAAAGTTTGTGATTGGGTTTCTTTTTACTTTTCCCTTTAATGCTTATTGAGTTTAACCTATTTGTTAATATTTAAAAATCAAAATATGTTGCCTCTCTCTCTCTCTCTCTCTCTCTCTCTCTCTCTCTAATTAAGTAAGAAGTGGTTTGCTTCAGGATGAAATGGTTTGATTTGATTGGAAGGCCTAGACCATTTGGATACTCTTTAAATTGTATGTGTACCCAAAAAAAGGAAAAAACTAGGTTTTGGTTTACCTTGGTCCTTAATTCTTCAGTTTGATTTTATGAACAACATAATCACCATTAGAGTAATTCCTATACGAAGCTTATATTACTATTGCACTATGCACCCTTATGGCACATTAGTAATGCATCTTAAGCACCCGTGCTTGAAATAAAAGATACTGCACATAATGTAAGTTAAAAATAAAAAAAACTATCTAAGAATTAGATACCTTTTTTATTTTCATATTTCGATTAACTAGTTTTCAATATTTTAACCTAAGGTAGTGAATGACACGTATTAGAAAATAAAAATTAAAAAAGTGAAGAAAGTTTATTGATTTATTGGAATTATCATCAAATGTTTTAAAGATAAGAGGCATTTTTTAATTTGAAAAGTAACTAAAAAAAGAAAAAAAATTAATGGAAAAAGTGCAAGACCTTTCTAGTTCAAAAGTTCAATTTTTTTCTTTAAATGAATACTCACTTGTGTCCATTTCTGGCCTCTATCTTGGGACTTCATTGTTCTCCCATTTAGTGAATATGTTCTCACCAGATTTCTTCTTTGAAATCGAGATAATATCTTGCATATTGTATTGGATAAATTTGATTTTGATTTCCTTTAGTTAAAGTGATGAATCCTATGTTATCATCTGCCAAATTTTAAACCACATTTGTCATATTTTTGTTTGTTTCAAGATTAGTTTATTTAAACTTGTCGATATTTTCATAGCAATTCAAAAGAAAATTTTCTAGCTAAATTTAATAGGTATATATATGCATACATATATAGTTTTATCACACTAAAAGATAATCTTTTATATTTCAATTTCACACATATACATCTATATGTACGCAATAATATCAATACATAATTGATAGCGTCAAATTACTTAATGGAAAATTGATTAACACCTAGGCTAAAAGGTCCAGAGGGAATTAAGTTTTACAAGCTAAGCTCTTAATGGCACTACTCACTCTCCCTTATCAGAAATAAGAGTTCATATGCAAAGAGAATGGAGAGAGCCAATGACATTGTAGCCTAGTGATATCTTCCTGGTATCTCAAGTGAGAGGTCCTAGATTCGAATCCCCCTCTCCTTTTATAATGGCAAAAAAAAAAAAAAAAAAGAAGAAGAGAAGGGAGAGAATTAATGCAAGAGTTTATATGCACTTAATAAGTTCTTTCTAATTTTATTAATTTGTCCAATAACCTCTATTATAATCTTTCCAAAAAACTAGTGGTTACTTTCTTTTCTCAATCCTTTGTTCTAGCATTAAATGCTTCAATGGCAACTTTTCAAACCTTTTTTTTAATATACCATCTAGACTCCTTCTGGAAAAGCATATTGACATCCAGGCTGCTTTCTTTGGCATCTAGACCCAAGCCACAGGAACATGATCAATAGCTTAATGATCCTATCTAATAATCCAAACTATACCTATTTTACCATGTGGACTCTTTCAGTTATCGAGTGGACTTTAGCTACAAAACAATATTGATTTACAAAATACAATAAGCATAAATGTATTTGCATATTTTCAACACATTACACATTAAATATGTTTACTTAATTAAGTCTAACTTTTATAATACTTTTGGATAATTATGCCATATATTTCCTTATTAAAATCTAATTTTAACCTTGAGATTCAATACTTAACTTTCTGCAATAACAATCGTTTTAATTTCGTTCTGTCTATATATGTTTATTTCTATTTCTTTTTAGTAGAACTTAGTGCTTAAAAGTAGAATTATAATATTATTTTTCATCCATGATCATTATTTAATAATTTATGCAAAGTAAGCATGAAGTACCTTTACATATGTAGTTTATATACCTTATAGTACAATGTTCATGAAAGAGGCACAGTGTTAGATGTAAGGAACGAACATGGAGATTCAAGTCGAACGAAGAAAGTATAGAGAAAGAAGAAGAAATGATATCTTTGTTAATGAATAAAAGTTTGTTACAAGAATTTATACTAAATCTGGTTAAAACTAATTAACAGCTATCACCAATAGAAATATAACACCTAGAACTAAGAAGAATAAATAACACGTGTGACAACGTGTACTGTACAAAACTATTTACTGTACAGAACAGCAGATATGCTCATATCCGCACGCCCCCTGTGCACACACACCCCCCTCCCTTCCTCTTTTCAAGTTGAAGCATCCTGAAGAGCTAACTTGCAACAAAAATACTTCATTTGATGCTCAGGCAAGCATTTAGTGGAAAGATTAGCAATCTGAGCAGAGGAAGAAACATGCTGCACTTGAAGAAAACTAGAACAAATATGATCACGAACAAAATGAATGTCAATATCAATATGTTTGGTTCGTCCATGTAAGCAAGGGTTGGAAGCAATAGAGATAGCAGAACGATTATCACAAGCAAGAACAATAGGAAACTCCATAGGAATCAGCAAATCTCGTACCAAGTAAGAGAGTCAAAGGAGTTCTTTGGTTGCAAATGCTAAGCTCCTATACTCAGCCTCCGTACTGGAAGTAGAAACAGAGGTTGTTTCTTGGTTTTCCAAGAAATTAAAGAAATCTCCAAGGAAAATATAATAACCGAAAATGGATTTACGATCCATAATACTAGTAGCCCAGTCAGCATCAGAAAAGCCTCTTAAAACCAATGAACTAGCAATAAAATAAAACAAGCCTCTTGCTGCAGTACCTTACAAAAAACGCAGAAGATGAAACAAAGCTTGAAGATGTGGAACTCTATGATTTACAACAAATTGACTTAAGCCATAAACACTAAAACTTAAGTCTGGTCATGTCAGAGTAACATAAAGCAAACGTCCAATCATTTGTCGACAAAAAGAAGGATCATCCAATAACTCCCTTATAGTATTATCAGGTTTGAAACCACTTGGAAGAGGTGTCTGTACTGGGTGAGCAGCAGTCATTCCAGCATTCAAAAGTATGTCAACAACAAACTTATGTTGATTGAGGAAAAGACCCGCAGTGGTGCAATAAACTTCCAGACCAAGAAAAAACCAAGCAAGGCCTAAATCTTTAATGGTAAAAGCATGCTTTAAGTCAACAATACCATAATGATTAATGCTAGTAATAATCATATCATCAACATACAACAAAACAATAATAGAACCAAGCAATGTATCCTGCATATATAATGAATGATCGTGAGCTGATTGAAGAAAACCATGTTGAAGAAGGAAATTAGACAACTCAAGATTCCATTGACGTGAAGCTTGCTTTAAACCATATAAGGAACACTTCAAACGACAAAATTGATTCCCTTGTGCTTTATGATAATCTTGAGGAGGAATCATAAAAATCTCTTCATCTAAATGACCATGCAAGAAAGCATTATTAAAGTCTATTTTATGAAATGGCCAATTACAAGAAGTAGCAAGAGCAAAAAGTAACCTAATAGTACTTAGTTTGGCCATTGGTGAGAAGGTTTCATTGTAGTCTTCACCCTCTTTTTGAGTAAACCCTTTAGCAACTAACCGAGCCTTATATCTTTCAACACTCCCATCGGGTCTATTTAATTTTATAAACCCATTTACACCCTATAGCTTTCTTGCCTTGTGGAAGAGTGGTAAGTTCTCATGTATTATTCAACTCTAAAGCATCAAGTTCCTTATGCATAGCATCTACCCATTCTTGATGTTTAGATGCTTCAATGTAATGAGTAGGCTCTTTAATAGCTAAAATGTTAGCTGAAGATGCAACATAGTTAGTGGGATATTTATCAAAGGTGTTGGTGTCAAATAAAGGATAAAGAACAGATGAAGCAGAGTGTGTATTGGATATTTTGGAGTCAGAAATAGCATGATGTGAAGAATGAATGAAATCTTGAAGCCAATGTGGTGTTGTTTGTGTTCTAGTAGACCGTCTTAGAGCAAGACTATCATGTGAAGATACCATTACTTGTGCACCATTAGATAAATGAATCTGATCAGGAGCAGATGTAGGAGTAGAAACCAGCATATCGTCATCACAAAAGAAAGATGGCACAATAGGTGGAACACTAGGAATAGAAGACATTGTCTCAAGTTGAGAATTGGAAGAATCAGAAAGAGGAAATTGGTTCTCAAAGAAGACACATCTTGACTAATTAACAATTGTTTACGAGAAATATCATAGACTTTGTACCCCTTACATCCTTGCTCATATCCTAGAAATATACATTTAGTACTTCGGGAATCAAACTTATCATTGTGTTTGGAATGTTTGTGTACATAGTATAAATAACCAAAAACTCTCAAATGATCATATAAAGGAACTTTACCAAACAACTTTTCATATGGGCATTTCCATTCTAGAACAGAGGGAGGTAAAATGTTAATAAGATATGTGGCAGCAAGCAAGCACTCACCCCAAAACTCTTTAGGTAAATTTGCATGTATGTGTAAAGCTCTTGACATTTCCAATAAATGTCGATGTTTTCTTTCCACCCCCCATTTTGTTTTGGTGTATAAGGGGTTGTGCGTTGGTGTCCAATTCCAAAGGATTGAAATAAGGATTGACAAGTATGAGATACAAACTCACCACCATTATCAGTCCTAATGAACTTAAGATAGGCATTGAAATGATTGAACAAGTACTTAAAAAAATGTTCAAGAGTTGAAGACACTTGAAATTTATGATGTAAAAGAAAAGTCCAAGTTGATCCTGTACAATCATCAACAATAGTAAGGAAATATCTAGCTCCAGACAAAGAAGCTATATGATACGGCCCCCAAACATCAGCATGAATCAAATGAAAAGGACTAGAAGACATAGACACACTTGTAGAAAAAGGAATACAATGAAACTTTGCTTCTTGACAAGTATTATAAATAAAGTTTTCACATGGCAAGTGTTTACAATCAGCCAAATGCTGAATTTTAGAAATAGAAGCATGGCCTAATCGAGCATGTGAAAGACTTACTTGATCTTTATTACACATGGTAACATTACATGAAGAAAAACTATCTTTAGATGATAGAGTATACAAGCCACGAAGAACAGAAGCTGTAGCAATGACTCTCTTAGTTTTCAGTCTTGAAAAGTACAAGAAAGAGGAGTAAATTGAGCTGTAATACCCGCTCAAAAGTCAGCCTATACATGGAAAGCAAATTGTGTGAAATTGATGGTATGTAGAACACATTGTGTAACTAAAAAGAGTCATATATTCGAACAGATCCAACTCGGTCGACAAATAAGACACGTCCATCGGGCATTTTTATAGGTATAGGTTTATGAATTGTTTGAACATCATGCAAATTATGTAAGAAAGGTGTCATATGGTCTATTGCACCGGAATCTATAATCCAAAAAGCCATGCATTACTTGAAACACTTAAATAGCTAGAATGAGAAGACGCACCTTCATACTGCATATTCATAACTGCTGCTGCTATGTGTTTTGAATCCTCTTTATCCTTCGACATTTTGATTATTCCGAACATATGGTTTGCATCACATGCTTGTCAAGTCCAGCCAATGAAACACTCGCTCCGCATGAATCAAGAGGAGTATCCTACACAAAATCATGCTTAGAAAAAGTAGTAACAGCATTAGCTTGTTTTCCTTTAATCACCCTTTTCCCTTTAAACCAGTTGGTATATCCAATGTGTTGGAAAAAATTTTCCATTACATGACCCTCTCCTTGACAATATTTGCATATAGTCTTCTTTCCTTTCCATTTATCAACATTAAATCTGACATTTGCAGCTTTAGAAACAGTAAAAGCTGCCATTTCTCCACTGGAAACTATGTTTCTAGTTACTTCCCTTTGCTTTTCTACTTGCTGAACTAAATAGAAAGCCCTATTAACACTTGGAAAAGGTTCCACAGTCAACATTTGATTCCGTATACCCTCACACGCTTCATATAAACCCATGAGAAATTGTATCAATTTGCTTTTCAATTCGAATTCTTGAACTTTTTCTTTCATTCTACAAGTGCATTGATTCAAATGATCATAAATACAAGACGGATAAGCATGCAATGCATTCAATTCATCCCAACATTTCTTCAATTTGTTATAACAAACTCCAACTAATTAATTTTCTTGTTGTAAATTCTTGATCTCATGTTCCAATTGAAAAATCAATGGTCCATTAGCTACTCCATAATGTTCTACTATTTCTTTCCACAATTCTTGAGTTGATTGCACATAGAGGAAATTTTGTGCAAGATCCTTAGTCATTGAATTCAAAAGCCAACAAGTTACCATATAATCGCACGTTTTCCATTTAACATGATTAGGTGAACTTTCTTCTAGCTTAGGTATAGATCCATCTATGAAACCTAATTTTAATTTTGCTCCTAAAGCCATTTTAATGGCACAACTCCGTGGAAGAAAATTACTTCCATCAAAGATTAAATTCCCTATACTCATTCCAAGACTATCCGATCCTGAGATATACAAAGGATCAAACATCATTGTTCATTAGCATTCATCTCGAATAACCAAACAGTTTATGATCACAAAACAGAAGACAAAGAATCACAATTCAACCAGAAATAAAGGCTAAACCAGCAAAAGAACACGGAATCAGAACCTGGAAGGATCTCTGATACCATGTGAGGAACGAACATGGAGATTCAAGTCGAATGAAGAAAGTATAGAGAAGAAGAAGAAATGATATCTTCATTAATGAATAAAAGTTTGTTACAAGAATTTATACTAAATCTAGTCAAAACTAATTAACAGTTGTCACCAATAGAAATATAATATCTGGGACTAAGAAGAATAAATAACACGTGTGCCAATGTTTACTGTACAAAACTATTTACACAACATATGCTATATAGAACAAGTAGAACTAGTATACATAACAACAGATATGCTCATATTAGAAACGTCCTACTTATACCAAATATAGTTATGATAAGATCATCAGCCATCTTAAAATTTATATAAAATGTTTGCTAATAGTTAATCCATCGAAAATTACGAATATGTACTATTGTGTTGAAATAAGGTAATGTTGTTTTTAATGAATCGCATAAAAGATTATTGGCATTGTTTCATAAATATGAAAAAATATGTCAATAGAAAATAATCAATAGTTTGGCAAATGCTTTAGACAAGTGATATTATTATGATAAAATTATTTTTATAACATGTGTACTAGATTTCTCTAAGTACATCCTCAAATGGCATTCTATAATATAACCTAATTAAAACATCGCTAAAACGCTGATATTTTGTGTAAATTTATTAATATTTTGTCAGGTTGAAATATCTTCAAAGAGGATTTTAGTATGTATTTATGTTTTCAAATGATTTTCCTTTTTCTCACTGACCCCTAGCTGCAACTTATTTCCATCTTACATTCTTCTTCAAGCATTACTAATGCAAAAGATAGTACTGGGAATTTCTGTGACCGTACTATTTATTATTGCTATAATTTAATTAATTATAAAAAATTTAGTATAAAAAGTTTAATAGTTACAAGCATGATGGAAATAGATGTGAAACGTTTTAATGATAATTTGATGGGATATATCCTATTATAACTGTCAATGAATCGTAGAATTTTCTTAGTTAGTACATTGAATTCCTTAACCACTTGAAATAAGAACCATGTTGAAATAAATTAGTGATAACTCATCCACATTGCTGGTACATTGAATTCCCAAAACACATTGAGACGGACGATAATGAAAAAGGCTTGAGCCGCCACTTATTTTCACATAAAGTGACGTTATATCAAGTAGGATTTAATTTATTAATTTGTGGTACATTTTCTTTTTAATCTGTTTGATTTTTTCTAGAAAAGATAAAAAAGAGAGAGATAAAACTAATTGGATCAGGCTGAGAAGAGTCTTGGGTTTGTAAAAACCTTATGAGAGATGGGTTGTAGGTATAATAACGAAAAACTATAAAGTTAGTATTGAGATAACAACAGATAAAAAGCTATGTATTTTTAATTTTTAGTAATTAGTATCTCATTTTTAAATTTTCATAGATTAATATTTATATTTTTAAAATATATATAATTTAATATTTTCGTTAAATAATATTTGATGAAAATTTATTTTAATGGTGAGATTCACTTTTCTTAAACTTGACCAAAAATTATAAAGATCTACATTGTTTTCAGTGATATTGGCATTTATTTGCAGTATTTTTAAATAGGTTGTTTGTCTTACACATTATTATAAAACATCAGAACAAAAGTACTTGAAGGAGCATAACACACATCACCGCCTTTATTGTCGGGATCGCTGGGCCATTTCGCAGCCGTGTGCTTGAAATTACCCGATTTACCTTCACCACGTCGGAGCAGGAAATGGAGGCGTCAACCTTTATCCCCTTCGCCTCCATGTTCATCACTCTGTCTCCCCTTTTTGAGCCTAAGATTGAAAGGGTGTTCGGTTGGTTCGGGGTAAGTAGCCCTCTAGTTATGGCATTTCCTACCTCTTTCTTATTATCAAAATAAATATTTATTAAAATATTACTTAATAAAAATATTGAATCGTATATATTTATTAAAAGTTAAAAGTAAATATGCTTGATTTATCCTTATCTTGTGATTATTGAGTTTTGAAAAATTGTACAGAGTGTTGGTGTGTGTGGGATTTATTCAACCCATCCCAAACCTTTGCAATTGCAGGCTTACATATGGAGGGGATGAAGATGAAGCGATAAGATGGAGGCAGGGACAGGAGAGATGAAGTGTTTGATTGATTTAGTAAAAATAAATAACATAAAAAAAAAAGAAAGAAAAGAAAGCAAAAGCTTAGAAAGAGGCTGGTGTAAAGTTTGTTTGGATTGTTTGATTTTATTTAATATTTTATTTATATAAGATTTGTATTTGGTTTGTATTTTATTTATTTGGTTTGTTTATTAATAGAAATATTTATTTTTTTATTCGTTTGTTTCTTGATAAATATCTAATTACAAACGATAAAAATAAAATGTTAAATCGACCATAAAAAAGATTAAACAAATGGACCCCAAGGAGGCTGGTAAAGGGTTGGTTGCATTATCCGGAAAAATTTTAAATAGGTAATATACATCATGTGGATATGCACATTGTGTGTAACTTCCAATAACTTTCTAACATATGGACAATATAGTGATAGTTATCAAAATAACTACCGCTATATACCCACGTGTTAGAATACCATTAAAAGTTACATACCACGTGTACATTATGTATGTGTGTAACACCTATTAAATCTTTTCTCTCATTATGGACATTTTACATGGACTTGGGTTTTATGAGGATCTACTTATGTTAAATTGCCGACCTATCATACTTATCACTTTTCTAATCTATTATCTTCTTTTTTTCTCCGAAACCTATCATACTTACTACTTTTTTAACTTATTATACCTACCACTTTAAAATAAACCCATCACTTAACGTAAGATCTAATGGCAAATTTAGTCTCCTCTAGAAGTCGTCCATATGCCACTTGATGCAAGTTTTTCGGCTGGGTTTCCATATCTCTGTCTCACGGGAAACGAGGGGAGAAGGTTTTGGATATTTCTTTAACTTAGACTTTTGTATATTATCCATCCAAAGGCAATCGAGTATTTGCCCTTATTGTCAGTTGAGCTGACTAGTTATCACACTCCCAGCCAGCTTATGGAGTGCCTGGACCGCCATTCAACAGGACCTTAATTACGGGTCTAAATTTGTCGGAGACTTGATGGAGCAGATTCAGAATTTTGTCCTTTGTCGTTCCAATTGAATAATATGAATGTTCGCATTGGCATAGAGTGCACTTTGGAAAATATACCCAATTTATTCCTCCCAGCGAGACTTCAATTATAGCCATGTTTTTGTTAGGTGTATTACAGCTAAAATCCCTTGATAGAATGCAATCGCACAAGTCGAATTCAATATGATTTGAAATACGAATACAAAATAGAAAAATTTCAAAAGTGTTAAAAGTATATATATCTATATATATTTTACGATCAAGTACAAAACTCTTGCCTTCATCAATCAAATTCTTTTTATGTAAACAAAGACAGAATTTTGATTAAAAATTATTTTTGAATTTTCATCGCGACATGCATGACCAGTATAAGAAATTACTCAAAAATAGCATATTGGGATGAATTGGCATATTTCGACTTCAATGCGTGTGCATTTAAGACTTGGATGCATGTTTTAATTATTTTGAAAATTTTTGCTAAAACAACTCGAATTTAAGCAGTAAAGGGGGAATAAAATTAGGTATTATTATATGATTGCAATTAGTAAAAAACATATAAAGAAATAAATGACTGTTATATAATAGATTAGGAATGTATCAAATATACCAATATATCCTTATTCTACTTTACAGCTCCGGGGATGGAAATCATGGAATAACTATTTAATGGAGCATACAGTAAATGTTTTAAGATTTGATAGAAAAAGCTATGGGTTGGCCAAATAAAATAAGGTAGACATTATACCATTGCAATTACTAAAAATATATAAAGCGATAATAACAAATTTATAACAAATTAGGAATGTATCCAAAATACCAATATCCCTTATTCTACTTTAAGGCTAGACTATTGACTTGGGTTCCTTGAATAACACAGAAAATATACAAGAAAAAAAATCACGGAATAAAAATATTACATTATTGTCCCAGGCTAGAGACTTGATTATTGACTAAGGACTCATGGTTAAAACATGGAAATATTCGAGGAAAAGGATAATAATGAATATCTTTTCTTTTAATCTTGATAAGGAATTATAGTATCTTATTTGACAATAATAAATGATATCGAATAATAATTATTTTGCTGGCCAAATGCAGTGACAAATCTATAAAGGAGGTATATACTTTCCATTCTATTCCTCTGAAATCATTCAGATGTTAAGGGTAAGTGGGTCATATTAGTCTCTTATTAATCATACATGTTTGTCAACTACATCTATTTATTTATTATGTTGATATAATATGCATTGAACATGTAAATAGATAATAACTAATTTCTATCAATATGAAGTTGCTAGGTCGAGCTAGCGGAGTCCCGATTCAGATCTCCGCTCTTGGAAATATCTATCCTACCTTATAAAAGTAGGCTTTATATCTTATATGATACAATAAAATTACTTGTTCAATCCTTTTTGCAAAAAGATGCAAAATCTTGAGAACTTTAATATATTCTTTTTCAATATAAAAATTGAAGTTTATATGAAATATTCAGAATTGTGTTAGTCCATTAAAAATTATGAGCAGGCATTACTAATATCTAAATAAGGTATTGTTGTTTTAAGTGAATCCCATAAAAAATTAGCATGATATGTGTTGATAGAGAATCAGTATTTTGGCGACTGCTTTAGATAAGTAATTTAATGATGCAAATATCTTTGAAACATGTATACTGGATTTTTCTAAGTAATTTCTCTAATGGCCTATTTAAAACATTTCTGAGACGTTAATGCTTTACTTTCCCGGTTGTTCCTCACCTAATTCCACATGATCCAAAGCACTGATGACTGGCATGTTTGATTCGACTGCTTCCCCATGACCCTTTTTTTTTTTTTTTTTTGTCCTCATTTGAAGCTGGAACTTATAAAAGTGATGGCCTGATGGGGGATCTTTTGGTGTCAACTCCCAACGCCAAAAAGGACCAAAGGAGAGGGAGAGAATATGAGTGCCACACTATTTGACAAAGTGGCTTTATCTCGGGTCCCATGTCAGCTGAATAGTCAGAGTCAGCTCAAAGTAATTGCAATTGTATGATTCATGATTAGCATAGTGAAAAATGTTAATGTCAAATTTTCATAAAATTTAAATTTATTAACACATCAAACCTTTGCCGCTATTTTTACTAATCTATCAATATTATTGTATTTAAGTTTTAATATGAAAGAAACAATCTATTTGTATCAAATAATGTTAAGAAAATAGTAATAATCTAGTAATATCAAGTTAGCAAAAAAATAAACAATTTTACCTATAATAAGAATAAGCATAAAAATTTTAATTAGATTTTAAATTAATCATTTCAAAATTTAGATATTAAATTAAATTTTTATGCAAATTTCACATCTACCCTTAATATTAAAAAATATATATCATGATATAATAAATATCTTAAAAATTTAGATAATTTTATTTGTAAATTAAAAAAGAGTATTAGCGAAAGAAAGTTCACAACCATCAAAATCTTCAATTTATCGTGTAGTGCGTATCTAAATTTATTTTGCCCTGCACAGAAAAGAATTACATTGCGTAGCGATTAAGCCACTGGAATTCTTTGTTATGACTTTTATAATTTTGTCTCTTACTCTTTTTTCTTTATTGGTGATTTATGCATATGAATGAAAGTCAATATAGAGGAATTCTAGGGATCAGAAAATAGAATCTGCCATGGAGAAGATCTAGCTCTCTAGTTTCAAATAATAATGCTTAATTATGTCATTTGGAGAGAGATATAAATAGGGAGGATGGAAAGATTAGGCAATTGTAAAACTAATATCTTCTTTTTTTTTTTTTCTTTTTAAGGGGCATATTATTTCCCTATATGATTTTAGTGATCATGGCACGATGCCATTGGCTCCGGCATTTGACAATGATTTGCTTCCATAATAAAAAATAACGCTAATATCATGACGAATTTAAATAATCTAAATATGTGCATAATGGCCACATTGAGTCTCCATTCGGAATATAATAATTATATCCCAAGAAGGCAGGGAATGATGAGACTTAAGACCTCATGCTCCATGATTCATAACCCACTATTATTTTATATCACAAATATAATTACAATAGTATTAGATGAATTTTCTGACACTTTATCAGTTCTAAACGCAGGTTTCATTTAATTTATTTACTTTTTTTAATATATTAGCAGTAATAATGGGTGTTTTGTAGTTTAAAGTAATTTTTTTTATGTATAAAACTAATAAAAAAGTATTAAGGAAACATAACATATTTGAATGATCATTTTATTACGCTAATAGTCTCATAACTTAATGATACAACCATTGATCTTTCAAATAGGATGAGTGAGATTTGATTCCCTCTCTCCTATTGTAATGGCCTAAAATAGCCATTTTATTGTATTAATCTATTAATAATCACCCAAACTTATGAATGTAAGCCATATATGAAAAATATACATTTTTATCTTTACAATTATAAAAAATAATATATATATATATCTATATGAAAATTCTTTATAGACATACGTATTGTAAATTAAATTCAAGTGATTTATCGATTGATAGTCCTCGTATTATTCTTGGAGACTCTTTTTTATTGATCATAAAATAAATTTTATTATCTTAAAAATATATATTAAGAAAATTGAAGTCGGATAAAGCTTTATTGAGTTAATATAACATATATATGCATATACATATACATGTGAGAAAACATATGGGAGGGAGAAATTAAATGAGATGTTAAATAGAAAGTGGAGATAAATAAAGCTTTATTTACTTAATACAATGGGTAAATGTTATACTTTGTACCTTTGTTTATTTTTATAATTAATTATTTAAAATTTTAAAAGCATCTATTTTAGTAACTATAATTTTTTTAAGATCATTATTGATATAACTCCTTTTAAGTAGTTAATTGCTAAAATGAGTAATATTCAAGTAGTTAATATGGAAAATTAAACAAAATAAAGATATCATATTGATGCTTTTATACTTCAAGTAATTTGTTGGGAAAATAACAATGTTTAGGCATTATACATAACATATAATAAATCATCTATTGGTTAAAACATATATATATATATATATATATATATATTTTGGAGAGAGAACAAATGGGGTATAGAATAGAAAGTGGAGTTAGGAATATATTACATAAGATGATAGTAGATTAATATAGATATTGATACAAATAGATGATAGATGAGAGAAAATAGAAGAGAATATATGTATATATTAACAAAAATGAAAAATTTCCTTTCCCCATATATGAAATATAAGCTTAAAAATAATAAGTACATTCAATCGTATATGCATTGTCCAATGAATAAGAAGTGATATATTCTCATCATTGTTGAGTTGAATTCGTTTGGAGAACATGCTGAGTATTTAGGAATATTCGCTGGTATTGAAATACTAATGGCTTAGCAGGCATGGATGTTGCATGATATGACTGGGTGGTGGGCTTCCACGGCAAACGCAAAAATGAAAGACTGGTCGATGGGGTATTACAATTAACTAGGGGTATTTACGGATCGATTAACGGTTCATGACTGTATTTTTTGAATCTAATCATATTGATCGGTTTTTTAATATCTCAGTCCATTATAAACGGTTAACGGTTTTATTTGGTTAATTTATTTAGTTTTGGGTTTTTAACTATTTAACGTAATGATTTCAACAAATCAAATTGATAATTTCAACAAACCTTATTTTTAGCCTTTATCAAAGAGTTTTTCTTTAAATTATTATATATATTACTAGAGCTAAAAAAAATCAAATTAAGGAAAAGAGAAAAAACAAACTTTTGGATGTATCATTATCAATAAAATCAAACCAAATCAATTACCACATTAACTCCATCAAACATAGGACAATAGTATTTTAATCGAAATCCAAGGAATATTAACATAGGTAAATTATATGTATATGTAAATCATATATAATATATTTATAAACATTAAAACAGTTAACCGTTAACCATCGGTTATTATGGTTACAAATCGAAACTGAAACCGAAACTGAAAACCGGAAAAAGTTAAAACCGTAATCCTAAGTTGAAACCAACGAATTGCTTAACTATATTTTCGGATTAGTTTTACGATTTCGATTCGATTTTTCGGTTTTATTGGTTTTTTTCACACCTCTACAATTAATAGGATTCTCATCAATGTGAATTTGTACTGTACATTATGATTAGTTTTCCATTTTGAAATTTAGGATGTGCATGAAGCCATGAAGTACTTTGGGTTTTCTTTTTTAATGACATTAAAATTCCTTTTTTTTTTTGGCAAATATTTCAGATAATATAATTTTATGTTACCGTTTGTGATTGCCATATCCAATATAAAACATAAAAACTTTAATGTGGAACCTACCCTAATTTTAGAAATTCAAATTGATTGAACTTAATTGAAAACTTAGAACACAAATTGGTTCATAGTTGAACGAGCTTAAATGGTTATTCTCAACCTCGATTGGAAGTACATATTGAAGCATGAACCTCATATGTCTGTCTTGTTGATTTTATTCATACTTGTGCTGGCTAGGTGGTAGCTTAGGGTAGAAAGGGGATTAATGATATATTTAAAGATATCTTACATCTTCTTTCTCTTATCTTTATTGTTGACTTGCTTAAGAAATTCCTCAGGATGCCACTTTAGTATTAAATTTTTTAAAAACTTTTATAAACTTTTGTGAATACCATATTACAAAAATGATTTTGATAGAATATATATATATATATATATATATATAAAGGAAAAAATTACAAAAAGAAGATGAAACAATCCTTTTTATCCATTAAGTAACCGATAAAAGAGTTGCTTAGCTTTGGCTTTTTACGCTAAGGAACTTGGATAAAGTTGGTCTACGTTTGTTCAAGAAAATTACTTGGCATGTTACACTCCAATAATTATAATAGGAGTGAGAGTAAGTACTTATTTTTTAAGTTGTTTGGTTAAGTCACTCTAACCTTGATTTTGTTGCAAAGCAACACTGTTAATGACCTTGTTTTACTGGTGTTTTGTGATTGATTGGTCTAGGTTTCCATGTCAAGCATCCTTAATAAAAATAACCCTAGTATCTTTGCTAATGGTTGACGTGAGATCTAAACCACCAAACTTTTTACTTGTGTTGCTTTTATCAACAAAGTACTTTGTTGGGAACCAAAAAAAAAAAAATCGATTGGAAGTGCTGATCAAGCATATTCAAGGTTGTTCATTCATTAAAAAAAAAAAAAAAAAATTCTTTCATCTAAATTTATGTTGAAGATAAAGTTTGACTCAAATATTAA
Organism: Combretum micranthum; assembly: GCA_024138025.1. Taxonomy (NCBI): domain Eukaryota; kingdom Viridiplantae; phylum Streptophyta; class Magnoliopsida; order Myrtales; family Combretaceae; genus Combretum; species Combretum micranthum. The sequence goes on from JAMXBD010001529.1 coordinate 54,687, forward strand.
AACGTAGATGTATTTTTAAACTCAATTTGAATGTCACGAGATTAGTAAAATTATTGTGCTAAATAGATTTAAGCTTAAGGTTAGTTAATTAAACTACATAATTGCTTAAATTGAGCCTGAAACCGGTTCAATTATAATATATTGAAATTGACCTCAAGCAAATTATCAAGTCGTTTTGAGTGAGCGTGAATCTGACACCCTCATTTTTCCTTGACAACTTTAGGGCAAGACATTATGTATGGAACTTTATTTGGGCACAACGACACAACACGTGTACATGCACATTGCCCATTCGGAACTCATGTAATTTTGTCGGACAAAAGCTTGAGGGAAAAAAACAGGTGATTGCATCAGCATTGTTGTAGTTAACGAATGCCAACCATGAAAAGATACTTAAAGCTATAAAGAATATAGCTGTAACTCTTGAAACGAACCAATCATGATGAATTCATAGGTTATTAACTTTCACTTTTCATACATTTTCCATCTTTCAATATTTTTCCCGACAGCTCTATCTTTCAACTTTAGTTACCTTTGTTATGAATAGATGGCACAAGTGGATGCTCATAATTATGAAAAAAGGGATAACCATTGTTTGTCAAAGAAAAAGATGATTTCTAGTATATCTTTGTAAAATGTAACAAAGGTTGATATTAACACTATGTTTGAAGGAAGGAAAAGGTCGGAGAAGAACTGGAATGAAAAATTTTGCCTTTTTTCTGTTTGGAAAAGGAAGAGGAGGGGAAAGGAATAGATTTAGGAAGAAAACGTTCTCTTGAGCCCACCAAAGATTTGGGGAATATAAATGAAAAGACATTACACCTTTAAAAAAAATGCACAATTTTAAAATATAAGGGCCTTTAAGGCATTTCAACAAAATAAAATATTATACTACTATCTTTTCTTTCTATTTTTTCCTTTTTAATTCTTTCCTTTCACTTTCTTTTCCTCCTAATTCTTTCCCTCTTTTCAAACATGGTGCAACTGGTGGAATACATATGATGAACAAAAAAAAAAAAAAAAAAACCTTGATGCCAAATGTAAGACAATTGGAGAAAAAAATATGTTTTATTATTTTATGAAATATATAGAAAAAAAAACCTAGAAAGACGTATCTTTATCCTCACACCGCCATATTAATTTGATAATTGCTTCACATCACCATCAAATTATATGGTCTCACAACACAATTTCTTGGTGAAATCATAACAAGAAGATTTTAAATGGCATCACACCATTAAAGAAAATTGACTTTTTATTCTGTCAATTTCTGATTCACTCATGTATGTCTATCACATTTTTCCCATTAATAATAAAGAATGAAATAGAATATTTTAGAGGGATGATGTCATGAATTGTTCTTGAGTTTTAGCAAAATATGCAATTAGATACTTGAACTTTAACACCGATCAATTTAGTATCTAAAAGAACTTGATAAAGGTACTCTTGGTATGCATGGAAATTTTTGTCAGGTATTAAATTGATCAATTTCAAAATTCAGGTCCCTAAGTGTATATTTTGTCAAAGTTCAGATATTATATGTGATATTAACCACATTTTAGAAGACTAAAAGATGTGGTTTCTACAACTAGATACCGATTTCTAATAAAATAAAATATAAAAACTAAATCATATCTATTCTAATTAATATAAAATAAAATAATAATCTCCTATATATATTATTTACATCATTAACAATTAATGCCGATAGGATTAATGTTATGAATAGTACTTAAACTTCGACAAAATATATAATTACCTTAATTTTGAAATTAATCAATCTAGTACCTAAAAACTTTGAAATTGATCAATTTAATACCTAAAAAACTTTAAAATTGATTAATTTAGTATCACAGAAAACTTTTTATTCATGTCAACAATATTTCCATCAAATTCTTTTGGGTACTAAAATGATCAATTTCGAAGTTTTTTTAGAGGTACTAAATTGATCAGTTTTAAATTTCATAAATTTCAATACTAAATTTATTAGTTTCAAAATTTAATTATCTAATTGTGCATTTTACCAAAGTTCATATACTATTTGTGATATTATCCCTCACCTGTATTATATTCTTGATAGTTAGTATCGTTTATATTACAATTTCGCATGTTATAATTTTACTTGAGACCATAAAATTTTTTATTGTGCACATGGGGAATAAGTTGCTCATTAAATGATTGACGCCATCCTTAATTATTTGCTCCGATTCAAAGTTGGATGTAACAAACGATCGTCGAATTAATAGGGCTAGTTTAATAAAAAATGGGATAATACCGCAAATGATATTTGAATTTTGATAAAATATGCAATTAGGTATTTGAACTTTAAAATCAATCAATTTAGTACTTCAAGTTTAAAAATGATTGATTTAGAATCTGAAAAACTTTAAAATGATTAATTTACTATTTAAAATAACTTGATAGAGGTACTGTTGGTGTGCATGAAAGGTTCTTTCAAGTATTAAATTGATAAATTTCAAAGTTTAAGTATTTAATTGCATATTTTATCAAGTTCAAGTACGGTTCGTGACATTAATCCATAGCAAATTTAACATCATTAGCCTCACGGACTTCCATGTTAAAAATCAAATCGAAATTGAGTTGTAATTTAAGATTACACCTAAGGATGTTGCCTTTGAATTGATGAGGCCAACGATGTGCTTGCTTTTTATACTTTGTTTGGAAAAACGATAGTAGTGCCTGTAATTTGCCAATGGAGTGTTGTTGGAGCATTCACCTGGGCGTGCAAGAAACTAAACCTGTGTGCTCATGGCAGTCAGAGACGTTGCTACTTTATGACCCTAATGATTAACCAATGCAACATTTAATCAAGCAAATCTACCTGTAAAGTTTAAGCATATAAAAAAATAAGTGGAGTAAAAAAAACTAATGAGTATTTCTCCAGAGACATCAAGCAAAAATGGGAATCGGACGCGTGCGTCCGAATTTTAGTGTGAAGAAGCATCCTTAATGTCAAACTAGGCATAAGTTCCCTAAAGAAGGGCACTAGATGGTGTGAGAGCATTACCGTATTTGGACCTTATCTCACCAAGAAGCACCATTGTCAGATAGCACCATTGTCAATGAATTAAGTTGTTTGAGAATGCTTCACTAATCAGGTGGTGAAATCTATTTAAAAGTGAATATATGCGAGAGACCTAATGCTACCAGCATTAATAGGACTCTGAAAATTCTCATCTTCAAATATCTTTTAATCTTAATCTTAAGACTGAATGGAGAGTTCATGTGTACCAACTCCTTTATTACTCTCAGGTACTAGTCCTCAATGTTTTATTGTTTTCTATTTGAGTCATAAACTTTGTTGCTTTCTATTTGAATTTTCAATATTTGCAAACATTTATGAAATAGACTTTTTTAACATCATTATGTTTTTTTTTTTTTTGTTCAATAATTGTTGACATGATATGATTCGTCTATATTAGTAATTTAAATGAATAAAATTAAAAAATAATTATATAATCTACAAATAAATGAAAATAATAATATTTTAATAATATTAAGAAAAACTAGAAAGTTAAAATAAAGAGTTTAGTTACATTCCAAGTTGGCTGGCTACCACCTACTCCTTCTCCTTCTCCTTCTCCTTCTCCTTCTCCTTCTATGACCATTATAAACTACACAAAACACTAAAATTTCTTGGGAAAAGTATGTTCTTAGTCATCATTGCTTGTTTGGTTTTCTATTTGAGTCCTTAACATTTTTTTCCCTTTTATTTAAGTCTTTTTTACTTAACATATTTTACAAATATTAACTTTTGTTAAAACTATCAAGTTTTTGTTAACATATGACACATAAGTAAAAATATTTACTAGAGTAATATAACATAGAGGTGAGTTTCACCTCTCAAGTTTTTGTTAACATATGACATTAGTAAAAATATTTACTTGAGTTATGTGACATAGAGGCAAGTTTCACCTCTCTTGTTTGCAAAAACACAAACAAGAGTATTGGGTGAGACTTACTGCTAACAAAGACAGTCAATAGCAAGTCTCGCCTCTTCATTCCCCTATATAAGTGCTACCTATGCTAATTGCCCATGCGTGCTCTCATTTTCCACTCTTGGTCTCTCTTAGTTCAATCATTCCTTTGCCCTTTCTCTCTCATTAGTTTTTTTTTTTTTTAATATCTTATAACTTTTATGTTTTCTTTATTTTGTTTGTGTTCCATGGGAAATTTTACAATATCCATGCTAGTCGTGTTCGTGTTTTCTTCATTCAAGGTTAGCAAAATTTTTAGAATTTATAATATATAATATATTGTTCATATTTGTTAGAATATATGTTATTATTATATTTACTAAGTTGCTAATTATATATAATTGTGCATGCAATTTTTTTAATATTTTATTTATTTTTCCAATAATATACAATGTGTATTGAGTTTATTTAAATATATACTTTGTGTTACTATAGGTTGTGGTAAATTTATATAAATTTTTTTTGTATGCTCATATATGAATGTATATTGCGTTGTTTGTGTAGATTTGGATATGCCAAGCAATAATGCCTGTTATATTGCGTAGAAGTGTGCTTTAAATTATTTAATATATTCAATTTATATTGGCATTTGTATATGATATGTGTTGTTTTTAGTTAGATATATAAAATGTCTTACTGTAGGTTGTAGGAAATTAGAACAAATTCTTTTATATGATGGCTAACTGAATTTATTACTAATGTTAGAAGTAAATTTATGGTAACAATTTTACCAAAATTGAAAAAATAATAGGAAAAAAATGTAAATGAAATAAATTACTGTAATAGGATCTGCCATTAACTATATTTTAGTTTAGGATGTTGGAACAAATTATCACATTACGTGCAATTAAATCAATGCAGTATATAAAAATGGAGTAATGGTCTTTTAGAAGTAGCGACAACCACACACAGGCGGATGAACTAATAAAATACCTTATAAAAGGACTTCCTAAAATGTCGTAACAGCCTGTTTGTATAATCGATATCACTTAATGATGAGGGAAATGGTTTGAACTCGCTTGAAGTAGATTTATCATGGTAAGGAATTGGAAGGATCTGATGATGAAGGTGAGGTGCTTGATAATGTAAGTGGGGGCAAAGTGGAATTCCAAACATGTACCCACCGTTTGAAGATCAGCTAATTGTCAACTTTTGGAGGATTTTGCTAATAATATGAATGACCTAAAGGGGGATGACACCGATAGTAGGGACAAAGCAGTTAAGCTCATGGACTTGGTGAATGAGGATGTTTGAAAATGCAAAGAGCTCAATGTACTCAGGCTATATCAAGTTTTCAATGTTGTCCATGGTATTTCAAATGATGAATCTAAAGGTTAACGACAAACACTCTATGAAAAGTTTTAACAACTGGCTTGCCTTTATAAAAATTTTGTTGCCAAGAAATAAATTTTTGCCATCTTCATAATATGATGCTAAAAAAATACTTGGATAGTTGAGAATGGATGCAAACACAATCCATGCTTATCGAAATAACTATGTGTTGTTTTGAAAAGAGTTTCAAAATCTTAAGAGCTGTCGTTGTGTGGAGAGGTGAGATCCATGTTTCATTTTAAAAAGCAAAAGACCATTTAATCAAGGTTTTGCATCATTTTTCACTAGTCCCAGGATTGCAAGCGTTTGGGTAGACAACCAAAGGATAGAAGACATGTTTTATATGCAATGTAGATTATACCATTTGTCATACAACTAATAAATTCTATTACATGGGCTACCAATGGCTCTTGCCATCTAGGCATTTGTGGCGTCATGGTAGTGAAAATTTTGATAGGACTATGAAGAAAAGGCCCCACCTAAAGGTTTTAAGCATTGAAGATATTTTGGTTTAGTTAAGCCAATATGAGCGTGTAATAATGGGAAAGTACAAGAGAGGCTTGGTTAAACGACAAATGAGGAATGAATGAATTGTTATAAGAAAAGAGTGCTTTTTAAATTGCCATATTGCTAGGAATTGCATATGTACCACAACCCCAACATCATGCATATTGAGAAGAATATATGTGACGACCTGTTTGGGAGAGTTTTTGTTATCAAGGGTAAGTCAAATGGCATGAGAAAGGCGAGAGTCATTCTATAAAAGATTAGTATGCATTTAGAACTACACTTGTAAAACCATGCCAGTTGGATTTCCAAGCCACAAGCTATATGTACATTGATGTCTTGACAAATGAAAGAGGGTTGCAACTTGATTAGAAATGTAAGATTGTTATATAGATTGGAAAATCCAAGTAATTTGTAGATCTAGTGTTTTATTGCAATTTAGGGTTTATAATATGTTTTTGTGCTTTTTGTGGTTTATGAAAACTAAAATTATAAGGGATATAGACAATCAATCCTTGGATATAACGCACCAAAAGATATAATCTAACTAGTTGTTATAGCCAATTGATATTACGCACAATAAAAAAAATAAAGAATAATCTTGAAAAAAAAACTCAATCTTATTCAAGAAGTCAATTCAATTAGAAAGGACAACTCAATATTCAAGAGGGCAAAACTTTCATAAAACGACTGTTAACATAACCCTAATGACCCTTATATACTCCCACAATTCGCTAAGGGTAAATATAGAACATAAGAAGTCAAACAAATGGAATAAGAAAGTGAAAATTAACATTTGAAATAGAGCATAATGTTACGCTGGTGATCACGATCATGACTCGAGTAGTGATCTCCTCGAACACAAAACAATTCTACTCATTTAAGTTCATCACAGGTGTGATAATATGGGTCATAAGCAACATCATGACTATGATGGGGACAGTAATCCTCTCAATTCTCAATTTCATCTGATGATGACATTATCAGGGGCAATTTCATGGTTGTTTTCGAGGCGGTCTTCAATGTCACCATTAGCGTCACAGACGTGATGGAGGTGGTGATCTTTATTATAACTTGATTTTCTTGATCCGCTCCCATCACTGTCTTTGTCACAGGTATGATATGCAACTCTGATGATTTTTCCTTTATATTTAGTAATTTCTCATACTTAAACAAACCATATCATGCCCATCACCAATGTGCATCATATATCCACTAAAATACTTCAACTCATCTTCATAATGATCCACTGAGCTAAGTTCATCGATCCACTGGCTCTAGATCGAGATATCGATTCAAGCAAATCATGATTGCTATCATATCCCCTGGCTCATGAAGGTTTGCCCTCAAATCTTGAGCAAAGTCATCCTGAATAGAAGATTTGCTCTCTATCTTCAAATTATGTCCCATATATAACAGGTACTTTGTTTACCCAGTGGTAAGTTTCTTCTCATCTACTTTTGCTGCCAACTATAATGGTTCTTTCGTAGGAGAATTCAACTCTGTGTTTGTCTCATAGCTTCAAGACTCCTAAGGAACAATTTAATCCTCTTGCCATTGAATAATATAGAGTAAGTGTTGTCTCTTCTATTGTGATTCACATTCCAATCAAACAACCAATGATACCCTAATAGAATATGGGATGCATTCATTGGCACTACATCATAAAAAGCCTCATCAGTGTAATGATTTAGCAAAGAGAGAGGAATTGATGCCTGCTTAGTGACATAACCAGATGCTTTATCATTGAGCTAATGTAAACTATATTATTATAGATTTGGAGTGGTCGAAAGTTGAAGCTTCTCTACAAGTGTCGTCACTGTAATATTAGTGTAACTATTTGAATCGATGTGGGCTACACAAAAAGCCCTATCATTAAGAACTTAATATAGAATATGTTTTCTTTTTGTTCATGATTAATCACTGGTGCCACACTCAAACTACTTCTCTCCCCTTCACCATCACTCTCCAAACAACTTCCACAAATATAAACAGCACGTCTATTCAGATCTTGGGCAGCCATATATCCATAAACTAAACATTTAATATCACTACTTTTCTTTCCAGCAATACTAGAGTCACTGGATTTAGAAACTGACTTCACCTTTTCATCGTTAGGCTTCCCATGACTAGACTCGTGCTTCTCATCATCCTTATGTCCATTAATACTCTCCTTTTCGACATCATAACAATAAAAATTCTTATTACTTTCATATTTAGAAGAGTTACCTGAAGAATTGTGAGATTTGTATTGCCTTTCGACCTTTTTCGCCATCAACATCGCTTCCTCTAAGGTATCAATTCTTTGAAGCTCAACAATATAAAAAATTTTAGATTTCAAATCTACAAGGAAACTTACAAATGATTGATCCGAAGTCTCAATAATTTGATTTTACATATTAAGGATTTCACACTCTTGAATATATTCAGCTATGCTTTTACTTGTTGCAAAATGTGCAATCTCATAGACAAATCTTGGCTATAGTAATCTGGAACAAACCTTCACTACAACAACTCGTGCATCTCAGTCGATATAGTAGCATCTTGCTCTACATTCTTCCACTAATGTAAAGAATAGCACTTGAACTCAATCGTAGCAAGCTTAACTCGCTGTACATCATCACAATCATGATAGTCAAAGAGCTTTTTTTTTTTAATTTGATCTTGCCAATCAAAATATTTATCCACTCCTTCGGTACCATCAAAAGACGACACTTTTAGTTTCACGGTTTTTATACTATGTAATCTTCTAGGCCTGTGCCCATGATGGTGATTCTCAAAATCATCTTCATAATCTCCAACCTGACGACCACACACCAGGTATCTCATATTCTCTCTTCCTCTTCTGCGGCCATATACTACTCTACCGTAGGGTAATTGAACACTTGGATTATCCTCTAATTCCTCAACATGCTCTTATTCTTGTATTTCATGGGTTTGAGGGTTTCCTCTAACAAGTTCCTTAACATTTCTTAGGGTTCCACTTTGTTGGAGCATCATATTTTGCATCTCCTGCATCATCTCCTTCATGAAATCCATGAACTCTCCCATATTAACAGTGCTCTCAACCTTAGGGATGTTACATCTCTGTTTTTGTTATCAAATTTTCCGGACATCCTCAAAAAATAATCAAACTTGCAGCATAAACTATCAAAATAATTGAAACTTACCAAGCAAGAAATCTAATACCACAGTCCTGAACCGTAATCGATAACACTAAGTTATAATACTAAGATGATACGGATTGAAGAATCTGAGTAATTTTCAGATCTAGTGTTTTATTGTGATTTAAGGTATATAATTTGTTTTTTGGTTTTTTTTTTATGATTTATGAAAACTAAAATTATAAGGGATATCGACGATTAATCCTCGGATATGATATACCAAAGATTAACTTGATTTTCTTGATCTGCTCTCATCACTATCTTTATTATAGGTATGATATGTAACTTTGATTATTTTCCCTTTAAACATACCATATCATATCATATATCATGCCTATCACCAATGCGCATCATATATCTGTTAAAATACTCCAACTCGTCTTCATTGGGCTTTTCAATAATAATTTGTTAAGCTAAATTCATCAACCCTTTAACTCTAGATCGAGATATGATCCAAGTGAACCATGAGTCCTATCAAATTGTCATATGGATATGCTACCAACATATTGTGCTATTTAACTGGAGAAAAAGTAAATTTAATAGGTCTAAAAGAGCCACAACTACCATGTTTTACTTCAAGGGATTCTTCGTGTGGTCATTCATTGTTTTCTTGATACACTTTATATGATGTGGTATGTGATATATCCCCTTTTTTTAAGAGTTGGATGCTAAAGAACTTCACGTGGATTTGTTGGAGTCATTATAAAAAACTATAATCCTAACAATGCAAGTTAAATGATATCTTTTGCTGCCTTTTATGACATCATGGTTCACTTAAATGCGGGATTGCTAAGAGAAGCATGCATATAAAGCCATGGTTAGTATCATTAGATGCATCTAGTTGAGATATACCTTGAAGTAAATAAGAAGAATCTGAGGAATAGTATAAGAGTGAGGGGATCCATCACCAAGTAATACATTGTCTGTAAAAGTATTCAATTTTGTTCTCTCCACTTTGAAAATATGGATTTGAGAATGAATACCCCTCAAAGTTATGGGATAAACCATTAGAAGAAGATTTTGTGGTAACATTTTAGATATTTGCATAGCCATTTTGACCATTGGGCACGTAAGCCTTAGCAGAGATGAACATTGAAATTAACAAGATGCATTGGACAATGTTGAACAATAATGAGTAAGTGTAGTCACATGTGAGGTAAGTGTTGTCACTTCCTTTCTTTAATGCATACTTAACACTATTTTTTTTTTTTTCATATTCATTACTAACCCATTAATGATCGTAGAGTTTGGAAAAAAACTAAATGCATGCAGAGCTCATAACACAGGTGCACTCATGAGCAAGCATTTCATAGAGTGGTTTAGGAACAAAGTTGAGGCATGCCTAATCTGTAAACCTAGAAATTTTTCATACAAATAGAAATAGATAGAATTATAAAAATAGAAAATAGAATGTTTATTTAGGATCAACCAAAGCCTTAGAATAAAACCACATGTAGTGAGCCTATATATAATTTCAAACCCTAAAACAAAGTTTTCTAGATAGTATTTAAGACTACTCATAAGATTTCATAGTAAGTATCGAAAACCCAACATATAAGAATAATTTAGTTAAGATTTTAAATACAATAAAGAGTAAATAACCAACTAAGCTTATAGTTAGAAAGCGACAATCTATGGATGAACCATTTATATTATAAATACACAATAAAAATAAAAACAGATCCATAACTCATAACATAGACTCCAAATAAATATTTGGATCACACCTTCATTTTAATTAGAGTATTTTTAAGCTATTAGAGCCTAAAATGAGAATTAGCCTATTAAGCTCAGAAAACCCTAATCGAGGGAGATAAAATTCTAAAAATAATTTATTGCGTAAACTTAAAACCTAAAGTTGAACTTAACAACAATCTAGAAATTTTGTAGAACTCTATATAAATTTTTGGAGACAAAACTCTTAAATAACTGACAAATTTGTACCCGTTTAGCTTAATAAACTATCCTAAAACTAAGATAAATTAACTAATTATTATTATAGTATTATTTACTCAAAATTTTTGGTGCAAATTAAAGAGTAATTGTGGTTGGAAACACCTCAAATCATGCATAGCCAAAATTTTGAGGCAATTAGATCAAGCTTGGTAACAAAAAGTCAAAGGAAGACATGTCTAAACCAATAGAAATGTCCCAAATCTATAAACTTAACTAATGCATTTGAATGCATGTAAATCATGAAGGCATTTGCTGGAGAAAATTTCATTTTCTACCCAAGTTGCAGCTACCTTTTTCCTCTTCATTATATATATATATGTGTGTGTGTGTGTGTGTGTGTGGTGTGTGTGTGCCCTTAATGAACTAAAGAACAAAATAATTAAACAGCTAAGGTTCTCCTTCATCTTTCACCAAAAACCAACAAACAACAGCTCAAACAATAGCAGAAATTCGTCCTTATAAGAATCACCAAAACACCAACCAAAACCACACCAAACAAGCTCCATAAAACTGCCATTAAACAAGCTTAGGAGGAAGACAAACAAGGTAAGTTAATTCATTTTAAGAAATTAGATTGTTAAAGCATGATCTTAAACTATATTCCTATATCTAGGGTCGTATCTAGCTCTAGAAGAAGAACTAGACCTCTAAACCAACCCAAACAAGGTAAGTTTCTATAAAAACCCTAGTTATACCATTTAAATTTGTAGAACAAGGATTAACTACATGTTGAGATGTTATGAAATGATATATTTTTGCATATAACACATACAAACCCTTAGGAACACTTTAAGGATGCTTTAAAGTAGTCTTAACATACATATGGATCGAGAAAAATAAGAAATAAAAGAAGGAAAAGTGGAGAAGACGATGAACAGTGGCAATGGCATCTCTACACTGGTAGCTTATACCCCCAATGCCAGCGGTGTATAGGGATAGGCTGGCAGCGTAGAAGCGGTGTAGCCTCGAACAGAGGCTACGTAAATTTTTGAACTACGTAAATTCCATCTAACATTGACCTCTAGAATTCAAAGCCGGCGACGTTTGAGGCCGACGTATGCCACAATGCTGGCAGTGTTTGTTAAATGCTGGTAGCCTTTAAGCCAGCACTAGTGTTTGAATTGTGTAATAATTTATACAAGATGCCGGCGCAAGTGCCAGCATACGTGTAAAATTTTCCAGATTAAGTCTATTTCGTCCAAAACTAGTATATATACATTATATATGTATATACATATATGTGTAATAAGAGAAATAAAATAAGATTTAGAAAGTAAATTCAACTAAAAAGATTTAAAAGATTAATAAAATATAATTTAGCAACTCCTAAAATTATTGGAAAATATTAGTATCAATATTATTGCTAATATTAATATATTGTATAAAAAGAAATGAATTATAAATATTCTAAATAATTATCTATTATAGATATATAAGAATGGAAATTTAAATAAGTTAAATTTACGAATAATGCGATATCTAAAAATGACGAAATAATTATATGAAGTATATAAAAAGAAACATGACGACACTAAACAATAGTAAATAAATACAAGTTACTATAATAGGTCAGATAAAAAACAATATAAAAATAGTAATAATAATAACTATAAAAATATAAGCTTATTAAATATCAATTTTTTGAATACCCGATAAATGTATATGAATATCAAACAAGATCAAGACAAGCAAAATGAAAATAAATACTAAATAATAATTGATTATCATAAGACCATTAAAGGATCAATATAGTAATAGAAACAAAATCAAATACCAATATAGGACACTTAGACACTCATAGGAGTTTAGTTATATAATTCATGCCTTATTGATGAATATTTTTATTCATCTAGGTGACTTTGATACTATAAAGGACTTTCTGATGAGTATTATGACTAGTCAATATGAGCAAGTGAGTAACTCAGTCATATTATACTGTTTATGCTTGTAATTAGTTGAATATGTAATGCAAAGATAATAATATGATTTTTATGATATTATAGTTGCAATGAATTGTGTCTGATTGTATGATTGTCAATCTATGATAACGAAAGTGATAATAGTGATTGTTTGATGACTATGATAAGCATGTTATAAGTTGTGTATGTAATGATTGGACACCCTAAGTCTGATTGAGAATTATTGGCTTGTAATTAAAACAATCATGCATACACGAACCGTATTATTGCATATACAGAAAGGGTGACAGTCTGCTACGTATTAATATTTTGGTTCTCTGTTAATGCTTGGTTTTTTCTAAAGTATTAGTTCCTCCAAGGTTCTCTTGTTTCGTTGGTTCTACAATAACTAAATGGCAACGAAGAACGCCACCGTAGTATCGCTTTAAAATAATTAATATTTAGAGAGTTTCTAAGGATTGATACAGGAAATGGTCAGTTAAAACATTATTAAACTAAAAGTGATAACCCTAAGACAAGAAATCATTGATTTTCCTGTAAAGTAATTATTCTTCAACCCTAAAAAGAGGGCGTAAATCCTTTTCTTGTTTGAATTCTAGATCATCCGAGCTTGTATTAGAGCATATGTTTGAGTGATTGCATTACATATGATTTGTTAATAAACTCGTTTGATGTGTAATATGTCTGGTTATTCACTGAGCCCGTGGTTTCGCTCACACTCCTAAAGACATTTTAGGTTTACTCTACGACCACGGCTAGTTACATCCAGGAGTATGGCCCTGGTAAGAGCTTAGGAACTAGAAGCTCATGGGTCAAATCAAGATAAGTTGTTTTCTATTATTACTAGTATAGATTAGATAGTTTACAGATTATCAATTATGTATTTGAAGTTTCTTGGAAAGATTATATTGTTTGTAATACCTTTATGATATATGTTACTTGTGATGGTAGTTATTTACTAATTTATGTCTTACATGTATTTATCCTTTCTTATTAAATCAAATAAAAGATCCTGTTGTTTGGAAAATATGTCACTCTCCAAAGGTAAGCTAGTGATAGTATTCAAGTGTGGCTTGTTTAATACCACTAGGGTACTCTCGGGGCATGACATAATCCTTTGATGAACAATAACTTAATGAGGAATTCCTTAATGTAATTTTTTGACTTTATTGCAGATTATGCAGCTCAAGGCAATTCATGGACCATAGGCATCAGAAGAGCTGGAAGCATTGAGTTGAGGCATAATTGATCACTATTACAATTACAAAGCATACATGGTGAATGAATTTAAGCATAACACGAAATCCCAAGAAACATCCCTACGATCATAGAATAGTGGCATAGGCATATTGGGTGGACATAACGAACTGAGCGCAACTTTCTATGGCGCACTCATGAACTTGATTCATTTAAATAATATGGGATCCCAATGTATATTTTTCTTCAAATGTAAGCAGTTTGATACCAACCTAGATAAACCAAAAAGCATCAACAAAAACCTCATATCGATTTACACATAAAGGACATGGTATGATGATGATTCATACATTCCTCCATAACATTCCCAATGAATATTTTACCTAAAAGACCTAAGCAATCAATCTAGTGATTAGAATCTTGTCAAAAAGGTCCACTATTGAAATTTATTCACTTAAGGTCTTTTTCAAGCTAAAGGGCCTAATGAGGGTAAACTGAAAGAGCAACCCAATGCCAAGGAGCCTTTTCAACAAATAGTTGCAAGGCTTTAGACAATTCAGGTTAATTGGATCTTCCTTGACCAAGAATACCTAACATGCTCACTTGATCAAGTAAGAGTTCTAATGCGAGCAATGATGAAGATGATGGTAGCCCTATGTACAATAGGAATGATGAGTTGTATAGCTTATAGCGATAATTTTTGTTGTTTTGTAAATATGCCACATCTAAGGAACAATGTCCTAATTGATATGCCCCATATTAGGGAGGTATTATAGGCCACAAGCAAGAGGAGATTACCCAAATTGCTACTATGGAGGAGGCTGATATCATGCAAATAAATAGAAGTTAGGTCTCTATAAGGGGTTGAAGACGAAGGAGGAGTTTATGATGATCGACCAGAGATAAAATTACCATGCCCAATGGATATTTGGGGATAATGTTCACACTTCTGAAGATGGTCAGGTTAGAGTTTCCACTCTACGATAAAGCATCAACCATATTATTTGTGGAGGGAGCTAGAAGCAAGGCATGGTCGGCCTTCCCAAAGGCATATCATCATGCCATACTACGGAGTTATAGTTAGTATACCTCCAATCCTACACATACTTGAATGAATTATTTCAACTTTATGTCTTCATTAATGTGATATTCTATGTCAATGTATAACAAAAGTTCTCCTTGCCTGCTAACTGACAAACCAATAAAAAATGGTGGGTTGCATTGAGTTTCTTAGGTAGCAAGTCATATAGCTAGGCATGTTGTAAGCGACATAAGTATTACAAGAAATTGAGTGAAGGTGATGCAATAGATTGTCGACCATCTCCATAGCATTAGCACTAGTCTGGCGAGTAAAAGGATGTGTTGCTTCTCTGAGAATGATAAGAAGTGTTAGGTATATATGTTTTCCAACCACTAATTGACACACAACTACTCATATTGCATTAACCAAACACTTTTTTGTTTCCTTTTTTTGCAGCAACGATCAAGAGTTAATATAAAGAATAGAAAAAAGGCAATGTTTGTTTTTTAGTTCATGCACCATATCCACATAATGTATAAATATTACCCCTTACATTTGTTTTTCTTTCCTTTTTTGGAACTCCATGCCTATTTAGAACTATTGGTGGACACACATCAAGCAGAAGAATATGTACCCTACATTGGAGTAAGTGTTTGAGGAGTCATAATCTAACCATGTAAGAATATTCGACTGTTATTTTCATGATAATATAGTGTATCTATTTTTACATAGTACTAATAAGATAACTTTTTCTTGATTTCAGTCAAATGATGATGATTGCTAAAAGGGAGAGGACATTAGTGCAAATCAGATGGGCCGATAGCCAATGAGTAATGCCGCTACCATGGAGGAGGTGTTAAGGCACAAATCAAGTTATCAATGTGCAGAGCACCAATCATTAAGAAGAGACATGACTATAATGAGCAGCCTCAAGATGAGTTTACTGTCAACTCAAATAGTGTCAATATGGGGTCATTTCTGAAGAGCTTCACAGTGATGGAGCAGTTTATTGGAATGTTGGTGAATCGACCTCCCATGCCATATTATGGACAATACCCACTTAACCCTTCGTTGCCACTATTTTTGGGTACCCTCGCTAATGGCTCCAATCTAAGTCGGCCATATCCTACTTCGGTACAGTCTATACCAACAGCTCCTCATCTATAGCCGCACTATTATGAATATTATGAGATGTTAAGCTAACCATCTAGATACACTTAACCACCGATTGCACCCCCATTTGGATCCCCATGCAACTCCTCATAGCAGTAGGGCTAACCTCTAGGACCATGTTATACACCATGGCCATCGATGGCACCATAAAGAGCACCATAAAGAGCACCCTTAGTTGGCCTCTTAACAGCAACAAGGTAATCATCCATCCCTTTATCTATTCATTCTACATATAGAATTTTTAACCAAATTAATTTCCAATCAAATTAATTGAATATAAGATAAATTATGGCAACTGAGGGGATGGTGAGAGCTAATAGGGGCCTAACCCTTTAAGGTTAGGGAAAAATTGATTTTTACATCTTTTTGAAAAAGAAAAAAAATGTTATATGTATATATTTAAAGAGAAAATTATGACATAATACTAAAAATAATTTTGTGGGTAGGAATTTATTTTTAAAAACTAATTGCATTATTATTTATATTTGGAATAATATTTTTTAATGTGGAAATAAAATAATCCTACAAATTATCATGAAAAGAAATTGTTACATAATTAAATCTATGCCAATTTGATCTTTTCATATGACTTATAATTTCATATTCAAATATTTTTTTTAATCTATTATATTAAAAACAACACTTGCACATGTTTTATATATGGATTTTATTAAATCTATGTTAATTTTCTCTTTTCACATTACTTATAATTAAATCTATGTATATTACAAAAAGAACTAAGTAATCTTAATATAATTACTATAATAAGCAAAATTTTCATACAAATGATTATGATATTTGCTTAATTGAGGTTCAATAGCACTTCAGCCTTTAATAATCCTGCATCCTTCCCTGCATCAAAGGCTTCGTTTTCAAGCTTTGCCACATCTTTTCTTTTCTTTTCTCTTTTCTAGATGATATTATCCTGATGGCTAAAGCTATAACCAAGGATAGGTGAAAAAAATTGACCAAAGTGAACCGAATCAAATCAAACCAAACCATAATATGTTTTGTTTTTTATAGCAATTTGGTTTAAAAAATTCCCAATTTAAACCAATCAATAAATTTATAATTAGTGTAGATAAGTAAATCAAATTAATCTGTAAAACCCAATCAAACCATTTGAAGAAAAATATAGTAATATTTTACTTGTAACTATAATTATGACATAACATAGCTTTTAAATGGAATAGAGTCAAGTGTCCAACAAATGTTCGAGAATTGACTTTAGCCTGAACAAATTCAAAATCTTATTTCTTCCAAATGCTTACAAAAACATTAAATAAAAAATCACAGATTTATTGGGTATGGCAAAAACTCAAAGCTTTAGAAAAATACCTAGATATTTCCTTCAATAAAGGACCAAAATGAATAGGGACTAGAGTTAGAGACAAGTCACTTAATTATGGTGATGCTAAAGATACAACAAAAACACATTAGATGGAAATGTAAATTCAATATAGTAGCTAGAGATGTTTTGATTAAATATATACTTTAAATTGTACCTACATATATGCAAGTTGTGACAATGCTCTTTTCATTTATAAATAGTTGAGACAAAATGGTGAGATATTTTCTATGGAATAGACCAACAAGTAGTAATAAAATATATTGGAAGCTCATCAACTCTTCAAAGAATGAAAGAAGATCGGGAATGATTACTCAAGTTAGATGAATAAGGCATGTAGTCTAATGACTTTAGGAGTCTAAAGGACTACAAAAACACTTTTTATGTTCTTATTTACAAGTAAATACAAAAAGAAAATTGTAGAATATGATCTATGCACTTTAAAGTATGCCCCTATGCTTTGGAAAGATGTTATGAAAAATAAAAAATGATTGAAGGTATATGATACAAAAATGTTGAGAGATGACGTTAACACTAGCTTTTGATTTGACTCATTGACTTCAATCAACCATTGCAATAGAGTATCCATGGTTCCTTGCACCAATCAATAAACGAACTTATTGTAAAAGAAATGCTACATTTCAAAATTGACATGGAGTGAACCAACAATAATTTTCCAAATTTAAGATTGTCAATTATCAACAATAAGGCATAACCAACTAGTACCATCAAAAGATGATGAAAAACACATATCCTTAAGGGAAAAAAAGGACTTGTAATTGAAAAGTGTATTTGGAAGACTTGGATGTGAGATGCATCTAGCTAGTAATGGATCTAGTTCTCTTCTCATAGGCTTAAAATGAAACATATTTGTCCTTTTTATGGAAACTAAAAACTAATGGACTCCTAACAACTTCAAAAATCAAACAATTAGTTTTAACACAGATGTAAAATGCCGATGATGTGGTGATGAAGACGAAAACCTAGAGTATGCATGAGAAGATATATGAATATTTAATCTACATAGAGAGACTTATGGTTAAACAAGATTCCATATAAGTAACACATTGCCTTTGCTACATGGATAGAATGGGATAGCAAAATACAAAAAAGAGGAATGAAACTTTAGTTGGCCACCTTAGGCCATAATTTTTGGAATAGGCTTAATCTATATATGAATCATTAGGAATTATAGAGCTTCCAACCAATGTAATAGAACACTTACATTGCACATAGTTCATTTGCATGAGATCATTTTGATTTTGGAAACAAAGAAAAGAAGGAAAATCTATGTGCTCAATTAACCTAATGTAACTTTATGAAGCCCACGAGGAGAAGTATGGATAAAGCTTAAAATAGATATATTTATGGGTAAACAGGTACAATATGGATAAGGTATGAGGTCCTATCGATATCTTATCTTGTAAGTTATGAGGTACTAAAATTTGTACTTAACACCTTACTTTATATTATACCCTGTAAAACCTATAGGGTATAGGGTACCTATAGAACTTATATTTTTTTCATGAAACTTGTAATTTTTAAATAAAAAATTATAAGTTAATAATAATATATGCAGTTTCATGCAATATGTAAAATTATCTTATTTTCTTATATTCTCTATAAACAACTAGTAAAAAGAAAATTAAAAGTAATTTCTGAATGTGATAAGTTTTCCAATGTATGGAATTTATTTATGTACAAAAGTAAAAACTATGCCCTACTTAGTTGAGTAAGGTATAGGGTATAAAATCCTTATATCCATATCTTACCCAGTACAAGCAGATTATAGAAAATTAGTACCCATACTTGACCTTATAAAACTTAATACTCACCCAAACCTTGTTTAGTCGAGTAAGGTACTGGTTGATGCCCATATCATACGGTTACTTGCTCACCTCTAGGTGCATCATTACTAGCAAACACTAGCCAAGCAACAAGGAGAGAGTTTTAAGACATGGAAAAAGGATATTAGATTATGAAGTTATCAAGAAAAGTAGGGAACATAAATATGGTGAGTGTGGAGCTATGGTCCCTTTTGAGGATTACACTATTGTGCATCAATGGGGTTTGCAAAACCTAAGATTGAAATGAACTCAAAAAAAGTAACATGTTCTATAAAAGAAAATTACAATAACATTAGCAAGTTTACTCATGACATCACAATTATAGGGAAAGCTCCTCCTTTGATGCTACTCATTTGAATTTTGTATGTAAAAATTCGAAACAATAGCTGATAGGTTGCAAATGGAAGGTCAAGAATGCAAGGAACTTGTTTTCACTTTTTATTATTTGAAACCGACGCGAGCTTGAGGGGGTTGAATCTTGATCTAAACTTTTAAGGTTTTCCAATAGAAATGATATGTATAAAATTATTGTTCAATAGAATCCACGAACAATAAAATTAAACTGGTTTGTGATTAGATTATAGAATGATAGGAACCACGATCTATAAATTAATTACGATTCTAATAACAAGGTTCACTATAATTCTATATGACACAAGAATTGATAAGAACTCAATAATAAAGAGAATCAAAACTTAATATTCAAAATCACCATAAAGGGTTTCACACTTAAAAGTGCTCTCAAATATCTCCAAAGATATGATAAAAACTTCTATATCTATCTTAAGTGTTTACTAGCCTTTATATATAGTCTTATTATAAGGTATTTATGTAATTGAAAAAAAAATATATATAATTGTGGCAGTTACATAGCTGACACGTAACTGAAAAACATAATTATAGCAGTTACGTAACTAAAAAACATAATTATAAATAGTTCCTACATCAATAAAAACAAAGAAATTTGAAAAGCTACAAAAGAAATTCGAAAAGACATCAAAACAATTAAAGGGAGGCTTGAAGATTTAATCTTTTGTGTCTGCATTGAATTTGCTTTTCTTTCCAACGATTTCAGGCTTGCTGATTCCAATAATTACCCTTGGGTTTAAGAAGATTCATCATCGAATCTTAATTCTTCAATTTTTGTACTTTTGGAGTTAGATTTGGAGTTGTCATCCAATCAGTCCATGCAAACAAACTTCTCAATCCTTTGATCTTCTTAACTTGCATCATCTTGGCCTGTTGTACCTCTTTATAACTCATAGGAAGCAGCTTATATCTCTTGCCCCGGTGCTAAATAGTGTACTCATTCTTGTACCCATCAAATGTAGCTCAAAGATCATACTGACATGGTCTTCCAAGAATCAAGTATGTAGTATCCATAGGTACTATATCACACAAGAAAGCATCAGTACAATTACCAATAGAAATAGGTATACGCACCTGTTTATGCACATGAACAACCCTTGATGATTAAGCCAATGAAAAGCATATGGCTTTGGATGGTGCTCCACCTACAATCCCAATTTAGGAACTAATCTAGTAGAAATAACATTGGCGCAGCTGCCTGTATCAATCACAGTCAAGCATGATTTTCCCTATACCAAACTTTGAATATAGAACAGATTAGTCCTCTGATCTGGAATGGCTTTCTCCTGCTCAAGCACTAGAGTTAAAGGTTAATTAGACATGTCTTCTTCTTCCTCACTACTCTTCTGCTCCTCTTCCTCACTCTCAATTTTATTATCTTTCAAGACCATAACTCGTTTGTTAGAACATTGAGGAGCAATGTGGCCATGCCCCAAACACTTAAAGTATTTGATCTCTCTACTCTTTCTTTTTTGAGTTTGATCAAGCGCTTTATCTTCAACCACCTTGCCTTTGTTCTTTTCTTTTCGTTCCTCCTTCTTTTCCTCATCTAACTTGTTGTAATGATGAGATTTCTGAAACCATTTGTGCTGATGTCTCTCAACCCTACTAGCCAATTTTATTGCATCTTCTAGGGTCTGATGTTGCTAGAGCTCAATAACATTGGCTATATCCATTTTGAGTCCATTAATGAACCTAGCTATAGATTCATAAGTAGATTCTTGAATATCACATCTCGTCATTAAGGTCTCAAATTCTATCACATATTCCTCAACATTCGTTTTATCCTTCCTCACATATTGCAACTCTATCAATGGTTCCTATTTGTAGTAATCTGGCACAAACATGCACTTCATCAACCTTTTCATTAATGCCCATGAATGTACCTTTTCTTCATTTGCCCTTCATCTCTCAATCTGCAATTTATCCCACTACAGACTAGCATAGTCAGAAAATGTTAGAGACGCCATTTTCACCTTCATGCTTAAGCCACCTTTTACCATGATGCATTGGTATGCTATGATGCAATGGCAATTTATAAGTGGCTCAGCGAGTAACCTATAGGGTAAATGATATCGATTAATGTCTATCTTGATCAACGAGAGGTAATATAGTAGGGCTTACATTTATGGGATCGGTTGAATCCTATTATATCATAGACTATGATAGGTAGAGTCTATGTAATGATTGTGAATCCTAGATGAATTCTGTGTAACAACTATGAATCCTAGATGCAGCTATTTTCCTTTTCGGTTAGATATAAGAGACAT
This sequence comes from Combretum micranthum, assembly GCA_024138025.1. Lineage (NCBI taxonomy): Eukaryota > Viridiplantae > Streptophyta > Magnoliopsida > Myrtales > Combretaceae > Combretum > Combretum micranthum. The sequence continues at coordinate 76,788 of JAMXBD010001529.1, forward strand.
AGGTATCAAGACTGCCTATATTAACCCTTTGAGCAGCTGTTTTTACTCATGACCCCCAAGTTCCTAGAGGCATAATTCGGAGTATGAGTGCTCTAGTATTGATTTGTTCACTTAAATTAAAAGATATAAATTGTTTGGTGTTGCATCGCATTAGATTAAGCCTATGTGTTATTTCATGTGTATTTGTGTTACTGTGTGGTGGGCTTCATCTCATTATTTTTTTTCTTTCTAGGTTTTGTTTGAAGGATGATGATGTTTCATTTGACTCGGGTTTAGGTGATCTTAGCGGTTTAAAATAAGGAGCAAAGTGAATTTAAGACCAAATTTACAATGTTTTGTAATGAGCTTTGAAACCTTTTTATACCATCATTAAAAGGTATACGAGATACTTGATGGTCTAGTTTTGTTTTTATGAGGAATGATATACTCATATGAGTAGAAATTTTAAATGTTTTTATGAGATTTGTTTGCTATTGTAAATCTAGGTGAAAATAGAAAATAATTAAAGGATTTCATAATTTTAAATTTTGCTAGCAATTGTTCATGATAAACGTACCATTTTAAGAAAGCCTATGCATGTAATACTTGAAATATTATATGTGGCGTAACATAGTGCCGTTGAAAAACTTTGAAATCGATCAATTTGGTACTTAAAAGAACTTGACGGAGATATTATTAGCATGCACGAAAAGTTATTTTAGGTACTAAATTGACTAATTTAAAAGTTCATATATATTAAATTGATTAATTTCAAAGTTAATATATGTAATTGCATAATCTATTAAGATTTAGGAACCATTTGTGACATTAAAGAAAATTAGGCAAGCACTTGAGCCCTAAAAATATGGTCAATGTGAATAATACAAATAGAAAGTAGCATCTTGAAAATATCTATTTTATGAGTTGATATAGATTTAGAAGGCATGTCTGGCATCATAATTAGAAAAAAGAAAAAAGTGCATTTTTTCCACTCTAAGGGAAAAAACAATTATATATATATATTATTTTGATATCTTACTATCAGATTTATGTAATTGGTATCATTAAGGGAGGTATGGATTTAAAAAATATTAATGGAAAATCAAGTTATATAACTTGTCATCAAGTGTCATACAGTAGTACTAAGGGAGGATCTCATGATGTGAATAAGTTCACTTTCAAGTGTCAGACAATAGTACTAAAGGAGGATCTCAGGATGTGAATAAGTTCACTTGAGGTAATTTGCATCATGGTAGGACTCCTTACTTTGTGTATGACTAAGTTCAAGAGTTACCTAAAGTCTAGGAATTAAGAGAGGGATGCTTTTAGATGGATGGTAACTTTTTGCGAAAAGAAAATGAATTAGAATCGTAATAGAGAAATACCGTTTGCTTAGTAGGGAAGTTGTGATAGCTGATTTATCCACATGTAAAAGTGGTATAAGTTATAGGTCAAAAAAATTAAGGAGGATGGCCTTATTAATGTCCTGATTAATCAATAAATGGCTTCATGCATTCTTTCATTTTCATATTCCTAGAAATAAGATCTTAAATGTTAATGGAAACTTTTATGGTTGTAGAGGTGATGGAAAACCCTAGTACCCTTGTGAACTCAACATCCAAAGATCAACATAGCGATCTTTTTTCAAGAGAACGAAAAAAAGTGAATAATTGACATCGACCATGATGATACGCTATCTAGTCATTCATTTTTTGATGAGGATATGTTGGATACAACAATGGCAAGTATACTAGAGGCTTATAAATTGACTTTTTTCCAAGAACTCAATGATTTAAACTCATAGATAGATAATGATATGGAGGATATGGTAAACTAGTGTCTATAACACTGAATCATAACCCATGTATGAAAGATATTGTTTTTAATAAGGAGAAAGAGGATACAATGCAAAGACGATGGAAATAGACCTCGATTGTTATGATAATGGGACCTAACCTTAAATATAAATATCTACTATCAAAATTAAGGCTAATGTGGAAGAGAATCAATGGTTTTACCATGATCAGTGTAGGAAAGGGTTTTTATTTTGCATTTTTTAAGAGTGGAGAAGATGTGCAAGTCATAATCTAGGAAGGCCCTTGGTTTATCAATAGCCAATTTTTAGCTATTTGTCGATGGATCCCAGAATTTTGCCCATCTACAATTGGTTTTGAATCAATAGCGGTTTGGGTAAGAATTCAGGAGTTACTATTGAAACACTATTGTCATGAAGTCCTATTGAAAATTGGATAGATGATTGGAAATGTTTTGTGCTTTGACACATATATAACATAGTTCGAATGTGAAAGATATGCACAATTATGCGTACAAGTGAATTTCACTAAGCCTCTTGTTTATACTATAACTATAGATGGAAGACACTAGTGTCAAATATGAAGTTTTTCCAAGTTTTTGTACCAACTGTGGTAGATTTGGTGATATAAATGCAAATGGATTCCCATTCATGGAAAAAAAATAGCATATCAAATGATGCGACTGAAAAGGATACTAGATAGATAGTAGGAGAGAATAATCATGACTTGAGCTATCAAAATCCACAAGTGGAACAAACCATGGGTGAGAAATCTAATGTAAGATACAAAGAGTGGATTAGGGTTGAAAGAAAGAAAAAAAGTAATAAGCTAAATACACATGCCATTAATAACAGAAAGAGGCCCAATGAATAAGGAGGAAAATTTAAATATCAAGAAAGCAACTAGATTTAGGGATTAGATACACAACGCAATAGGGAAGAAAGGAACATTTGAAAGATGCACATATTCCAAGATTGTACACAGTCATTCCACACAGCAGCAATCTGAACGACATGACTACCTAGTTGGCAATAAACCAAAAGTCATGCACAATAAGCCCATAGATATGATAGATGAAAACTCAAACCTTAACACTACCATCAATTTTTCTTCACCTAGAGAAACTTATCAAACTCAAAGCAAAGAAATAGACAATTTCCAACAATAAAGTAGTAATGGTGCACAAAGCAAGAATAGTATTTTCAATAAAAATCCTCTACCTAAACTTAGTAGTACGAGCAAAAACACTTCGATCGGCAACATGGTAGATAACCATAGGAGAACTTTTACTCAGTATGCTAATTAAAGTACAACAGGCAATACCACTACTAAATTCGATCTTGAAAATCCATCAAATGCCAATTATATGATACGAGGATTTGTTCCTTATGAGAAGGGAGGAAGTGTTGTTCAATGATACCTCAATAAGAACCACTTAAGAGGGCTACTATGAACAATACTAACAACACCAGAAGTACTGCACCTAACAACAGCATTACAGAAGTGGAAGCTCACATGCAAGGAACTAATGGAGAACTTTTCACTGAGAGATAACCCATCGTTGGACCTGCCCATTATCCTAGCTACATAGGTGTTGGAAGAGGGGGAGATTTTTCTATGGGTCTTCCATCTACAAGAGAAGGTCCCATTGATGATGGTGAGTACACTCATGCAGTGCTGGTTTAGGATTGTTATCTTACGATTCTAACATCCTTTGGATGCTAAGGAATTGTGGTTCCAATTTACTTTATCCATGTTAGATAATATGATGACAAGCGTGAATTAGAATATGATTTGAACATACCCGTAAAAATCATGGTATGGAATGTTCGAGGAGCTAATGCCTATCATAGGAGGCGAGCTATTGATGAGATGAGAAGGAATCACAACCCTCAAGTCCTAGTTCTCTAGAGGCCAGATTTAGTAAAGTAGTTGCTGAAGGCCTCAAGCGCATTCTAAGGTTTAACAAGATGGCTTGCATGGAAGTATAGGGTTGAGTGGATCATTAACACTATCTTTAAGAATAGACAGGAACTTTACCTATGTGTTCAAGTAAATTCCTATCCTTGATCTATCTTTGTTTCTACAGTTTATGCTAGTATTCATTTGAATGAAAGGAAGATATTGTGGATAGTGTGGGAAAGTCTCTCAAGCATGGCCAAGCACATTAAAGATCCCTAGACTATTATTGGTGACTTTAATGAGGTTTTAGTGAATGAAGAGAAGTGGGGAGGAGTTCCTATTAATTAAAATAGAGTGCAAATGTACTAGAACTATATGAATAATTGCAGTATGATTGATGTTAGATATGTAGGGATCCATATACCTAGTCGAATAAGAGTAAGTAGTTATCTAAATTAATCAAATCCAGATTAGATAAAGGTTAGATTTATAACCATTGGCTAGAGGTTTTCCTAGAGACCAAACTTTTTCATATCATGAATAGCCAATTAGAGCACAGTCCAATCCTCTTCAATCCTACACCCCATTTGATGTAACAAACAATGAGATCACGACCTTTCATTTTCTTGAAAGGTGGCTTAAGTATCCAGACTTTATGAGTTTCATCAAGGAAAACTATCCAATAGTTAATCCATTGAAACTAAATGACATCTTTTTAGTTCAGAAGAAACTACATAGGTGGAATAAACATATTTTTGGTATCATACCAATAAGGAAAAAATATCTTAATAATAAGATTGAGTAACAAGAAGAAAATTTTTTGGAATAGTCCCTCTCAAGAGATGTTAAACTTATTGAATTTCACTTATGGAGAGCTTAATAAGAATTTATATGATGAACAACAACTTTAGGCATAAAAGGTCTGATCAAACTGAATCTTAAAATGAGACAACAATACAAGGTCTTTTCACTTTAGTACCATGACCAGAAAGAAACAAATCTAGAATATATGGCCTTGAGAATGACATAAGCCAATGGATTACAAACCTTCTAGACATTGAAAAGATGTCGATGGCTTACTTCCAAAAATTGTTTACTATTGGGAAGACTACGGTAGACTTAACCAATCCTTTTGCACAATAAGAGGGCCAAAGTTAGAGGAAAAGGTAAAGTTTAACTTGGCTAGTATCCCTAATAAATCTGAAATATGGGAGGCTTTACAATGCAAAGGATTACAAAAATCACCTAGAATTGATGGACTACATGTGGGTTTCCACAAACAATGTTAGGATGTTGTAGATGAGATTGTACTTGATACGATGAGAGGGTGTTTTGAGAGTTGTTTAGTGAATAGTGACTTGACAAGAACACTTATAGTTCTAATACCAAAAAATTTGAGAGCTAAATCACTTAAAGAGTACAAGACAATCAATCTATGTATTACCATGTATAAAATCATTATAAAGATTTTAGTATGCCGCCTCCGACCTTACCTAGATGACCTAATTAGCCTCTTTCAAGCTAATTTCATACCGAGCCACTGTACTGTAGATAAATCATCTTTATGCAAGAAATTATTAATAGATGTGTCTCAATGAAGGGGGAAAAAAGGTGGATGGTTATGAAGCTAGATTTTAAAAAGGCATATGATAGAGTTGAATGGGATTTTGTAAGGAACTCCATGGATGCATTGAATATCCTGCTCTCTTGGATACAGTTAATTTCCTTTTCTCTATCAACTTCATCATATTCAGTGATAGTAAATGGAGACATCTCTGCACAATTTAACAGCTCTTGTGGATTAAGGCAATGTTGCCCTATGTCGACATATTTATTCATTTTTGGGCATGGAACTACTGAGTAGGTGGATTGAGTGTTGCAGAATCTAATTGGTGGAAGCCCAAAAAAATAAAGGGGGTTGACCTTTAACTTCTTTCACCTGTTCTTTGCTGACGATCTCATTTTGATGGGTGAAGTGATAATACAGAATCCTAAACTGATCTTGGATCTAATGAATATTTTTAGCCAGTTGTCCATACATCGTATTAATATAGAAAAATCTAGGATTTTATTCTCAGCAAACACTGAACAAAACATCCGAAATGACATTAGTAAGGAGTATGGAATAAAAGTTACTGAGAAGTTGGGTCTACACATGGTAGTTGACATTGGAAAACAAGGAAATATGGGCGAAGAAGCAACTGATATAATATTGGATAAGATTCGTAGGAAATTAATAGCATGGAAAGCAAAAACTTTGTCCTTGGTAAGTAGACACACTATAATTAAATCTACTCTAGAAGGGATCAGGTGTTACTATATGCAAGCGATGACGTTGCTAAGATCCACCTTGTTGAGAGTGGAGAAGATGATCTAAGACTTTCTATAGGGTAGTGGTGAGAAAAGAAGAATGCATGAAATTAAATGGCATAAAGTAAGAAAACAAAAAGAATTTAGGGGATTAGAAATCTAGAACTTAAAAGTGACTAATGATGCATGCCTGGCAAAGCAATATTGGAGTATAAAATCCAATAAAGTGTTGTAAAAGAAGCTAGTAGAAAGGAAAGAGAAGAAATTCCAACAAAATGAACAAATCTCAAGCTTTAAAACCTTGAAGCAAATTATCAAAAGGTAGAAATGGGTAAACTCACTCCAAATATGTAGGCCTCAAGATGTACATGCATATAATTTCAATAATACAGCTTGGACACAATAGGGGTGACCATCATCTTTCATTTTTGGTCCGTTGACTAGAACTATGCGAATAACAACACTATAAGTTGCTTAGAACTACATAAATGATTGAAATGATGAAGTGATAGACTACCCCATAGATGAACACATAACAAGAAAATTAGGTTCAATACTGTTGACTGGGGATGAAGGCAAAGGTATTTAGGCTTGGAAAGAAGAAATAGGATGGGAACCTACATTGAAATTTTCATATTTGACTCCATATAAAGAAAGCTCCTAGGATCAAAATTTTGAAAAGGAGGAGTGGATTTGGAAAGTTCTCACTTACTAGAAGATCAAATTGTTTATATGGAAATGCTAGAAGGAGTGTCTCCTAACTAAAGATACGTTGATTAAGAGAGGAATAAGAGTAAACTTGTTATGTCTATTATGCAATGAAATAAATGAAAGTCTGGAACATTTGTTCATGAAGTGCAGGTGGTTAAAATCGAAACGTAGAGAACTAAATAGACTCCCCCACTCCTCCCTCCCCACACCACCCCCCCCCCCCCCCCACACCAAATCTTCCTTTTGGAGCTCAATGTGCATACCATTTAAAATATGACTAAAATTAAATGCAACACCGCCCTCAAATAGAAGATAGAATGTCAGGGCCAGCATGCATGGTTGAACATGGACTGAACCTAATAATGACTAGAAGATAATGCAGTCAAGATTAATGTAGACATGGCAAGTATATGTAATAAAGCAAGGTCAGTAGTTAGTGGATGTAAGCCCCTAGATTTTTTTGTAATATTGCAAACCCTAATGAATCGGAAGTCAAACCGGAACCCTAAAGTTAACCTAGTTCTATGTTTAGTCTAGTGAATCTAGATCTGGCAATCCCGTGTTCTTAAACCCTAGACAACAAAATTAAGATAATTGTGGAAAATGGTTCGTAATAATATAGGAAAGCTTAAAAATATCATATTCGCAATTTTCTAGTGTCTTTCGGATCCAAACGGGATCAGTTTTTGAAAACCGTGCCCCGATATACCGGATAGTGAAAATATTTCAACAATACTAATAGACTCATAAAAATATAAGGTTTTAAAAAATATCAGTTTTAGAATTTCTCGGTAACTAAAAATATCATATATAGACCATTTACGCATATTTTCTTTACTATCAATATTTTAATTGTTCAGTCTACTATTCATAGTACTATTTTTACTATTTCACTATCTGTACTTTTTTTTACACTCTACTCTTACACACTATCATACCTATACCTTACAATTCACCTTTCTCATATAACTTTAATCACATCACACTTTACACATTATTTATTTTTATTATAAAATAACAAATTTAATTAATTTCTCTCTCCTTTTCTTCTTCATGCCATCCACTCCCTCTCTCTCATCACCCTCTATTATTTTTCTTTTTTAATTTGTTTAATTACATCTAATTTCCATTCCAAAGCTCTATAAATATTCATTTCCTCCTTCATTCTTTCACACAACTAATTTCCTACTAAAACTCTATCAAAATTACTCCATAAACACTCTCTCTCAAATTCTCTCCCAAGTCCTCTCTCCTCTCCATAAAACCATTTTCCACATATTACTACAACCCATTCTTTTACTCTTCAACAAACACATAACCTTAGGTAAAAATTTCTTACATATACTCATCATGTTCATATAATTTAGCGTGAGCTTAGTGTATGTTTCTTAGACTCATGAAGTTAAAGAAGCAACAATATATTCATGTTTTGTTTTTTGTTCATGTTCATATTTTCCATTATGTTATTATTGTTATTATTATTTGCTCTAATATAACTTCTATATAGTATTATGTATATTATGTATATATATTTCTTTAGAGCATATAAGCTCACTTGTTATTTATTTATTTCTGTGCTTTGCAATTTATTTATTTATTTATTTATTTCATGCTATTATTAAGACTAGTCTTTCTAGTCTTGACTTGGCCTTATCAAGTCAAAACAATTTTCTTTCTTTTCTTTTCTTTTCTTTTCTGTTTAGGACTAGTCTATTCTTAGTCCCGGATACCTCGATGAAGCTAAGATTCCCAATACTTGACTTTGCTATTATGCTCTTATTACATTTATTTTATCATATTATGTTATATTTGACATGACTATATATACATGTTCATGCATGGGCATATTAATTGTCCCAACGAAAATATAAAGAAATATTTTTATAAACTCTTTTTAAATAAATTTTAGTTACTCAGAGAAAAAATTTTCATTAAAAGCTAAGAGTTCTACCTTCACAAATCTTTCTCAAAAATTTAAGTAAACTCATAACAAGTTTTAGCAATAATGGTACATTAGAGTTTCATCAAAAAATACAAAAAGCAGAATTTTCACATATTCTCTTTTCAAACTAATGAAATAAGAAAGTTTCTTTAAACTTAATGTTACTAATTCTTTGTTTAACAAAAGTTTTCTTAAACTCATATGTAAAGTTTTCATCAACATACCAAGGTTAGATAAGTTATACAAAATCATCAAAGAATGATCTTTTAAGGATAAGTTTTACTTAGGAAATAACATTAGCAAATAACTTAGAAGAACATTATTACTTAAAGTGTAACTAACTTTAGGAAAAATCAAGAAAACATAAACATGACTACCTTAAGGAAATTTTAGTCTTACCAAGAAATACTTAGAAAAATTATATTTTTCAACTACTAGAATGAAGTTGTAGGAATATTAAAATGACTAAAATTATTTTATTGAAATTTTAAACTATTTTCAAAGGTTAATAAATGAAGTTAAAAGAATGAAACACTCACTTATAATAATTTAAGAAATTTTCCCAACAAAACTATAAAGGAATTTTCAAGTCCTAGTATTTTCTCACTTTTAAAACACATTGTTTTACAAAAATCATTGTTGAGACAACACCAGTAAATTCATGCATACAATATGAGTCACATATATATATATATATATATACAAAAGATTTTTCAACTATACAAATATCTATATTTTGGTACGAGAATTTTTGGATGAAGAAAAGCTTGGAAAATTGTGTTTTTGAAAACTGGAATTTCGTAACAATTCTATACGTCACTGTTTCGAGACCCAAATGGATTATTTGGATAAAAATAACCTTAAAAATAGATAGATCTTTTCGAGTAGGTAGAAATCGGTTAATAATATGCGAAATTCCAAGTTAAAATGAGCAAGTTATGGCCATTTTAAGTTGGAATTTCCATTCATACAAATTTTGACGAATTTAATAAGATAGAATTAGAGAATTTGAGTAAGTTTTGGATGAAATACTCATTTCAGGTATTTCTTTTGTTTAGGTGTCGAGGACCAAGATCTTCTTTTCCCCGAAGATTACTTAAACTTATAGAAGATCGCTATGGACGAGTGAGTTTCCTTTACGTTTATGTATTCGCGCATGTGCTTGTAGAATAGAGCACTAGATGTTAGGAAAAGATAAAACTAATATGCATGTGAGATATCATGAGAATTATGTATGTGAATTGTTATGTGCAATCAATGAACGATAAGTATATCGAAACTCAATCTGTGATTGATACAATTGTTTCTATATATGTATTGCTATGTGTGCAATTATTGCTTGATCCCTTTAAATAAATTAATGTCAGATTGGAATCCCCATAAACTAAATTGCTCATGCATATCACTTAGAATATCATTTCTCATTTTTGCTACTATTCCTCAGCATGGTACCGGAAAGGTAAGCTGCCTAGTTACATCTTGAGAAATTAGGACATTTGGGGAATACGACCTCAAGTTGTGGCCGAGCCGCGTCGATCGCTTTAGGTAAGGAAAGCCCGGGGACTAGTAGTATAGTTCATTAGAACCCTAAGACATGCACAACTTTTAAGGAGGTCGTTTGGGGCCCAGTTCAAATCATTTCCTAATCACCGATGGAGGGGTAAATCTATCATACATACGCAACTAGATAGTCATTGATCATATGGTTATTGAATTTCATATGCTTGTTTAATGAACTTATTTGAATGCTTGTTATGAGTACTTTTGCGTAAGAAATATCTCACTAAGCTAGTTATGCTTATACCCCAATAGACTTTTGATATTACAGGACCTTGTTTCATACCAGAGACCATCTTGATCATTCGGATAGAATCTTTATTTTGGGAAGCTTTTGTAGGAACTTTGTTTTGAAGTCTTAGACTAAATTTCCTTTAAAATCTTCTAGCTTTAGTTAATCTTCATATTAAGACTATGTTGCTATGGAAATTATCCGGGAAATGGCCTTTAGAAGTTGTAAGACTTTATATTTCAATGAAATATATTAAGTGTTATTTTACATGTTCCGCTGCCAATATTTAAAATGCATTACTCCATTGGTCTCCTTTTGATGTGAATATACGCCTTGTACCAATATGGAAGCTTTCGTGTTAATGAGGTAGTCATTCTTAAGTTTTAATATTGTGTACAACAAGTTGTCACGTTTAGAGTGCCCGTTGGGATGTGACAATAGATGTCCAAAAGATGCTAATGGACATTGCCTATGGTTATTTAGTTGGTGAATAAACACTTCATCGCCTTTTGAAGCTAAGATATTGTGCATCTACTAGGGTATCAAGCAGCTTGTGGACTCTACTCCTTTGAAGATTATTGTTGGCTAATATTTTACTAAAGTAATTAAGCGGTAATTGTTAATAATATGTGCATTGATTATTTACCATCATTTATACTTGAATGCAAGCAACTGATCCTGACGATCCCTTTGTCCACTTGTCTTAGACCTTTAGGGAGGCCCACCAGATGGCATATGACAATACTCGATCTAGGACTACAACCAACAGGGACATCTTTTAGTTCGGTTCCATTCTTTTTTAAGATTTTTGAATCCTACCTCCTATGGTCAAGGATATGCTGGTAGTCTCACAATTTCTTATTTTTAACAAGGGTTGATTTTTTGTTTATAACAGTGTTGCTTGCCCAAACTCTTTTGGAATGTAATGTTGGTTGCCTTTTAATTTAAATATACAATTTCTATCGAAAAAGGAACATGGAAGCTTTTATGGTCCATCACGAGATTGTCTCACCCATAATACTACTATTAATTATAAAAGATTAATGTAAACAAATTTAAGGTTTGATCATAGTAAAAATATATTTAAGTCATTCAATGATTATCCAAGATTTATCCCATTAAAAAAAGCATGGACCATAAAAATTTCCAAACGTTTATATCAATGGAGGATGCAATTAAAAACAATTAATTAGCAAGCAACATAACTAGATGGACTTATTAATTTGGATTTTTTCAAACTAATTTAAAGGTACGTTTAGTGTATGGTGATTAAATTAACTAAGAGTTGAGACCTTCTCTTAATGACATTTTGTATCAATTTCCAACTATCTATCTCTCAATGACAATGGCAGTTAACTTGAAATTAGTAAAATATATGAATTATTGTATTAGTTAATATCAATCATCCTCTTTGGTCATTTTTTATGGTATAAGCATGATGGTCAAATATGGGCTACTAGGCTTGTAGACCCATTACTTATCCCACTAACTTCTTCAGTCTAAATTGATATATTCCAACTCTCCTCAGATGCTTGTAGGAATACCAACTTCCCTAACTTAGGAACCCAATCTTTTAATGTTGTGATTGGACGAGTCCCGACCTAGGACTACTTAGTACATTTCTCTCATCTACTTAAGAGCAACATGGCTAAACATGGACTAGTAGGTCTGTTAGTAACCATCTAACCACACATGATCCCATCGCTGGTGTAACTGCTAAGGATCAACCTTCTATAAATAAGTTGAAAAAAGAATCGAATATTCATTGATTAAATCATTTACTCCATGGTCTGAGAAATCTTTTGAAGAACGGATTAATCGGACGAGAATAAAGATAGAGTCCCATTCTACATGTCAATACTGACAACAATGAAATTTATAGTAAGAGGAAAATCCGTCGACTTTAGAAATCGTGAGGGTTCAAGTCCCTCTATCTCCTCCGGTACCATAGGAGAGGCAATGTCGTACATGTCATGAGAATACAAACTGACTTAAGCAATGGAGTAACCACGCTAGACAACCCATTGCCATACTACTAACCATGTCATGGGATAGGCGTATCTAGTGCCATGTATAATACCTTATGTATTACACGCACAGACTACCTTAAAAAGAAACTATTCACCATAAACAACTGCCAGCTAATTTTAAATTATGAAATCGTTTAATTATATTTTGGAAACAATTAGATTTAGCAGCAGTAAAACAAGCTTTACATGATGGTAATAAAAACCTTTAAAGAACTTATTTACAAAACATGGCCTCCCCAATTAAGCTCTTAAAGAAAAATACATGTTCTTAAAGATAAATCTAGCTTTAATACAAAATAAAACAAAGTACATCGATCCTAACTCGCTTTACTCTTTAATAAAATCCTCTAAAGTCTTCCGATACTTGAGAAAATCATCAACATCCAATAAAAACCCAGAAAAAGAAAATAAAGAGTCAAAGCCCAATACAACAATAACACAAGTACACACAAGATAGCACACAAGCTTAGTCTAATGCAATACATCATCCAATAGATTATTTCTTTAATTTAAAGTGTTAACAAAACAATATTTGAGCACTCACACTTCAATATCATGCCACTATAAATGTAGGAGTCCTAAGTAGCAGTAACTACTTAAGAGGCTGATATAGGCAACCTAAATATATATATCTCCTATAGGAACATCTAAAAATAATAGCTTCATTTGGGGTTCACACCCATTACGCATCTCTAATTATCTCAGTCTATAATATAATACAGCTTAACATGTCTCATAAACGTGAGCTATACTATATTATTTCTTTTTCAGCGTAAGTAGATATTATTTCGATATCGTTTGTCCTATCAACTGCTTGTCGAGCCACCATAGTATACCATACACGGATAGGGATGGCCTAAGTGCTTAACTATCATGCCAATATCACCAAGCCAGGTTGATGCTCTCCAGACTAGATTCAATGACATAAGCACAAGCAATATTAATTATTAGCCATATTTAAGTTTTAGTTCATTTGGGATCTATGTCTATCCTAAATAAATAACACATAATTCACCGCGTACCTTATATAATATTCGAAAGCCAAATAGAGACAGAGGGTAGGTCAAAAGCTATCTTAGAAGATAGATTAGAGGGTTAGCTCAAAGGCAAATATCTATTCAAGAAATTAAACTCATATAAGAAATTAAAATAATTATCCATTTATACTAAATTTACTTTAAAAACTCATTTGATCAGACAATAAAATAGGAACCATATCATGGCTGCGAAAATCTCTTTGCTAAGATACAGACAATTCTTTATTGTCTATTAAATTATTTCTTTTCCTTTATTAATAAATCATTCACTATAAAAAAGAACCTTTGTTCCTTATTATTCATGTAAGTTTTTAAATAAATTATAAGTTATATGAAATACTTATTTTTCTTAGCAAATATACATTTGAAACAACATAGTCTCTTTATTATTAATGGTTTAGTCTACCATATTAATCTAAGCTAATTACAAGTTATTAAGCCTATATTAACTTAACTTAACCAAGTTGACTAGACTTAATTAATCTAGTTCATTTTAGCTAAGGTTCATTAGGTCAAGTTAAAATTAAGTCCATTTTATACTTAAAATCCATGTTAAATCAAATTTAATTACTAAGTTTATTAACATACTCTATAATTCCAAGTACAATTAGTATAGATACAAACCTAGCATTCATATTTATACAAATACCAACATATCATATTTATTGTTTATTATTCATCTATTTCACTTTATCTTTCTTTCTTTTTTTTTTTTCTTTATTTACACACACACACACACACACACGCACGGTACCTAGAGATAGATCACTCTTGTGATGGGGGCCGAGATCTTCATCACTAACCTCATCACGTCTGTGATCGAGATCACACCCTTAATCATGACCGTAATTGAAGTTGCGATATGAATCACAAGCAAGGTCACGCCCATGGTCATCCTTCATATTTTGATCAGTTTGGATCATAGGCATAATCATGCTCGTGATTGCCCTTTAATATTAGCTTAGTATGCATCATAAGCTGTATGACACCCATGATGGACAAGGCACCAACTTTTATGTTTTTCCTTCGTCCACTTTCTTAATTTTAACTTATCTAACTTGTCTAATTGATTACATATTTAGCAAAAATATCTCAAAATCAACATATGAAATCATATTCTTAACTTTATAACACTCTTGTACATATTTCTACATCATATTTCATTATTGCATTTTATCAAACTTAGTCTACGCATACATATACATAATTAGGGTTTTAACAAATATTCATATATCTTTAATTTATCAATATTATCATATGTTCTACATATATCTAGCTCTAATTCAATATTTATATGCATAAACAACAATAAAAACAAATAAAACAACTAATTTACTTGTTTAACCATCTTCTTCTAGCTTAACTCCTATCTTGTATCTCATCTTTTATTTGTCCTATGATCTCCTAAGATCTTATTGAAATATAAATTTGGTGTTAAATTTTTTTCAGAGAAAATGAAGAGAGAAAAAGAGAGAGAAAAGAAGAAGAGGAAGGCAACTAGAAAAAAATGAGAAAGTAAAGGAAGGAAAATGATAAGATTTTATAGGGTCATGGGCTTGGACTTTAGATTGGCTTGGGTTGGGTTTGATATTGGGCTTTTCTCTAGCATGATGATGGGCTTCTTATTTCAAAGCTGCAAGAGCTAAAATTTAGCAAAATAAATTAATGAATTAAAATTGATAATTTGAATTAAATTTTAGTTTAAGAAGTTATTTGAAACTTGACAGAAAAGGAGTTCAAGTTGGTGATTGAAAATAATTGAGTAATTCAATTCATGAAACTAGTAATTGAAGCAAATAAATAAATTGAAAGAGATATTTAAAAGCTCAAATTTCAATTTAATTTATTTATTATTTCAATTATGTTAACCTATTTCATCATACTCTATTGTTTAATTTACTTGATTTATTTAACTAAACTTATTCAAGTTCAATTTCTAAATTAAACTTAAATTTAAAATTCGAAATTAACTACCTATTATATTATTTAATTACGACATTTCTAACTTAGGTTGATGAAAATTTAAGGCATTTCAAACCATATTTTGTTTTATAGACCAATGTACAAGACCAAGTCCAGTGATTACAATTATCACTATCAGGTATAAACAAATGACAGGGCATAAAGTATGATTCAGGAAATCATATATAGAAGGCTGGATAGCCATAACCAATTAATAACAATATTTAAAATACATAAATGAATGCCATATTGGTTTAAGGTATTTACAACATTGATTTTTTTTTAATCGATTTATTTGTCTCTCTTATGTCATAAGTGTTTTGTTGTAAAAAATTAAAGGTCGGACAACAAATATTTGGTTGTGTTTAGCTCACTTGTTCCATGTTGATGGGAATTGCTTTTGTGTCCATTTAAATATGGATGTTTGAAAATAAACTAATAAGAAAAGAATAGATATTTAGTTACCTATATATATGTATCATAAAGCTCATGTAAGAGGTAGATTGGATATAGATGAAAAACAATTTGATGCCTAATCTTTTGTCCAACTTTTATTATGAGTATGGTACAAGACAAGGAGCCCTTTAAGTAGTGGACAAATTTGGAAAAAAAAAAGGTTTATCATGCGGATATACGTGCAAAATCTCAATTTATTGGACAAATCAAATCTCCATATTAACCTTGTTCATACCATTATCTCTTTTACACTCTAAGCTTTTAAACAACTTAAATTGAACTTATTGAATCATATGAAAAATCATTTAAATAAATATAGAACAATGTAATACATAGTTGTCAAAATACAACATCTTGTATTGTACCCGGATATCCCAACCAACAAACAGTACATAATTTTTTGTATAGTAACGTGCATATTAAATGTTGTACAATAGAATGTGTATTAAATATCCCTTCTATTGTGATGATTAATCTCTTTATTCGTCTGGTTATTATATCTAAACACTGCAAGTGTGACGAACAAATTTTTTGATACAACGAATAGATTTTGCAAGATCTGAATAAATAAATTATATAAAATATAGGAATTGAAAAATTAATAAAACATTGAAATAGATCTAATGCTTATATTTGTTTTTTGGAAAAGAAGATTTTTAGTTTTTCTACTTGAATTCTCATCCTCTTACTTAGTAGTGGTTGGATTCTATCTCTTTTAAACTTTTACTAAATTTGTTATTATTTTATAAATAAATTGATATACATTTAATAATATCATAAATCATTATTTATCAAGCAAGAGCTGTTATAAATTAATAATTAATCGAACACTTAATAAAGTTAATAGAAATTCTTGAGACTCGAATTTATTAAAAATAATAATAATAATAAAATTAAGTAATACATTGGAGTTATAAATGTATATTTTCATGTTTGGTTTTCTGTGTTCAGGTGTCCGCTGATTACTACGTCCAGCTACATGGTCCTACCCTTCAATGTGCAGACAAAAGTACAAAAGTAAATTCTGTGTCTGTGTTGGCGGAAAGCGAAAGGTTGCATGGTTTTAAGATGGGTCATAATTAATTAGACTGAAGGGTGTGCTGTCACGCGCGCTGCGCCTAAGCGCGAGGCAAGCACCCGATCAGACCGTGATAGTGATCGTGACGGTGAGCTAGTGTTAGGTGGGCACTTCTCAAGGACAAATATAATCGACACTAACCATAGTTAAATAACTCTTAAGATCCTTATAAAGACCTTTTTAACCTAGATCTTATATTAAAAACTTTAAATAAAATGATCGAATTAGTATTAAGAGAAAAGAAAAGATAAAACAGAATAAAAGGAAGATGCGTAATTGGGGATAGATAAGAAAGTGATGGAAGTGAGCAAGTGGGAGGGTATATATGTGCGTGTAAATATATATGTATATATATGGAAAATGTCAAATTTAATATTTCAATATAAAAATTCAATTTGATACCTAAATTTTAAAATGATTATTTTTCTATCTCCCTCACACCATTGCTTAGTTTCTTGACATGGAATAAATAGGCTATTAATGGTAGATGGAATTAGGAGAAGTTGTGAAAATTTAATAATAATACTATCTTTCATGTTTGCGAACAACGCAAACAGTGTTAAAGAATTGGTAAAAATGATAATGAAAAGATTGATTGGGTATTAAATTGACGATTTATGTATTAAATTGAATTTTTGTTTTAGGTACCAAATTTGACATTTATTTCATGGGAAATTCTATGGTCCAATAATTAATTTTGATGGAACTGGTCCGGTTCACACATCTCAACCATGATCAAATCACTAAATTGGTTAATATTCCAATTACTATATTTATTTTAACGATTTGATGATTGACTATAGTTCCATTGATGGAACTATAGAAGCTCCCTTATTCTATATATTATTTTGATTAATGTGGTGCACCTTCAAGACTAATAATAATTGATAATGTAGACATACTGGTATATATTATTAATTAATGATATCTATAATTTATTATGTATTGTTTTATAACCATAAAAAATTATATAGTATATTTAAGTATTGGATGTGTTACCTTTTCTTAAAAAAAAAATCAAAATATAAATTGTATAAAAGTAATTGTGAAATTGCATTGTAACTTAGTTAGCACAAGTTACATTGACAATTGTGATTTAGCAAACTTATACTTTAGCAAAATCTCAGTATGAACCTATAGCTTATGTTAAATGTGATTCTTCTCCTTCTCCACCTAAACAATCTATTAGTGGGCCTTCTATGAATAGTTGGTTAGACCACTAATTAAATCCTACTAACGCTTGTTTCTCTCTTCCTCACTTCCTTAGCTGCAAAATACAAGCTAAGTCCTTCTGTTACTCTTATGTTTCACTTTCTTTCTCTTAGGATTTACTCCACTAATGTTATGGCTTTGTCTTTTGTAGGTGAATGTGATGTTCAAGTCGCTCTAGTTCTTATGACACACGAATGAGACACCAAAGTAGGTAAAAAATGGGATGTCCCCTATTCTTTTCATTTCAACATTTATAGCAAGTTTTCAACTAATTTAGTTACAAATATGCTATCTTAGTTATAGATTTGTTAAAGATATAACTCTAACTATTATTTTTGTTACAAAACTATAGTATGTTGCAACTATTCTTGAATCCTAGATCTATAACTGTTTATAATACATAGTCATTCAACCAATCCGATGTCTTTTTATGCCGTATGTTATTTGTAACATTTTTTCTCCCCCTTGAAAATGACGTTATCCTAAACGTTGAGAATTTTTGGAACATGTGTGAACAAAATTTGTTATTGAAAAATGTGAGACACCATTTGTTGCTATTGTGGTCTTCAACTATGATACATGATATTTTCTTCTATGTAGATTCTAATCTTGTTTGTGTTTGTAACAATGTCCAAAAGAACACCCTTATAGCATATTACAAAGCCCCTAAAACGTGAAATCTGTACAATTCTAAACAACATAAATTGTTGTGGGACATTTCTCAATCTTAAGAATTCATGAGGTTATAAAATGTCCCATAAAATTAAGATTTGCTTCACCTAAACTCCTGTCTTAGATTCATCGTATTTTTAATCCAATGGTTATAAAAAAACTTTCTACATTCACTAAGTATAACTCTAGCAATGAGAAAACAGAAATACCATGTGCTTTCCTCACACACAACACATGGAACATCTCATATATAAAACTAAGTACTTCACCCCAGGTTAAGATTTGCACAAAAACTATTTTGCATCTTGTAATTTTGATCCTTGATAAATTTAGTGGTCTAATGTTCCAATTTATTGTGTCTGATATGTCAAAATAAAGCTCGACACATCTGAATAAAGGAAGTATCCTAATTTGTCTTATTGTGACTATGATAAATTTGAGGTCTTTGCAAGGTGTCATCTGCCTATACAATATGTATGTTGGTTGTAACAACTTTATGAAGTCCAAAATTGTAATTATGAGCCCTATGCTTGTGGAATAGCAATAATATGTACAAAGAGTAACATTCATATATGAAAATCTACAATTGTTGGACTGTTGTCGCTATTGTAAGCCACATCTATCATTCATGATTCTCCTTATTCCAACCATGAACGCTCCTTATAACATGCTTCAAGATTGACAATGATGACAAAGCACCATGAGATATAGTTGGTTCTCATACTAATATTTATTAATATGTAGGTAAATGGCTACGAAAAAGAGGCAAAGAAACAAGATGCTTCTTTGTATCTCTCGCCCACAATGTAAAATCTTCAATCTTTGTTGGTTCTGTATGGAATTTATCATGAAGCATTAAAGTAGAGTCCACTTGTCTTGTTTCCATGGAATTTGATCCTTCAATGAACTCAAAGTTACATTCATCACCCATACTGTGCAGTACTATTTTCTAATTAATATTAGCGATTTCATCCAAAAGACAATGTTGTTCCTCTTTGACTGTCATAATAGGTTCCTACTTCTCTATCATAGACACATGTTCTTGTTGATAGAATCTATCCTCTTGCCAATCATAATCAAAAGGTCCAAATCTTATCATTAGTGTCTTAACAAAATGATCTCATGTTTTAATTGAATTTGTTCAGACACTTGTACCATAAAGTAACTGCATCTTGCATATCAAAAATTACAAGTGTTGGATAATATTTTTCATTTGTATAGTAATGATCTAAGAAAAATTCCACTTTTAACACCAAAGAAATTAGATCTTGACTCGAAAATCTTGGAATATCTTGCTTGATTTTGCTCACTATAGATGAAAGAAGTGATTAAAATGGTTGAGCTTGCAATATCTCATAACATGGCTGATTGAGTCTCAATCTATCTAGCATAGAATTGACAAATTGTAATGAACAATCAGCATCACTCACCATTGATGGATACCCTCTAATTTGGATGATGGAAATACAATTTGTGATGTTGTTAATGATGGCTCGTGCTGCAAATTCTGATTATGCTACTTATGATGATGATGATCATGTTGCTTCTGGTCCATTAATGAAAATGATGAATCTTCATCTAAATTGGAGTATGATGACTCCATTGCATTTGAAATTGGCTGAAATGAAACTTCTTGAGTCTGATTCCTATCAATTATGGCCATTCTTGTATTCAATTGAAGTAAACTTTCTTTAATAGCCATAAGAGATTTTCCTAAGGTGTCCATTTGCATTTGCGGTGAAGAATCTTTTGTGAACGATTGATCTTCTACTTTTGTTTTCATTTCTGATATAAGTACTATTGCAAGAAAATCAGGAACCTAAAAATCCAAAGATCAGAATCCAAGAAAAATCAAGATCAAATCAAAATTTTCAAGAATCTCTGAGACTCGTTCAAGAAGATGAGAGCATTAAATGCTAGTGGGCCTTCTATAAATAGTTGGTAAGCCCACTAATTAAATCCTTACTAACACTCGTTTCTCTCTTCCTCACTTCCTTGGCCGTAGAATACAAGCTAAGTCCTCCTCTCATAGTAGTGTTTCACTTTCTTTCTCTTAAGGTTTGCTCTACTGATATTATGGATTTGTGTTTAGCAAGTGAATGAGTTGTTCGAGCTGCTCTAGCTCCTATCACTCACGAATGAGACACCAAAGTGGGTAAAACTAGGATGTCTCCTATTCCTTTCATTTCAACATTTATAGTAGATTTTTCAAATGATTTAGTCACAAATATGCTATCTTAGTTACAGAATTGTTAGAGATATAACTGTCATGCCTCGAAGGGTACCCTAAACGTGGCATTTCGCTACATATAATATCAAGACTTAAGAATAACTACCTTAGTCATGCGAAAGTCTTGGTATTACATGTAAGGCATATAACACAGTAATATGAGACGCTTTTGGGAAGTGTGGTTTAAGCAAGTAAATTTGAATATGCAAGAATCTAGAAATAAAGTCATCTCATAAAAGAAATTAAGAGTCTATTACATCAATCATAGGGGCATTTCCCCGCTAAATCTCCAAGGATCTCATAGAGATTACTAGTCTTTACACATAACTTAAATACTTCATCAAAAGATTTTAAAGGAATTCTAATTTAGTCCTTTAAGTAGATTTCCTTCAAAAGCTCCCAAAAGAAAATTTACGCGGATATGAGGAGACCTCGGGTATAAGAACAGGTGTTCCTGCCTATACAAATATCTATAGGGATGTAGGCTTTACGTGTCTAGTGAGAATAAACCCGATAATCATACTAAAGACAAAATAACAACCAAGTTTATTAAACAAGCAAGTGGAATGCAACAAGCATGTGAACATATAAGACATATGATTTTCTAGGAATCATATATTGAATGAATTTATGCCATTCATTTGGGGTTAGGTATTCTGGCTAATTACAGTCAATATAACTTTAAAAACCATTTTTATAGTTCTTACCGGCTACTATTTGCCATAAAAAACATGTAGTTCTTACCGGCTTCTATTCGCCATCAATTTATAGATTTTACCGAATCCTATTCGCCACATAAAGATTCTACCGGTTATGTCAACCACTATTATCATACTCTTGTCCCACCAATTGTATAATAGTAAATGTAATGTGACTCAATGAATGGAGTGCATGTCTCAATTTTAATTCAAGGTCTAGCCATTTGAATTACCATTTCTTGTAAATGATCACCCAATTTCAAACACTTCAACATGCTCATATATCATACAACTCATTATAGGCAATTCATGGCTCAATATACTTAAAGTTCTTTCATCAAAATTATAAACACATGCATCTTCAATTTTATCTTTTCTTAAGTCTAGGGCAACTATGTTACAAGCACAAACATAAGTATGAAAATAATGTGAAGTAGACTCATTCGGCCATGGCTCGATAATAATCCTTTAAGCGTAATATTCCTCGGGGTAGTACACGTCTTCCTCCTCATTTTCTAAACAAAGGAAATACCCAAAATGAGTATTCCATGAAATTTCTAGTCAAAATTTCTAAGTCTATTCTCTAGTTGCGGTAAAATTCGCGTAGGTGAAAATTTCAACTTAAAATGGCCATATCTTACTTATTTTAACTTGAAATTTGTATATTATATACCATTTTATATCTATTCGAAAAGATCTATCCATTTTAAGGTTATTTCTATCATATAAAGTTATTTAGGTTCTGAAACCATAGGGTACAGATTCATCATGAAAATTCCAGCTTTCAAAACATAAATTTGCAAACTTTTCTTTCAAAAATACTTGTACTAAAATGTAGATATTAGTATAGTTGAAAAAGTCCTTTGAATATATATAATATATTATATATATATTGACTCATATCATATGCATGAATTTAGTGAAGTTGCCTCAACAATGATTTGTAAAACAACGTGTTCTAGAAGTTGGAAAAACAAAGCTTTTGAAGTTTTCACTTTAGTTTGTTGGAAAAATTCTATGAATCATTTTAAATAAGTATCTCCTCCTCTTAATTAAATTGTCCAAAAATAAATTTTGCCTCTTTAAGATTCCTTTAGTTTAAAATGGTAGCTCTTAAACATTACTTGATAGTGATCAAGATCGATTAAAGCTTACATATTTTTAGTTTTATTTCCTAAAGTTTGTTTTATCTTAATAAATAATAATGATTTCCTAAGTTGTTTACTAATTTTATTCCTAAGAAAATTTCATTTCTAGAAAAGAACTTTCTTGATGATTTTACAAAGCTTATCTCACCCTTAGTATTTTAGAATGTTAGTGAAATTCTCATAATGAAGTTTAACGAAACCTTTGCTGAGCAAGAATTTGAAATCCTAAGTTTTTAAAGAAAACTTTTCCATTTTATAGTTTTGAAAAGAATATGTGTAATAAACCTATTTTGTGTATCATTTGTTAAAAATGCTTATGTTCCATTGTTACTAATACTTATGATGGGCTTATCTAGATTTTGGAAAAGATTTGTTAAGATAGACTCCCATGTTTTTATAAAAATTCATTTCCTAAGTGACCAAAGTTTATTTTTGAAAGGAGTTCTCATCCTCATTTATTTAAGAAAATCCCCTTTTTAACTTTATTGAGACAATATTAATATGCTCATGTATGAACATGAATATGTAGTCATGAGATATAAAGCAATATATCATAATAAGATATGATATGTATAAGAAATAGTAAGAGCATAATATTAATATCAAGTATTGGGAACCTTAGTTTTATCAAGATAACCTGATCAGGTATTAGGAGCTTTAGCTTCATCAAGGCAACCCGGACTAAGAATAGACTAGTCCCAAAAAGGAAAAAAAAAAAAGCAATAATAAGAGCAAGTTAAAGAATATTAGTGAGCATTAGGCTCTAAATATATAGATATACATATACTTAATAATATATATATAGAGTTAGATTAGAAGCATAATAATCAACCATAATAACACTAATAACAACATATACGATAATAATAAAATAATAAATTCGGAATTTCTCAGCATATGCAAGAACAAAAAATGAACATGTTATTGCTTCTATAACTCATATGAGTTTTAAGAAACAACACCATGGTTATATTAAGTTACATGACATGGGTAAATAAATAGTGATAGAAGTTTACCTAAAGCGTTTTGTGGTAGGAAGAAGATAATGAATGTAGGTTTATGTGGTTAGTAGTATATGGTAGATAGTTTGTATACAGAGAAGGATTTTATGTGGAATTGATCAAAGAGAGTTTTGGTAGTGAAGAATTGTGTGGAAAGAGTTTGTAGAGTGATTTTGGGAGAGTTTTGTTATATGAAATGAAGGTATGAAATAAGTGGAGGGAGATGGAGCATTTATAATTAAAGATGGAGAGAAATTATATGTAATAAAATAAATTAAAAAAGAAAAAAATAGGGGTAGAGAGAGAGGGATGGTGTCGGTTCATAGAGAGGGGGAGAGAGAAAATTATTTTATTTGTTGTTTTGTAATAAAATGTAATTAAGAGATGAAGTATGGTTTGATGTGAAGGTGTATTAGAAATGTAAAAAGTAAAAAAATAGGTAGATAGGTAGTAAGAATATGTTATAAGGTAAAGTAGAGATAGATGAATAGTAAAGAATAGTAGTATAGGATAATGAATACTAAACAAAACTAATAATGTACCGGTAATAAAGAAAATATGTGTATAAATATAATATCTATTATTTTTAAGTACCGAAAATTATGAAACTGATATTTTTGGAATCCTTGTATTATTTTAGACCTAACGGTGTCATCAGAATATTTTTACTATTCCGATCCTAGGGACACGCTCTTCTAGAGATGATCTCGTTTGGATCAGAAATACACTAAAAATTAGTGAATATGATATTTTTATACTTTCTTATATTAGTACGAATCATTATCCATAATAATTTCAATTCCGTTATTTAGGGTTAAAGAACACTGGATTGTTGGATCTAAACTTTAGGGTTTGTTCTAGTCTTTTGTTAACTTTTAGGGTTTTCAGTTGATTTTTAATTCTAGGATTAAACTTAAAATGAACCAAAATTTTAAGGGTTTATAATAACTCTGAGTCTTTTTTTTTTTTTTACAAAACTATAACCTGTTGCAACTATTCTTGAATCCTAGAACTATAACTATTTATGATACATAGTCATTCAACCAATCGGATATCTTCTTATGTCGTATGTTGTTTGTAGCACAATCTCTGACCCAAACATCAAACTATGGTCACTATGGATGTAAGCAAGCGGGTTTTTATAGGGTACTCGACCCGCCCAACCTGATAAATACCCTATAGGGTTTGGGATGAGTTTTGGGATCAATAATAAAACCCTATAGGGTTTTGGAACAAGCATAAAACCCGTTGGAAAACCCGAACCCATTTAAATATATAAATATATATATTACGTTTAGCCTCAATCTTTGAAATTAACCAGCTGTGCTCCATTAATTGTAAAGCTATTTTTTTTCTTTTTTATTAAATCATTTAGAAAAAGTAAAAAACCTTAAGACAGTAGACTAATACTCTATGGTCTCCACTTTCAGTCTTGGTCTTGGCTCCCTCTCGTCAAATTCAAGCCTCTTACTCCTGTTGCTGCACTGTTTCATTCAATGATTTTCTTCTCATGAAAATGATTAGGATTTTGTAAAGAGGATTGCATGAGTAATGACAAGAGTTTTTTTCTTGGCCTATAAAGTAGGAACATATCGAAAATAGAAAAAGATGAAAAAAAACATTTATAATGACGTTTTTAGATATTTTATTCTGTAATGATTCTCATTTTATATTGAGTTTCGGGTTCAGGTACCCTATAGGGTTTGTCTAGCGGGTTTTGGGTTCATGGACAAAAACCCTATAGGGTTTGGGATGGGTTTTGGGAATCCTATTGGGTATCGGATTCGGGTTTGGGTTTTAGTATACCCGTCCTAAACCCATCCCGGTTGCATTCCTAATGGTCGCTGCGACTTCTCTCCATCGAAGCCCATATCAAAACTAACATCATTGCCTGCTCCATCAACCTTTGAATCATGACTTTGAAACGAGTAACGATTACTAGCCATCACCATCTCTATCTTCTAACTAACCCTAGATGCGAGTTGCCAAAAACCGCTCACTGATACAAACCATCAACGGTCACTAAAGCTCAATCACTAACTTACAGCTGCTAGACTTCGCATGACATACAAACCTAAAATTGAACTCAATCATCCTTTTCACTATACTAAACCACCATTTTGCTAAATCCCATCTATCAAACCTAGTCATGGCATTCACTAAGTCATATAAGTCACCAAAACTACATAGTTACTTGACTGAGGCACTATTATCGTGATACTAAAGCCAATAACCACTCAACAAATGATTACGCGTGTGAGTCTACTTAAGAGATAAGAACAGAGGTGAAGGAAAAAGAGTAGACTAAAATTATTGAGAGTTAGACAAGAGAAAACAAAAAAAAAAAAGAAAAAAAAAAGGATAAATAGAGTTAATAATGAACTATCAATAAGTTTTAAAAATAACTTTTTTTATTGTTTGATTAGAAGTAATTAGGTTTAGGTTCTAGTAGTTTGGTTCCATTCGATTCAACTTGCAAATCAAACCATGAACCACTTTAGAGCTCTTTATACCAAATAATGAATTGAACTAAAGTGTAAAAGAACCACATTTTACCAATTTGGTTTGATTTCATTCTATTCAATTCAGTTTAATTTGATGATGAGCAACTTTACTATTAAATAAATTATGTAATTTTACTTACCAATCTACTAATGCAAAATCATATCTACTATATGTGACATTATTTTAACAAATAAATTGCATAAACAAGATGTGATTTAGCTATCTAAAGGAAAATCACATCTATAACATAAACCATATGAACGGCATGCCATTTATGTGCAAGTGAATATGTATGTGTATTAGATGCAATTTTATTCATATTTTAATAATTATTTTTATATAGAAAAATTACATCAACCATCTCAATAAACTTTTAAGAAAACATGGACACTCCTTTTTTAAAAAATGCTACAATTTCCTTCCTACTTTTTGTCTAGGTCTCACTAAACTTAATTAATTGGCATATGATGTGGAAATATTTAGTTGACATGGAAACAAAATAAACAATTATCAATTTCCATGCTATTTTAAACTTGTCAATTAAAAATAAAGATAGTAACATCATATTACTTTTAACATATAAAAACTAAAATGAATTACAACCTCCATGAGCTAAATAGATAAAAGAAATCCTACAAAAGAGGTACAAAAAATATCAAGGTAGAAAGTTGATATTATTATTATTATTATTATTTGATTTTTTCATTTTCATGACTCATGGAAAAAATTAACATGAAGAACAAAGACAACATGAATCATTTCAATAAAAAAAAAATTGTGTAGAATTGTTAAACCTCAGGATCTATTTTAACACATAAATATACACATAAATAATATATATAAATATTTGTAAAGATTTATTGAATTTAAATAAAATACGGAGAAAGAGAAATCACAATGAAAAAGAACATTAATGATTTGTCTTAAAATTAGAATTGATTTGATCCTATCACCAATCTTAGTTTTCTAGTCATGAAAGATATATATGTGTACATATATTTGTTAGTTTATTATTCATGTTGGATTTATTTTTATATATTTTAATAAGCCAGTCTTTTTTTTTCCCCTATTTAATACTTGTTAATTAAGTTTAAATGACATGAAAATCAATAAATATTTTATTTTATTGCCAACTCAATATTTCTATGTCATAGATTATATTATAAAGTATTGTGTGACCTACACAAAAATACAAGGAAATTGTAACATTTTCAAAAAGTGAGGTGTTTATGTTTTTTCAAAAATTTAATTTTTTTCCTTTTTATAAAACTTGTAATTGTGTAACTTTCATTTTGGTGGATGGATAATGAGACAATTTCCTCATTTTGTATACTTACTTTTTGTATGTAACGTGTAATTGAACTTATAAAAGTTATTGTTGTCTTTGGTTTTATCGAATGTTCAATAATTAATGAGTAAGGGATCCTAGTAGCTATGTTTTGTTACATGTATTAAAGGATAATAACGCGTCATTATAACACCTAGATTGTGACTAATTTTTAAGTAATTTTTTTATCCGTGGATTGTCAGTTCTTATGTTAATCAATTTTAATTAATTATTTACTATTTTAGTACTCGAGCTATCTTTCATACCCTCCATTTTCTAGATGGTATTTTGAGCAAATTATAAAAGTTTGCACTTACATTTGAGTTGTGCTTTTATCTAAATGCAAAAAAAAAAAAAAAAAAAAAGAAGAAATTTTAATGTACTAATTGGTAAAAAAAAAAAAAAAAGCTATCTATGATGATGGAGAATAGAAAAAAAGGAAAAATTCCAATTTTGTATTAAAATTAAAGATTTTAGCTAGTTCAAAAATTGATAAAATAAATTTAGATATTAAATACAACATTATCCAATACAAACTACGGCATTTAAAAATTTATTATATAATTAATGGACATTTGTATAAAAAAAGAAAAAAAAAAAAAAAAATCAATAGCCCTTTCATGTCTTAACAAGTGGTGACAACCTTTGTCACGTTACGTATTTATTTCTACATGGAAATTATGAAATCTTACTTTTATCATGTCTTGACAAGTGGTGGCATCCTTTGTCATGTTGCGTATTCATTTGCGTATGGAAATGATAAAGGGTGCTCTGTCCTGTGTATCCACACATGCCATGCGTTATTAATGTATAATATATTGCTACTAGAAGAAAGGACAAAGTGCACTACCTGCGTATCCAAAGAAGGAAAAAATATTGAGTGGGAATTACATGTCACGTAGACATACATATGATGTATAACTTTTAATTATATGCTAGCACATGAATAATATAATGGGTGGTTTTCAACAAAACC
Organism: Combretum micranthum; assembly: GCA_024138025.1. Lineage (NCBI taxonomy): Eukaryota > Viridiplantae > Streptophyta > Magnoliopsida > Myrtales > Combretaceae > Combretum > Combretum micranthum. The sequence continues at coordinate 105,567 of JAMXBD010001529.1, forward strand.
ACCACTTACATGTCCACGTGTTAGAATTCCATTGAGAGTTATACACCACGTATATACTACACGTGGCATGTAACATCTACTAAATCTTTTCTCACACACAAACCATGCGTTATTAATATATAATATTACTATGAGAAAATATAAAATTTAAAGATAAAATTTTTATTTTTAGATATAAATTTTTATTATAAAAATCTTTATCACACATTCTATCTATAAAAACATAATTTACCATACTAGTCTTGTATCACAGAATTTATATTTCTAAATATCAGTTTTTTTATAATATATATTATACAATTTGTTTGCTTATTTTATGTTATTAATATAACAATATAAGTTATGCGGTTTATAACTTGCCATGTGTTTTCAATATAACACATGTTATACGGTTTTATAACCAATTTATGGTATTTTGTTGATAACATGAGTGTTTTCCAAATTGTACATTAAAACTTAATTTGAAAAAAAAAAAAAAGAAAGAAAGGGAAACTTAAAGAGTGCTACCTGAGCAATATTATTGAAGATACTAAATAAAAATAAAAAGCTTTTTTCGTCTATATATACAGCTTATGATTTTATGAATTACTTAATGGACATTGGCAAATATAAAGAGCGACTGCAAGTACAGGCCACAAATACAATTTTTGTTAACGATATGTCTGAAATGAAGAAGGGAAATAGTCTAATAGAAACAGAAAAAAAAAAAAAAGGAAAGAAATAGAAATAAAACAAAAGAACATGAAAGAAAGTTTATGTTTGGATAATAATAAAAGAATGAAAAAAAAAAGATATAAAAGAAATGTTTATTATATATAGTTTTTAAGTTTGTTAAAATATTGAAAAAGCCCTTAAAAGTTAAAATAAACTTATCTTTTTTTTTTTAATCTTAAAGTATATAAAAATTTTGCATAACTTTCTTTTCTGGTACTTTCTAAATCTTAAAAGAATGACTTTTGCAATTTTTTTTTTCTATATCCATTTTCCGGCCTAACTTTACCTTTTAAATTCCTACACTTCCCATTTCCTCCTTAAATTTGATCATATACGACGGTATCAAACTCACGGTTTACGGTTGGATAAAGATTTATTGTATTAACGCTTCATGTGTCTAGTTAAACATTGAATAAGCATTAATATTGTTTTGGTCAATTATAATAATAGTGCATAGTTATTGAAAAACTATTTACTTATTAAAATCTTACTGATAATTATATGCTATTAATGAATTCGTATGACATGAATATTGAAACTTTGAGTGATAAAATGGAAAAAATAAAATAAAATCTTGTCACATGTTACTAATTTATATATATTATATATTTTTTGATAGTTATAATAACACTATCATTAAAGACTATTATAATGTGAGAAATCAAACGAGATATTTTATAATTTGTGTGCAATTTATAAAATTTTATGATATTTGGTCTATATAAGTATTTCCATAGATTAGACTTATTTATTCATTAAAATATAATTATAAAAGAATAAAAGAACTTAAAAGACTGCTTAAGCATTATTATATAGAATTCTAAATATTTTTATTTTATCCTTCTATGAACATAAATTTAATGAATTGCTTAATTTATATTAGAAAATATAAATGGTAACTAACTCTGTGTTTGGCAGCAACGGAAGCCGAAGGAGAGCCGCAAAAGCGGAGGAAAGTGGCGGAAAAACTGCATTTGGGTATGGTGGAAATCCACCAAAAAACGTTGGAAAACTATGGAAATTGAAAGAAAACGTGCCTCCTCCTTTTCTCTCCAAATCTGGGAAGAAAGCTATGGAAATCGTAAACAGTACTATCAAATTCTTTTTTTCTCCTAGTTATTTGAAAAGTTAAAAAAAAAACTATATTTTTTTATTTGTTTTCATTTCTTTTGTAATTACCAAACATAAAATCAACTTTTCGCTTATTTTCATATTCACTCATTTTTATTTCCACGCTTTTCCTTTCCTCCCATTTCCACCGATTTCTACTTTTAAAATTCCTGTCAAGCACAACATAAGGCCACCAAAAATTGTCAATAACGGAAGGAAATAAAAAGAGAAGAAGGAAAGTAAATAATATGAGAGAAGTTTATGTTTGAATAAAAAAAATGTAAAAAAATAAAAAATAAAATGGAAAAGTTTGTTATGGTTTGTATGGTTGATCTTTTTTCTTTTCCTGCTTGCCATCTTATTTTTATCATTTTTAAACAGACTGTTTGTAAAAAATGGATATAAATAAAAATAGATATTTTTTTCATAAAAACATTAAATAGACCACATACATTTAAGATATAAATAAAAATCAGATATTCCAAACAGATCTTATGGTTCATTTTAAGTTTGTTGAAATACGCTTAAAAAAAAAAAAGGAAACCTGTTAAAATAACATAGAGAAAATGAGTAACAAAAAGAAAAAAACTGTTAAAATACTGAAAAAGCTCTTAAAATATAAAATAAAAAGGTTTTTTTTTTTTTTCCTTTGGAGGTGTTTAAAAATTCTGTATAATTCTTTTTGGATACTTTGTAAATGTTAACAGAGTGGCTTTATAAAATTAAAAAAAAAAAAAAAAAAAAACATTCCCTTACATTCGATCACGGTTTACTAGGGGTGGGCACGGTATGGTTCGGTCCGGTTCGCCACCCGAACCTAATTGAACCTAAAATAACGGTTCGGTTATTTTTATAAAAACGAACCTAACCTTAAGGTTCGGTTCACTAATTTTTCGAACCTAAAAAAAAACGGTTCTATACGGTTCGATATACAGTTCGAACCATATAAAAAAAAATGAGAATTTGCTCCTTTCTCATTTCAACGTCGTGTACAAAGAACTTGCTACATCAATGCGGATGGTGAAAACTGAAAGTTGACTGTAGTGCATAATTCAGTATAATTGTCCCCTTTTGTCTTAAGACCCGTGTGATCAAGTATTCATGGGTGATTGTAGCATTTCAGTTTCAAATAATAACATAACTAAACTCCATTGCCAATGTCACTAATATCGGATGTTCATCCATATTTACTGGCCATCTATGTTGGATAGAGTGAAAATGCAAAAGACTAGTACAATTAAAGAGGAAAAAAAAAAGGTGAAGAAATAAAAGTAAATTCTGTTAGCAGTTTTACAAGTCTAGAATCCATTACTTAAACATGAAAGGCTATGGAGCAGACAAAACAAAAAACATGGTAACATTCTCAACCTTGGAATCTTCAATGCCCTTGATCCTGCAGGGTAAATAAGTACACCAAAGAGACAATTCTTAACATCCAAAAAGCAAGGGAGGTGAAAACAAAGGAAATTTGATGGAAATAGTACAAAGCAACATATGAATACCGACCTGCGAAGACGTTCAATAGCTGCGTGACTTCTCAAATCACAGCATATAGCATACCTGATAAGATATAGAAACAAAGTGAACCAACATCATAAACATGAAACTAAATAGGTATGCTGTTAATGATGTAGATTAAACATAAAGAAATTTAAATCAGGATGTTTTGTCCCAGACACCTCACACTCACAGCGGATACAATAAAATTTGGAAATTCTCCCTTCCTTTCCATCTATATCTTTAATTTTTCTACCACAGCTATTTAGCCTCGATTTGAACCCATTATTTTAATTTGATTCCAGTCTTCCGTGGCATGTGTAGTTTCTTTCTTTCTTCAATGGAAAAGCTGAGTCTTCCAATCCTTTTTCCGATTATTTCAATGTCTATCGACTATCATTACTTGTTTCTCTTCTTATATCTTCCGTTATATGCTCTTCCTGGTCCCATTTGCTGTTATTCGTCAAGGAAGTGAAAAAAATCTTCCTTGTAAGCTTCAAAAATGTCGAAAGTCCTTATGCACAGGGGAAGATGCAATGTTACTCCTCATCTTATGAATTGCCAATTCATGTATGATCATTTAGCCCACTAATGATCACACTGTAGACGTATGGGTACATGTATGATGGACCGGATCAGGGCTTCATAATTACCTTCTAATCAGCTTCACAAAGTGAATGCTGAACAGGATTTTTTTTTTAATTAGTAAGACGGTTCGGTTCGGTTTGAAATTATGAACCGAACCGCGAACCAAATCTCTATCTTCGAACCGAACCGAATTGAAAAAACCAAATTTTCGGTTCGGTTCGGTTCGGCTCGGTTCACGGTTCGGTCGATTTTTTTTTTTTTCCCACCCCTACAGTTTACATGACCGAATTTCTGTTCAGTCTCACAACGTATAGAATGTATCAAACCAAATCTAATACTGTTTATAGGATGGAGGATGAAGGAAGCGGAAAGGAATAAAATAAATCAAAATAAACTATATCTTTTGTAAAATGTGCTAGGATTAGTGCTATAACTATCTAATTTGAAAGTTTAATATTATTATATTTATTATATAATACTCTCACTCATTTATGAGTACGAGTTAATTTTAATTGGATTATAAAAAATGTGTAGAGATTGAAACTATTAACCTCTTATTTTGATACCATATTAAGATTAAGGTTATAACTACCTGATTTAAAAATTTAAATATATAAATATGACGTAGCTTATTTATTATATAACAAAAGTGATTGAAATAAACGAAAGGTTCTGGATGAAAAATAAATAAATAAATAAAAGAAATATTTTCACTTTACAATTTATCTTTTTACAACTAACCTTTTTTTTTTAAATTAGATGATACTTTGTATATATTGATGAATATAAAAGCAATAATAAAAACTACCTCTACCAATGTTCATAGGAAATAAAATTAAAAGTAATTTTACATGATGCTAATTTATTTTCCAATATAAAAATTGCAGTTTATTTAAATTTTTTTTTTAATTCTTCATTTCCCTCAGCTTCCTACCATTTTTTTTACTTAGAAAAGAAAAATTGCCAAACACACTGTAAGGCTTTTGTATGAAGTGCTAAAAACTAAAAAGTAGACAGCCTAATAGCAGTCTGAAAATCAAAATACTTTTTAAGAAAAGAAAACAAATATTTATTTTATTTTAATTTTTTTTACTGAATACCAATAAACCTTGCAAATTGTCCTCTCAATGCCACTTTCTCAAAGTTAAACAAGCACTCACATAAACATGAAGAAGAAAGAAATGAAATAAAGCAGGAATCTTTTGTCCTTCCAATTAAATATCCCAAACACCCACTTCCCCTCTCTCTGTCCACCTTCAAAGGTCTGTTAAAAACTTTCTTCTCTTCTTCTTGTTCTTCTTCTCGTCCTTCTCCTTCTTCTTACTGTTCTTGTCTTGTTCTTTTCACTTACTGGAGACACTGAACCTAATATAAGCTTTGTCTTTTTATGATGTTTATATGTCTACTTCCATTGTGTTTCATGGTTAATGAAACCTTTTTTTTTTTTTTCCAAGTTATGTTGAATTCCCCCACGCCCCCTGTTTTATAATCCATGTTGCTTGCTTTCACTTGTAAAGTTTGATCCTTGACAGACACCCTGCACTTACCCATCTCTGATTATTTGTTAAAAAGAACTGGGTTACTTTTACATTTTGATCTTATTATAGTACTATCAAATTATATGGTAAGTTTGAACCTTGAAGATCTTATGTGTATGTTTTGTAGTTCCATCTAATTACTGTTTTTGATTCAGAGTTCATTTCAGGTGCATGGATTGAGCTTGGTTTTGTGTTACATGAGATAATTCATATGGGTGTTTTGTTGACATGTTTCTTCTGCTTCCATTTTGGTGGTATAGTTTTTTTGCTGATTGGGAGAGATCTACTAGATTTATGATGGCTTTCTGACTTCCTGTGTGATCGGTGAAGTAATGCTTCTGTGTGGATATTGCACCTTCATCGACAACCTAGGGTGCATTTGTTTAAGGAAAAAGTTTTGAATACATTCATAATTAAGGATTTACATATTAGTCATCAAATTTTACCTTTGTAATTTTAACTAATACTAGTGAATGATGGTGAGACTGACTGCATGAGAGAGCCGGTAGCGCTTGTTAGCAACGGCGATGGGTGGTGGTGGTGGCTAATGTGTATATGCGAGATAGAAAGGAAATAATTTTCTGTATTTTAGTAGAACCTTCTAATTCCATTGAGTATTGTTTACTTTCAGATTGTAAATTTCATTCTGAAGATGCAAATTATCTGTGACACTTATGTATCCGGTTTAATTGCTCTTCTGGAATTTTATGTCCTGCTATCCTATTGGTTGTGCTTTAGTGTTTTTTTCTTCTGACTGTTTTTCTAATGGTGATATGTAGTGCTTCAGAGAGAGTGTTGGTGAAAGAAAAATCAAACAGTACCTTCTGCTGTTCAAGAATTAGTGGCAAACGTATTAGTCTCTTGGAGGAAGGACTAAGTCTTACATAATTGCAATGGCTTCAAGGTCTTTTTCCAATCTTCTAGAGCTTGCTTCTGGTGGATCTCCGTCTCCTGGCCGTGAAAGGCGGAGGTTTTCTCGAGTAGCCACCGTTACTGGAGCACTAACGGAGCTAGATGATGATAATTGCAACAGTATTGGGTCTGATGCTCCTTCATCCGTGTCACAAGAAAAAATAATCATTGTTGGCAACCAACTTCCTCTAAAAGCTCATAGAAGCGACAATGGAGAGTGGGATTTTACTTGGGATGAGGACTCACTTTTGTTTCAACTCAAGCACGGCTTTGGAGAGGAAATGGAAGTTATCTATGTTGGTTGCTTAAAAGAAGAAGTTGATCCTAAAGAGCAAGATGATGTAGCCCAAATTTTGCTAGACGGATTCAAATGTGTCCCTGCTTTCATCTCTCCTGATCTATCTAGTAGGTACTATCATGGGTTCTGTAAGCAACAGCTTTGGCCTTTGTTTCACTACATGCTTCCCCTATCACCAGATCTTGGTGGCCGGTTTGATCGTTCTCTTTGGCAAGCTTACGTATCTGTAAATAAGATCTTTGCAGATAAAGTGATGGAAGTAATAAACCCTGAGGATGATTATGTATGGGTCCACGACTATCATTTGATGGTTTTGCCAACATTTTTAAGAAAGAGATTTAATAGGGTGAAGCTTGGATTTTTTCTTCACAGTCCATTTCCATCATCGGAGATTTATAGGACTCTTCCTGTAAGAGATGACCTTTTGAGGGCCCTTCTGAATTCTGACCTTATAGGCTTCCATACTTTTGACTATGCAAGACACTTTCTATCTTGTTGTAGTCGAATGCTTGGTCTTTCTTATCAATCCAAACGAGGCTATATAGGGCTAGAGTATTATGGTCGCACTGTAAGCATTAAAATTCTCCCTGTTGGTATTCATCTGCGCCAGCTCCAAACTGTGCTAAATCTTCCTGAAACCGTGTCTATGGTAGCTCAATTGCAAGACCAGTTTAGAGATAAAACTGTTATGCTTGGGGTTGATGACATGGATATTTTTAAAGGAATCAGTCTAAAGCTATTGGCTATGGAGCAACTACTTCTGCAACACTCTGAGAGAAGGGGTAAGGTTGTCTTGGTTCAAATTGCAAATCCTGCAAGAGGACGTGGGAAGGATGTGCAAGAAGTACAATCTGAAACTTATGCAACGGTTAGTAGAATCAATGCAACATTTGGAAGGCAAGGATACAAACCGGTGGTTTTAATTGATACCCCCTCCAATTTTTTGAACGAATAGCTTATTATGTTATAGCAGAGTGTTGTCTAGTTACTGCAGTAAGGGATGGCATGAATCTTATTCCGTATGAATATATAATTTCTCGTGAGGGAAATGAGAAGCTTGACGAGATCTTAGGACTTACAGAATCCGCTCCAAAGAAGAGCATGCTTGTAGTATCTGAATTTGTTGGGTGCTCTCCATCATTGAGTGGCGCGATTCGGGTCAATCCTTGGAATATTGATGCTGTTGCAGAAGCAATGGATTCTGCCCTTTCGGTCCCTGAGCCAGAAAAACAAGTACGACATGACAAGCACTATAAATATGTGAGTACTCATGATGTTGCATACTGGGCTCATAGCTTCCTGCAGGATCTTGAAAGAGCATGTCGAGAACATGCACGGAGGAGATGCTGGGAAATTGGTTTTGGCTTAGGATTCCGTGTAATTGCTTTGGATCCCAATTTCAGGAAGCTGTCGGTTGAGCACATAGTTTCAGCTTATAAGAGAACGAAAAACCGAGCTATCCTCTTGGATTATGATGGTACCATGGCATTGCCAACTTCCATTTTTGAAACTCCTAACCCTGAGACAGTTCAGATCTTGAATAGTTTGTCTAGAGACCCCAAAAATGTTGTCTTCCTTGTGAGTGGGAAAGGAAAAGATACACTTAGCGAGTGGTTCTCATCATGCCATAATCTCGGGATTGCTGCTGAGCATGGCTATTATGTCAGGTAAGTCTCTCTTTTCATTGTCTGTAGTTCTATTTATCTTTAACTTGACCATGCCATTTCAATGAAGTTGTTGGAACCTGAAGGTGTTACAGAATACTTGGAAGAGCCATAACTGGTGTTTTTTGTGTGTATACATATGTATCATGTCTGTAGGAAACATAAAGAGAGCAAAACGATTAAAAAAAGTAAATATATAAGCACTATGGAACAGTAGCCAGTAGGCAAGATTTTTCCTGTGATTCAGCTTGAGTTTAATCATTACTGTCAACAGCCAATGCGATATTTTTCTTTGTAATTGTAATGCGACAACTTTAAGCTGAACAAGACGGTTTTAACTGTTTACCAGGGTAAACAAAGATGCGAATTGGGAGAATTGCGTTACTGTGCCAGACTTTGACTGGAAGCAGACAGCAGAGCCAGTAATGAGACTCTATATGGAAACAACTGATGGATCTACAATTGAGACCAAAGAGAGTGCCATTGTCTGGAATTATCAGCATGCTGATACCGAGTTTGGTTCATGCCAGGCTAAAGAGCTTCTGGATCACCTAGAAAGCGTTCTTGCAAATGAACCAGTTTCTGTGAAGAGTGGCCAACACATTGTTGAGGTGAAGCCTCAGGTATGTTCCAGATCTCTTTGCTTTCTTGTGCAATTCTATATTTTTATTTTTTTTGGAATTACTGTCCAAAGATGATCGGATTCTATGTGGTGACGTGCTTCTAGTCTATTTATGTCGCCTGTAAACGCATGTCACATAGCTTGTTCTGGTAGTTTAATCCATTAAATTAAAATGTTTGTGTTATCATGATTCCAGTTATGCATGGTGTAAAGACATTGCTTGTTATCTGGAAGCTTATAAATTTATATTGCCATCTAAAAAAAGCCATCATTTGCCAGCCGCATCAATGCCGGTGAAATGATTTTTGCTTTACCACTTTCACCCACTTTTTCAGGGAGTCAACAAGGGCTTGGTTGCAGAACGTCTATTAGGAATAATGCAACAAAGAGGTATGCTCCCAGATTTTGTTCTCTGCGTAGGAGATGATCGGTCGGATGAAGAGATGTTTGAGGTCATAATGAGTGCAAGAGAAGGTCCATCCCTTTCCCCAGTTGCTGAAGTGTTTGCTTGCACTGTCGGACGGAAGCCGAGCAAGGCCAAATACTACCTAGATGACACCAGAGAGATCTTGAACATGCTGCAAGCGCTTGCCAATGCTTCCGAGCACGCTGCGCCACAGGCTACATCAATCCGCCTGGCCAGTAGTGAATTAAAGTAAATAGGCCTCTCTAATTTTCAGTTGGTATTTTCTGTTTATGTTTATATTAGGGTTAATCCTTAAGGGGGTCATGGATATAGTAGGGATATTTTCCTTTTTTTTTTTTTTTTTCTTTTCACATCGAAGGGGAAATGGGTTCCGTTAGATTTTCCATTTTTCCTTCTCTCTTTTTCTTTGAAATGTTTGTTTCTATTGAGAATTGAGAGGAACTTGTTTGCCATGTAAAATCAAGATGTATTTCCTAAGCCTTATTTTCGTATATAGAATGAAGCCGGTGATGATGGAAATATTTTGGTTGGTGTGGGTTATTTTTGCTGATCCTTTGGATGGAAGTCATTTTGGGATGTTTTTTAACTACATCTCCTCTTATATTTTATTAGCTTTTAATTTCATATCTGAAATTGAGCTGCCCTGCAAAAATAAACAATTAAAATATAATAAAACAGGAAAAAAATTGTCGAATTTAGTATAAAAAATCAATTTGGTGTTTGAACTTTGAAGGGTCAAGTTAATATTTAATCAATTTTTCTATATCAATAGCTACCATTTCATTGATACTATTCATTCTCTTTCCTGATATGAAAGAACTAGTCGGTACTAGATGTTGATAAAAGTTTTATTTTATTATTATAACGGGAGAGAGAAGGATTCATACTTGGACTTCTCATTTAAGAGATTAGGAAAATGTCATTGGGCTATAATGCTATTGATTATTAATAAAAAGTTTTATTGGATATTTAATTGATTATTTCAAGATTTATGTAACAAATTTGAGATTTACCAATAAAATGAAGATAAAATAAAATGCTTTCTGTAAACGAATAAAACATAGTCGGGTCGGGCGATGCAACTTGTGACGAGGGAAGACAAACGGCACTTGAAATCAGCAGGGGGACCAGGGGCTACATCTGGCTTGAAGCTCGTTAATTATTCTTTTTACAGCCACCCCTTGCAGCAGTTCTAACTTCTATGTACTCTTTGAGAATCACAATGTCCTAGAATCCAACAAGGGTTCCTTCTTATTTCTTTTGTTTTTCCTTCTCTCTTGGTTTGTCTCATAATATTTACCATTACGTCACAATAAAGCAAAAGAAAAAAAAAAAAAAAAAAAAAAGAAAGAAGGATGATTTGTGTCACTTTGCATGATAATCCTTATTTAAACCATTAGATAAATTGTTTCATCCTCAATTTGATTTAGCCTCAAACATTATTTTCTAATGTAATTTCTCCGTATAAATCGCACGAGTGTGTTTATTGTTTTTTTTATTAAAATAAACCTTTCTACAAATGTGAGATTTTCTTTTCCACTATCCATAAAATCCAGTACGTGTGTTTACTATTTTAATTGAAATAAATCTCTATAATTGAGGAATCTGTCCCTCTCATTATTATTATTATTATTATTATTATTATTATTATTATTATTATTATTTAACTTTCTTTGATTGATCGTAGTTTTTTTTTTTAATTTTTTTATTACCCTTTCCAATGAACTTGTTTGGTAGATGGTAGGTTTATGGTTTAATTGTTGGGAAGTTCTTTAACAGTACATTAATTGAAGATGAGAGGTTTGGTAGCTTAAGATAACATTAATTAAAGTGGAAGTGATTCGTAAAACCTGATTAACATTAACCTATAATAAGCCAAAATTGTAGTAAATTTCTCAAGGCAAAATTTATCACTCTTGTAAGATATATAAATTGAGAAGTGACAAAGATGGGAAATTGTTGTCCAAACTAGTCTACTCCTAACTAAACAATATAGAAGCCAAAAACCCATGGAAGACATAGCAAAGACATCACACTCCTTGTATGAATGGGAATTTCTTAGGCTAATTTTATATTCATTTTTTTTTCTTTTTGGCCTTAATTGTATATTTAGTTAAAAATTATTATATTTAGTTTTATATTTATGTTTTAATTTCATCGTTACTTTTTCTTAAAACAAATTTCTTTTTATTATTAAAAGCTATTCATAAATTAAAAAAAAAAGTAAAAAGGCAATAGGTTGTGACTCGGCTCATAAACCATAGTAAATTGAAACTAACCCAGCCTGTCTTGACTAGATCTGCTCGAGACTTAGCCTTACTAGCCTCATGACTTGATTAGTCCAAGTCAGTTCGACCTAGTGATGAGTTCTAGTTTTATAGCATAGTTTGCTAATAATATATTAGAATGCAATTAGACATTAAAACTAATTATTGAATCAATCATTAGTTGGTTTATAAACCTATCGGTATTTTCTATTTATATAATTATGATGCAACATGACTCTAATCAATGTTTAAAAAACACGGCTCATAAAAATTAGCCTTTCATTGTCCTACTTCTTAATCTTTCATCATCCTCTTTTATCTTTATATATATAAATATATCCAAACAGGGAATTTTCGAGGTGCAATTGTCCCTTTTTTTCTATTTTTTTTTTCAATGTAGTGCTGTTTTTGGACATTTGTAAATTCTTTAAGAGAGAAATTGGGGATGTGATCTATTCCTTAGCCTGCATTCACTATGGATGAGAGAAACTGTCGGCGCACTTGGATTTGACCTATAATTACATATCAGGTGAATATATTTTGGAAAAATAAATAAAAATAAAAGCTTTTACTTTTATGACTGTTGCAACTCTATCGTGTGAAACATATGGCTCTAGGGAACTAACCTTATTTATATATATATATATATATCAAGTAATAAGTAACTTTAGATGATGTGTCATAAAAATTGAAACAAACTTTGGACAAAAAATTAAACACACAACAACTGAGAAAAAAGGAAATTACACATTATATTTATAAATCTAGGTTAATTAACAAATATTTCTTGATTGCATTTTAGTAAAAGGTAGTTTTTCACTGGCCAATATTTGATTATTTGTTAAGCTTTATCTTCAAGTAATCTTTCTTTATCCATTTAATCCAGTCCCACATTTTGTCTCTTCTGGCTGATCCTATGGTAAATACAAGTGTATATATTATATGTAGCTGGAAAAAAAAAAAGAAATAGCTAATAAGTTGTTAGTAATATATATATATGTATATATACATTACTAAAATCATTATATTTACAAATACAATGGTATTTAAAGGAATGGAAACAACAATAAATAGAGAAAAATATATTCTTAGTTCTCAATATTTTACAATTTTTTAATTTAAGTCCTCATCCTTTATTTATTTAGTTTTTCTATCTAAGTTCTCAATACTTGCAAAAATTAACAAATAAGTTATTTTCTTAACATAATTAACTTTTTCTAGTAATTTTGGATAAGTGGTGTATTTAATTGGTAAAAAAATGATAAAATCCTACAGAGTATCCTCGGGGGTCGTCCATGTTAGCAACTCCACAGTATCCCCACTCTCTCCCTCAAAATATCACATAAAAAGTTACACTATCTAATCCTGCACACCAAGTGTTTGTACATATGTCAATATATCCTATTGTAAAGATGAGTTACTTTTCAACAGACTTGAGAAATCCGGAGAAATAATTTTCAGAATCTTGAATTGTTTTCCATGATCTAGCGACCATTGCAACAAGGTTAGGGTCTATTTGTTTGGCATTTTTCGGTAGATACAGACACTTTTTTCAAACCTTTTTTTAATAAATTATTTATTAAGAAATAGATATAGATAAAAAAAAATTGACAGTTCTCATCAAAGGATCAAATAGATCAAATATAGATACAAATCAAACATATTTACACATATCATTTTAAAAAATATACAGATATATATGAAAAACAGACCATCCAAACAGACCATTAATCGTGATTTGCTAACAAATGTCTAGTTCATCAACTGTTTAAGTACCCCTATTTGACACAAAGCTAATAGTTATGGCTAGGTAAACAGATAAAATAATATTACTTACATTCAATATTTTCGCATCAGTAACGTATATTAAATAAGAACACAAATGAGAATGTGAAGTTGTTGAATTTTTTTTTTTTAAGCACATGTACTATGGTTTTGCTTGAAATGGAAGACCATTTTGTTTTGTAGTTTAATTGATTGCAATTTCATCTCCTTAAATCATTATGCATGGGTTGACGGATAGACTCTGCAAACTACAAAACATGTTTTGATATTCTAATTCTAAAGTTCCTTAAATGCGTCATTTCTCCAAAACTAATAGAAAAGTTTATGGTGTTAAAAAAAATGATTCGTTGTTAGCTTTTGTAAACATTGAGGATTAAAATAAAAAAAGTAAAGAAAAATGATTAGGGCTAAATAAAAAAAAAAATGAAGGATTGAGAATAAAAAATGTTCTTTCACTAATAAATATTGATGACAAGAACACTTATCTCTTTACATATTCAAAAGACTAACTTGTAAAATAAAATAAACACGAAATTGATGAATATTGTTACAATAAAATAAAGGAAACATATAGGAAAAAAAGGAAAAAACTTACATTGTTACTGGAAAGTAAGGGAAAAAAGTGTTGGGTTTAGTGAAGAGAATACAAGACATGTAGATTGAATATATGCATAAAGAAATAGGAGGCAGAGCAACATCATTAAACGAGGAGTAGATAGTAATGCAATCAATGACTAGGGGGTGTTTATTTAATTTTGTGGATAGACTTTTAATAACTCAATCTTTATTATTATTATTATTATTATAAACAATACTCTATTCTTTTTTAGTTCTAAATATATATGTCTTTTATTAAAGTTCTTTTTACACATATCGCAAGGACATGGTCGCTCTAAAATTTTAAGATTAAAATTAAAAAAAAAAATTGCTGTATAGTCTTCCCTAACTATGGTTGATTAGCTTCTTTTTGTCTGAACATTTATAGTGATACTTTGCATTCAAACCAAATGTACTTTGAAATATCAAATCTTCTAGGGCCTAACAAAGTTGGTGTCTTCCCTGCTTGATCAGTAAACCCAATGCTTTGATCCATTATTATATATAGTTTATATTTAGATAGATTTAATTTATCTCTTTTCTCTCATAGTTTATTTTTCTTCATGTAAATGAGCAACCTTTGTGATTACATTAAATTATTATGTAACAATCAGCTCCAAATCAATACAATTCCACATTTTTAGTAATTTTATGTAGTACAGGAGTATCGAGATTAAATAAAAGTTTGTTTATTTAGATACCATTCACTATCATCTTATTCCCTTTTCATACTATGACTCAAACCAATTTCCGTCATTGGTTATAGTCAAATCTGGCTAGCATTCATATTCGACTAGATCTCATCTTCTCTTCATATTGTAATAGCAGTAGCCCCTTCCTCTTCACTTGCAACCACCATCAACCTACTACTATCAACTGTCAATCAGTCTTCATCCATGGCTATGTCTAAACCCATTGTTATCAATCCCACTTAAACCCAGCTGACATCCCTTTTCTAACTCCCACCACTATCTATGACTCATTTGACTCTCTCTCTCTCTCCATTAGATTATCTTCCTTACTACTGCAATAATCATTGTCCTTTTTACCCAATCCACACTCCTTACCTAAATTACCCACACTTCTCCTCAATGCCTGATGACCCTACCTTACCAACATAACCTACCACTAGACCACTCTCCTTCTAACCTTGATCCACCTCTCCTTCCTCCATTCAAACCCTAACCTCAGTCTTTTTACTCACTTCCCAAATAAAGCCTCTCTACACAGACCCTATACAAAGTGTACACATCTCTCCAAAACAAATCCCTACACATACATAGTTTACCGACCCTTGCCCTACTAGTGTTTTTAGTTTCATTATTATCAAACTTGATGCCATAAATTACTAATCATGGTCTTATCTCATGACATTTTTCTTTATTTATATGGATCTACACAAATATGTAGATTTATCAGTCATCTCTTCATCTTAGGAGATTCTTCAATTTAACAAGTTTATTTTCATTCCTAATCTCGACTATGCTCACTGGTTATGGATCAATCATATTATCTAAGCATTCTTTCTTATGATAATCTCCACTTAAACACTTATGGAGATTCATGATATTTTTTGGGCAAATGAAATTTGGACCGCTCAAGCGACATTTTCTTAAAAAATTCATGGGCTAGAGAAATGAAATTGAACCAACAACTTGAAGCTCTTTGCTTCACCCACATCACCATCCTTAACTATCTTCATATCCTTAAACCCATAGTAGATCTGCTTGCTTTTATCAATAATCCTCTCAGTTCAATTGACCTCATCACCTACGTTTTTCATGGTCTCCTCCACAAATATGATGCCCCATTCACTATACTTATACACTCACTAATCCCTTTCTCTTTCAATTAACTTTATGCTAAGTCACTTAATTAAGAAAAATGGCTTAAATGTCACAACGACGATGTTCTCATATCTGCACCTGCAACTCTTGTTTCATGGTACTCCACTTCTCTATTTAGGGGTTGAGGTCATGGACATGCTAGTACCCACTTTAGCCTTAGGGGGCATGGTCTATCTTCTTTAGTTACTTAAAGTTCATCATCTTATCCACCATGATGCACTAATTCCTACAGTTACACCTCCTCCACTCAGAGGCGATCTTCTACCTTAAGCATAGAATATCACTCTAGTAGTGCTTCTTAGTTCACCTATCAGATGTATGACAAGTCAGGTTTGTAAACCCATAGATTTTATAATAACCTTATAGACAAATCCTAGAATCAATATCGGAATCAAAACCTTATAGTTAAACCGAGTCAACTCTAACCCTGGAAACCCTAGACCTGATCAGAAAATATTTTAAGACCTTAAAATAAAGGATAAGTTAGATAAGTGATGAGAAGCCTAAGAATAAGTTGAGAATAAGGTTTGTACCCTAAAACAGTAGGAGTTTTCGAAACTCTAACCTTTCTAGACCTTTTTAATATCAGTTTTCATATCCAATCTTCAACATGTAAATCGAAGCAAAATAATCCGATAAACAATTAAGACTAGAAGAATATTAAATTATCTTTATAATATCAGATAAAATTTTATCATCTCATAAAAACATCAGTTATAGCACTTATATGCGTATTTTACTCTCTACTGGTAAATAATTTGTTATTTCAATAACTGTTTATTACTATTCACTATTATTTATTTCAATGACTTTTGTCCCTATTTTTACAAACCTACTCTTACAATACCTTAACCTATATCTTACAATTTATTTTTCATATACAACCTACATCTAATCTATTACATAACTTCTTCTTTACTTTCGTTCTTCTTCTTCTTTTTTTCTCTCTCTCTCTCTCTTTTTCCCCTCCTTGTAAGCAGCACTAACAACTTCCCTCTTCCCCACCCCCAACATGCTTCCTTTCTCTTTCTTTTTCTTTCACATTTCTCTTCTCTCTTCATTTTATAAATACCCCTTCCCATTCACAATTCAACATTTCACCTCATATAACTTCTTCTCCACTTCTTTCATACTAAAAACATTCTCCCCAATTTCTTCCCTCATCACTGTCGTTCTCCCCCCCTTTTTAGTCTCTCTTGGCTTTCTCCCCCTAACACACATACACACATTTCCCTTGTGTTTTATTTAGGTAAATACTCTAAGTACATTTCTTATGTTATGTATACAATCATGTATGTATGCTCCCATGCATATTCCATAAAATCCCCATGATGCATAGTGCTAGGGATGGAAATGCAAGCATCATACTTGGTTTCATGTTATATTTATGTTTATGTTTATGTTTTACGTTATGTATACTAATCTAACTTTCTACATATGTAAGTATATCAGTGTGTGTATATATATGTGTGTGTATATATATCTTAGAGTATATTGCTCACAAATCTAACAATTGCAATTTATTTTATTTCATGTTCTTTACTCTATGCAATTATTTATTTCTTAGAGACTTGTCCTTAATCAAAGTCCCAGACATGTCCTTCTTCAAGTTAAAATGAAAAGGGGACTTGTTCATTTCTAAGTTTCAAGGAGCCTTGTTCAAATTCTAAGACTCCCAATTTAATTTATTTCATCTTATTACATTCTCTTTTATTTTATAAGATAACTGGATTATTTCAAGTCCCAAATAGCCTTGATTATAAGCTAAAACTTCTATGTTTCTAATTTTTGTTATCTTTGTATTTTTATTGCTATCTTTGTCAACTTTTTATTACAATAAGTTCATATTTTTGAGTTAAACACTATGTTCATATACGTAAATGCTCATAGTGATGTTATTATAATAAATTCTTAAACCTTATACGTTGAATTCTTTGTTAAGTAAACATTTTCAAAAATTAATTTTCAATACTTAGGAGAATCCTTGATACAAAGAAAAATTTAGAAAAGAAAATTAATTTCTTATTTTCTTAAAATGTTGTGACATAGTCACCAACTTGTAGAAATTTTATAACTTGAAATTCTTTTTTTGAAAACACATGAAAAATCAATGTTTTGACAAATAAGTATTCCAATAAAAATTTAAACAAAATTTACAAGGAATAAAAAAAATTATTGCACTTTATTGTAAGTTCGAACCATCTATTTATCAGTACTAAGAAATAAAATTTCACTACAAGCTTTCATAGTTTTATTTTATTGAACTTAAACTTTCTAATTTATCATAAAGGCTATTTGATGAAAAATTTAATTTTTGAGCAACATCACCGGGATCATGTATGTATTATGAACTACTATTAAGTTCCTAATATGTTTGAGTACGGGGATAATTTATATACTTGTATTAGAGAATCTACTTAAGATAAAACTTGCAAAAAGTGTAAAAATTAAACTTAAATATGAGTTCGGGTACAACATGACCCATGTAGTTTTGAGACCTAAATGACCCTAAATGTCTAGAATAACCTTAAAAATGGATAGAGCATTTGAAGTAAGTAAAAATTAACTACTCATATGAGAAAATCGAAGTTAAATGAGAAAGTTATAGTCATTTTAAGATTTAAACTTAGTAACAGAGAAATTTACCACAAATAGAATTGATAGAGTTAGAAAATTAAGTAATACTATTATGACATACTTATTCTAGGTATTTTTTTTGTCTGGGTAATGAGGACTTTAAAGTCCTATTTTCGGAGGATTATTTTGATTAGAAGATTTATGAGATGATCGAGTGAGTTTATCTCCTTACTTTATATATTCAAGTATGTGTTTATATTGTATGTGCTTGTAGAATAGAGCACTAGAATATAGAGAAAAGATAAAAATAGAATTGCATATAGGGATTCAACCGGATCGGCTATTAATGGGTTTTCGACCCGTCTAACCCAATAAAAGCCGTATAGGGTTGAACCCTATAGGGTAATAGGATCGGGTTTGGACATAGGTAAAAAACCTGTAGGGTATTAGGGTCAGGTTTGGATACTACTAAAACCTAATTGATACCTATCCGACCCGTTAGTCCTAGTAAAAAATAAAATTTATAATGTAAATACATTTACTAAATATAAACATAGTAACAAGCTAAATTTAAAAATAGGTTGGCAAAGAGAATGTGAGTTGCTATATTATTAGCCTATTATTTTGTTAGCTTAAGTCTATTAAATCTATTGAAAAAAAAAACAATAAACAAGGTAGGTTCGGGTTGATAATTGGGCGGATGGTCGAGCGGGTAATCTAGTTGATAGTTAGGTAGGTAACCTAATGGGTGGTGGGTTTTAGAGTAAATCCTATAGGGTGGGTTTGGATATAGAAGGAAAACCTTATAGGGTTATAGGGTCGAGTTTGGCATGCCCCCCTAGTATAGCGGGTTCGGGTTTGGGTTCATATGACCTACCGGAAACCCAACCCAATTGGATCCTTAATTGCATATGAGATTATCATGGGCTTATGCTTGTGTTTCACGGTGTTTGAGAAATGAAGAATAAGTATATCGAAACTTGAATTATTGATTAATACTTTTGTTTTGATATTATGTTGAAATGTTTGTACGTATTTTTATTGTCACCCCTTAAAATGGAAAATAAATCAAATGACAGTAAATTAATAAATTGCTCATGCATGGCACGAAGTTGAGTCTCATTCTTTTCGTTACTACTCTTATGTGTGGGATCGAATGGGTAAGGTACCTTTCTCCAACATGAAGAACTACTTCATTCGAGTAATATGGCCTTATGGAGAAGCCATGCCGAATTGATCGCTTTGGGCAAGAAGCCCAAAGACTAGTTGTGGTGGTTGGTTGGAACCCAAAGTATCTTCTGAATTATAGTGGTCCAAAGGATTCCTTCAAAGCATTCCCTAACCCTTGATATGGATGACGTAAATCCATTCTACGTATAGTTTCTAGATAATCGTATGTATTTGTTAATCATATGGATGATGCATTTTATATGTTTATATAATAAACTTGAATGTTTTTGCTAATGGGTATGTCATTGTGGGATTTACCCACTAAGCATGTTGTAGCTTACACCCAAATAGATTTTTGATGTCGCAGGGACACATATGGTTCTATCCTCCGAGCACGGTGCCCAAGGTAGGAATTGAAGGATTTTGAGGAGCTTTTGGAAGGGAGTTTATATGAATATTTTGAAGTAGATTCCCTTAGAAAATCTCTTTTGGTGTTGTTATTATTATTAGTTTGAAGACTCTCATGGGATGTAAATGTTTTAAGATTATGAGCTAAGATATAAATCCCACGAGAGAATTTTTAGAGAGAGATTTTATGGAGAGAACATGCAATACCAAACTATCACCTTATTCCGCTCCTTGTACCATCATTGGATATTCTATCAACCATAAAGGCTATTGCTAGCTTGACCCTTTCAACCTAATACTCTTGTTATTATACCTATAATTAGTTACAAAATCTAACTATCACAACTTCTTTGGATGCATCTTTCTTAAAAGTACTATAGACACCCCATTTTTACCTTCTTGTAATTCATTAGTTATAGATTTTGAAATAGCTATAAATTTCCCAAATCATATTTTATAAATATGTTAATGAATTTATGCATGATCATGAAGCATGATGAATATGATTTATGCTAATATATGTGTTTGTATTAGTGAATTTGAATATTAGTATAAGTGTCATTAATATTTATGTGGTGCTTGCATGGACGTAAGTGTTATGAAGTATGTAAAAATTTGTTTAAGACAAGTTAATTATGCTTGATGTGTATTCTTAAACATAGCATAAATCTTGGATTTAAACAAGCCCCAAAAACATTGATTTTAGGCAAAAAATCAAGCCTAAATCCATGCCAATTTAAGCCCATACTTAGGCAGCCCCTAAAGTCAAATTTTGGATAATTATAAACCTTTTTTTTTTTATCAAAAAGACACTTTCCAAAACAGACCAAAATTTCATACGAATTTCCTCTTTCTTTCTTTCAAACTTTGCTCCTTGTCTCCCCATGTGTTGCACCCCATCACCTTAGCAAGATTAAGACTTGAAATCTAGTGTCTTATAACAAACTAAAGCTTCTTAAGGTAATTTTATACTTATTTGAAAACTTATTTGCTTGTTTAAATTTCTCTAGACATGTGAATTTCATGATATTATGGATATACATGTTAAAATGAGTATTGATGATATATAAATGTTAGTGGTGTATTGAGTGCATATTTTGATGATATAAGAGTTGTTGATAAGCGCTAAATAGGTAACAAGCAATGTTGGAGTGCATGAAGGTAGAAATGAGTAAGGTTAAGATGATTTAGAGAAGAGTAGATTGGCTTAAGGAGGGTTAGATGATGATTTGTGTTTGAAATGGTAAATATGAGCATTTGATGAAGTTAAAGTGTAGATTTTGTATGTTAAAAGAAGTTAGAATGCATATAGATGAAAGTATGGTATTTGGAATGTGTTGGGAGGAAGTTAGGAAATGAAGACTTAAGTAAAAGTTATGTTTTGAGTAGGGGGGTTAGTAATTTTTTTCAAAAAATCTATGCTGTAGTGTACACCGTCCTAACACTACCGGTGTAGAGCTAAACACTGCCGGCATACACGGCAACACTGTCGGTGTTGGGGGTATCCACGGGCATAAACCATCCCCGTGGAACTCTCAGAAATTTTGCAAAATTTGAGTTGCAATCTACACCGGCTCAACGCCGCCGGCATAGACAGCAACACTATTGGCGTTTGGTTGAATGCTACCGACAATGGCAGGCGTAGAGTTTCTAGTACAGACGACACCGCCTCAACGTCGCCGGCATTGAAGGCCGGCGTGTCCTCTGCAGTTTCTATTTTCTAAAACTCTCTCAATAACTTTCCAAAGCTTGATATATAATCTCTTGAGTATTTGTTGAGCATGTATGATGTTGTATAATGTATAAATACTATGTTATGACCTTGTATTGAATTTCATTGAGAGTTTTACTTAAATTTAATTATATTTATGTATAAATTTAATTATAGATTTGAGATGATTCTTCTTGGAATAGTGTTAGATTATCACTTAGATACCCCTATTAAGTTCCGATTTGATTCTGGTATACAGTAACATGCTTAATTCCTTGCATAGGATAGACATACTTTGAATTTATCCTAATTTAAAAAAAATTTAAGGATTTTTTTTCGTATGATTGTCTTTTATGCCGTTGAATCTGATTCGGGGAGCAGCACCCTGCTCAGATTGGGGGCATAGTAGTTTAGGCGCTTAAACCACCTAGTCATGATGCTATGACTTTCGTAAGTGGTTCAGTGGGTAGTTGATAGGGTATTTGGTATCGGTATAACATTTTTTTATTCTTAAGGAGATGTAATATGATTTAATTCAATTGTTTATGGGAACATTTGAATTAGGTGATATTATAGATTAAGTTAAGTAAAGTTGTGAAATGGCTAGAAACCCTAGAGGAAGTTACTTAATTGTTATTGGATAGATTCATTTAGGACATATAAATATTCGAGCTGTTTATATCAACCCTTTGAGCGTCGAGATTGTTACTCAGGTTCCCCAGATACCCCTATTGTTCGAAGTTTTAATACTCTCATATTGTTTGATTAACTAAAGATTATCTAATAACTTGATGATTGTAACATTTGCATGTAGTCTAAGTTTGTATGCCATTAAGCTTGTGTTTAGTTACTTGCGTACTGGGCCTTTGGCTCATATTTTATTAATTTAAGGTGGTGATGACTCATATGAGTTTTATGCGAGAATGTGATATGGTACGGACTTTGAGGACTTGCTTGATGACTTGAAGGATTAGAAGTTGGCCATGGACCTTGCTAGACCTTCTTTTTGTAATAGATTAGCTTAATGTAGCTTGATTATATGTAGTAAATATTATAGTTTACCTATCTTTTATGTCTTTTGTATAAGGCTTGTTATTAGCCTATGCTTGTAATGTATATACTTAACTATGTATGTTTTAAGTTTATATCTTTTATGAAATGTAATGATAAGAATGGTATGTTTTCTTAAAAGATTTTTGAAGTCAATAGTTTTCAAATTTGTTATTTAGAAGATTTAGACAAATAATTATTCAAACACTTCTTCAAAGAAAACCTTACATATAATACTGCAGATTATATGTGGTTAGGGATCTGTAATCACCTATTTTAACTGTCAGGGTGGAATCGGGTCTTTACAGATGGTATTAGAGCGGAGTTTGAACAATTGTTTGCCTAAATGTAATAATTTGTTTGAGACTTGACCTCGACATAAATAGGAAGTATAGGGATGAGTTAAATTTGCTTGAGTGGTTATATTTGTTTGCTTATTTACTTCTTAGTTATGCTTGTTACTTGTCTAGTTGCTTGTTTAATTGTTTGCTAATGCTTATAAATGCGAATGTGAATTTAATAAGCTTTAAGCATGGTTTAAATTTCATACGTGTGTGTCATAAATATATTGTCTGCGTATGTTTAAGATGGATAGCTCATGGAGATCTACTCGACAACAAGCTGATAGAGAGAACATGCCTCTGCCACCTCAATCTTCATCTACATCGGCTCCTACTTCCTTTACTACTCCAAGTGCTAAAACTACTCCATCTCCTGCAACGCATCGACTTCACAAGTTCCCCCACCAACTTAATTTCCTCTGCCTCCTCCCATGCTGCCTTTCCTACAAATGCCACAAATCCCCATAAACGATCCAGTATCTACATATGGTATGTTAAGAGATATGTTGGCTATGATGCAACAGTATCAAATGATGGAATTTCAACAACAACAACACTTTATGCAACAACATAATCAACAAGGAGCAAGACAGAATGAAAATCCACCTATCAATGATCAAGCTAACCAGATCAAGCTATATGATTTTAGTAAGTTGGTTCCTGACTTTGATGGAACAAGCACGGATCCGACTACAACAGAAAGTTGGATTGAAGAATTAGAGAAAACCTTTGCAGCTTGTGACACTCCAAAAGAGAAGAAGGTGGACTTAGCTCTTTATATGATGAAGAAAGAAGCATATAACTGGTGGAGACTAACAAGTGGGTATCTACAACTACCTATTACATGGGTAACATTCAAGGACACATTCTTTGCCAAATATTTGCCAAATTTAGTCAAGGAGAGGATGATTTCAGATTGGCTCAATTTAAGGCAAGGAAGTAAAACCATTGATGAGTATTATGCTAAGTTTTGCAGATTATTGTGTTTTGCTGGAGGATATAGAGATGAAAGAATGAAGGTCCAGAAATTTCAAAATGGTTTAAATGAAGAAATTCAAGGAGAAGTGAAGAAATTTGAGTTGCATATTTAGCTGATATAGTGGCAAAGGCTTTATTAGTTGAGCAAATTCAAATTGATAGTCGAGTGAGAAGGGTAAAGAGAGCGGCATTCTTAGGTAAAAGACTCGCACCTTCTTCTTCTTATGGTGGTTATCAAGGTAAAGGAAAGAAGCCATTTCTAGGAAAGAGAGAAGATAGGAAATCAACATTTAAAGCTTCAACTCCATCATTTGAGAAGAAATGCTTTAGATGCTTCACCCCATAAGTTATCAGAGTGTAAATGGATTTCGGGTGCATGCTTTTCTTGTAGACAAGTTGGACATCGGGCTTCTGAATGTAAAAGCCCAGGATTACCACCGGTCTTCTGTGCTTATTGTAAACAACGAGGTCACCATATTGCTAACTGTAAAGATCACCCTGAAAACAAGAGTGGAATCAAAGAAGAGAAAGGAAAAACAAATGCTAAGGTGTTTACACTACAGCAGGTAGAGGAGACATCCTCAGTTGATACTTTGGCAGGTGCTTTGAGTGTTTCAAATTGAAATGCTTATGTGTTGACAGATACTAGAGCCACCCATGCATGCATATATAAAAATTTTGTGAATGTAAACTTACTTCTGAAATATTAACTGATCGTGTTATGTGCGTGAATACTCCATTGGTTGTTGAGACTAGAAACCCATGCGTATGTAGGAATGTAAATGTTTTAATTTCTGGTGTGAGCATGCCTATTGATATGTTAGTTTTGCCTTTATTTGACTTTGATGTGATCTTGGGAATGAATTGGCTAAATCTGTATAAGGTCTTAATTGATTGTAATAAAGCTGAGTTGAGTTTCGATTTGAAGGAAGGGAGATTTAATTATGTGTTGAAAGGCAAAGGCCTAGGAGTATGAGATCAATGGAGTTGTGAGAAGGATCTACTGTAGCACCTGTGAGTGTAGAAGAGATAGATATTAACACGATACATGTGATAAAGGAGTTTATTGATATGTTTCCCGAGAATTTACCTGGTTTGCCACTAAATAGAGAGATAGAATTTGGGATTGAAGTACTACCTGAACTGTTCCTATCTCCAAGGCTCCCTATAGGATGGCACCTGTTGAACTGAAAGAATTAAAACAACAATTGCAAGAGTTACAAGAACTTGGTTTTATTAGACCGAGTATTTCACCTTGGGTGCTCCTGTATTGTTGTGAAAAGAAAGACGGAGTTTACGGATGTGTATTGATTATAGGGAATTGAATCAAGTTACAATCAAGAACAAATCCCTTGCCTAGAATTGATGATTTATTTGATCAATTGAAAGGAGATGGTATTTTCAAAGATTGACTTGAGATCAGGTTATTATCAACTCAAGATTAAATGTCAGGATATTCAAAAGACGGTTTCTGAACTAGATATGAGCATTATGAATTTCTTGTTATGCCATTTGGATTGACAAATGCTCCAGCAGCATTTATGGATTTAATGAACAAGGTATTCAAGGATTATTTGGATTTATTTGTTATTGTGTTTATTGATGATATTTTGGTTTATTCAAGAAATAGAGAGGAGCATAAAGAGCATTTGAGACTTGCTTTGTAAAGGCATAGAGAGAAGAGATTATATGCTAAATTTAACAAATGTCAATTTTGGCTTGAAGAAATATCTTTCTTAGGTGATATCATATCAAAGGAAGGTGTATCTGTCGATCTAGAAAATTGAAGCAGTTTGAAATGGCCAAGACCAACAAGTGTGACAGAAATAAGAAGTTTCCTTGGTTAGCCGAGTATTATCGAAGATTTGTAGAGGGATTTTCAAAAATAGCATCTCCATTGACAAGATTGACACAAAAGCATGCTAAATTCATTTGGAATAAAATGTGAAAGAAGCTTTGAAGAATTGAAAAGAGGTTAATATCAGCTCCAATTCTAGCCTTACTTTTAGTGGAAATGAGTTTGTGATTTTTAGTGATGCATCTATCCAAGGATTGGGTTGTACTTATGCAAGATGGACGGGTAATCGCATATGCATCGAGACAACTTAAACCGCATGAGAAAAACTACCCAGTTCATGATTTGGAGTTGGCAGTGTAATTCTAGCATTGAAATTGTGGAGACACTACCTCTTTAGTGAGAAGTGTAAGATCTATACTGATCATAAGAGTCTCAAATACATTTTCACACAGAAAGAACTTAATATGAGGCAAAAAAGATGGCTTGAATTGATCAAAGACTATGATGTGGAAATTCTGTATCATCCTAGCAAGATAAATGTCGTAGCAGATGCTCTCAGTAGAAAGAAACAAATAGATATTGCAACCTTGTTACAAGCCAGAGAGAGATTCAAGAAGAGTTTAGAAGAATGGAAGTTGAAGTAACAATGGAGAAAGTGGATGTCATGCTAGCTCAATTATCTTTGCAACCTACAATTTTGGAGTGAATTAAGCAAGCTCAAAGGGAAGATGTCGAAAGTGAGAAGATAATGTCTGCCATAAAAGATGGAAAAAGGAAAGAATTAAGATTAGATGAGGAAAATGTTATTAGACATGGGAATAGAATTTTTGTACCGGAAATATATGAATTGAGAGATGAAATTTTGAAAGAAGCCCACTCCTCATCATATTCTATCCACCCGGGAGCACCAAAATGTATATGGAGTTGAAAAGGAAATATTGGTGGGAAGGACTCAAGAAAGACGTTGCAAGATATGTATCAAGGTGTCTAACCTGCCAACATATAAAAATCGAACATCAAAGACTAGGTGGAGAGCTTCAACCTTTGTCAATTCCTGAGTGGAAGTGAGAAGAAATTACCATGGATTTTGTATCTGCATTGCCAAGGACTGTTGCTAAACATGAAATTATTTAGGTAATTGTTGACAGATTAACAAAATCGGCTCACTTTATACCTTTGAGAATTGGTGATTCCCTAGAGAAAATGGCATATATATATATATATATATATATTAAGGAGATAGTGAGATTGCATGGTGTTCCAACAACGATCACTTCTGATAGAGACACCAAATTTGTCAGTAGGTTCTAGAAGAGTTTACACACAACTTTAGGCACACAACTTCAGTTTAGTACTGCATTTCATCCCCAAACAGATGGAAATCTGAGAGGACCATTTAATACTTGAAGACATGCTTCAAGCATGTGTTTTGGATTTTGGTAATCAATGGGACAATTATCTACCACTAATCGAATTTGCTTACAATAACAGTTTCCAATAAACAATTCAGATGGCCCCATATGAAGGTCTATATGGAAGGAAATGTAGATTACCTCTTCATTGGGATGATGTAGGAGAAAGAACTTTGATTGGTCCATAATTAATTCAATAAGCTATTGATAAGATTCAAGTGGTGAAACAAAGGATGAAAGCTACACAAGATAGATTCAAAACTTATGCGGATGTGAGACGAAGACCTCTCGAATTTGAAGTGGGTGAACATGTATTTCTTTGGATATCACTAACAAAGGGAGTATTTAGATTTGGAGTCAAAGGGAAGTTGAACTCTAGATATATTGGTCCTTTTGAAGTATTAGAAAGAATTGGCCCTTTGGCATATAAATTGGCCTTACCACCACATTTTTTGGCAGGGCACAATGTGTTTCATGTTTCTCAGTTGCGAAAATGTATGTCCAATCTAGATACTATTATTAGTGCTAATCAACCAGATGTTTTACCTAACTTGACAATAATTGAGAGGCCAATCAAGATTTTGGATAGAATCGACAAAGTATTGAGAAGGAAGGTGATACCTTTTGTAAAAGTTCTTTGGACCGGACAAACGGATAGAGAAGCAACATTGGAATCCGAGAATGAAATGAGACAGAAGTATCCAGAGTTGTTTGAGCAATAGATGAGGTAAGTTAAGTTTCGATGACGAAACTTTTTAAGGGAGGGGACAATGAAATTGCTATAAATTTCTCAAATCATATTTTATAAATATGTTAATGAATTTATGCATGATCATGAAGCATGATGAATATAATTTACACTAGTGTATGTGTTTGTATTAGTGAATTTGAATATTAGTATAAGTGTCATTAATATTTATGTGGTGCATGCATGGATGTAAGTGTTATGAAGTATGTAAAAATTTGTTTAAGACAAGTTAATTATGCTTAATGTGTATTCTTAAACATAGCATAAATTTTGGATTTAAACAAGCCCCAAAAACATTCAAAAACATTGTTTTTAGGCTAAAAATCAAGCCCAAATCCATGCCAATTTAAGCCCATACTTAGGCAACCCCTAAAGTCAAATGCTGGATAAGTATAAACCTTATTTTTTTATCAAAAAGACACTTTCCAAAATAGACCAAAATTCCATACAAATTTCCTCTTTCTTTCTTTTAAACTTTGCTCCTTATCTCCCTATGTGTTGCACCCCATCACCTTAGCTAGAAAAAGACATGGAATCTAGTGTCTTCCAACAAACTAAAGGTTCTTAAGTTAAGTTTATACTTGTTTGAAAACTTATTTTCTTGTTTAAATTTCTCTAGACATGTGAATTTCTTGATATTATGGATATACATGTTAAAATGAGTATTGATGATATATAAATGTTAGTGGTGTATTGAGTGCATATTTTGATGATATAGGAGTTGTTGATAGGTGCTAAATAGGTAATAAGTAATATTGCAGTGCATGAGGTTAGAAATGAGTAAGATTAAAGATTTAGAGAAGAGTAGATTGGCTTAAGGAGGGTTAGATGATGATTTGTGTTTAAAATGGTAAAGATGAGCATTTGATGAAGTTAAATGTAGTTTTTGTGTGTTAAAAGAAGTTAGAATGCATATAGATGAAGGTATGGTATTTGGAATGTTTTGGCTGGAAGTTTGGAAATGAAGACTTAAATAAAAGTTATGTTTTGAGTAGGGAAGGTCTGCAAGTTTTTTCGAAAAATCTATGCTACAGTATACGCCGTCCCAATGCCACCGGCGTAGGGGTAAACACTGCTGGCATACACGAAAACACTACTGATGTTGGAGGTATCCATTAGCGTGAACCAACCTCATGGAACTCTCGAAAATTTTGAAAAATTTGAGTTGTAATCTACACTGACTCAACGCCACTGACATAGACCACAACACTGCCGACGTTTGGTTGAACGCTGCCAACGATGGCAGGCATAGAGTTTCTAGTATAGACTACACCGTCTCAACGCCGCCTGCATTGAAGGCCGGCATGTCCTCTGCAGTTTCCATTTTCTAAAACTCTCTCAATAACTTTCCAAAGCTTGATATATAATCTCTTGAGTATTTGTTGAGCATGTATGATGTTGTATAATGTATAAATACTATGTTATGACCTTGTATTGAATTTCTTTGAGAGTTTTACTTAAATTTAATTATATTTATGTATAAATTTAATTAGAATGTTGATTTGAGACGATTCTTCTTAGAACAGTGTTAGATTATCGCTTAGATACCCCTATTAATTTATGATTTGATTATGGTATGCAGTAACATGCTTAATTCCTTGCATAGGATAGACACATACTTTAAATTTATCCTAATTTTAAAAAAAATTTAAGGATTTTTTTTTGTATGATTGTCTTTTTTGCCATTGAATCCGATTCGGGGAGCGGCACCCTGCTCAGATTAAGGACATGGTAGTTTAGGCGCTTAAACCACATAATCATGATGCTATAACTTTTGTAAGTGGTTCAGTGGGTAGTTGATAGGATATTTGGTATCGGTATAACATTTTTTTATTCTTAAGGAGATGTAATATGATTTAATTCAATTGTTTATGGGAACATTTGAATTAGGTGATATTATGGATTAAGTTAAGTAAAGTTGTGAAACAGCTAAAAACCCTAGAGGAAGCTACTTAATTGTTATTGGATAGATTTATTTAGGACATATTAATATCCGAGCTGTTTATATCAACCCCCTGAGCGTTGAGATCGTTACTCAGGTTCCCCAGATACCCCTGTTGTTCGAAGTTTTAATACTCCCATGTTGTTTGATTAACTGAAGATTATCTAATAACTTGATGATTGTAACATTTGCATGTAGTCTAAGTTTATATGCCATTAAGCTTATGTTTTAGTTACTTGCATACTGGGCCTTAGGCTCATATTTTATTAAGTTAATGTGGTGATAACTCATATGAGTTTTATGCGAGAATATGATATGGTACGGACTTTTAGGACTTCCTAGATGACTTGGACGATTAGAAGTTAGCCATGGACCTTGATGGACCTTCTTTTTGTAATAGATTAGCTTAATGTAGCTTGATTATATGTAGTAAATACTATAGTTTAGCTATCTTTTATGTCTTTTGTATAAGGCTTGTTATTAGCCTATGTTTGTAATGTATATACTTAACTATGTATGTTTTAAGTTTATATCTTTTATGAAATGTAATGATAAGAATGGCATGTTTTCTTAAAAGATTTTTAAAGTCAATAGTTTTCAAATTTTTTATTTAGAAGATTTAGATAAACAATTATTCAAATACTTCTTGAAAGAGAACCTTACATATAATATTGCCGATTATATATGGTTGGGGATTCGTAATCACCTACTTTAACTATCGGGGTGGAGTCAGCTCTTTACAGAATTAGTATTAAAAAATAATAAGTACATAAAAATAAAAACATGTATTAATAAAAGAAAGGAAACATTGATAAAACAGGCTGTTTTCGTTGTCTCTAGATGTTGCCTATAGTAAAGAGTGGAAAGCTCTTTTTCAAAGTTTTATTTGAACCTCATTCATTTAGCAATATAATATGTGAGAATACATAATATCTTCTTATAATTGGGTTATATGAGTTGTTAAGTGATGTGTTCTATGAAAAAATTAGTAAAAATGGGAAGTAAAAAAATATATTTTTGGCAATAATCTCAAATAATTCAATTTAATCAAATATTCAAGATAATTATATCTAGAATTAGCTATTAATAAAGATTGAATTTTTATGAGAAATCTTGAACTTCCTAATTTGGATTGAATCACACATACTATAAGTAGAGGTCCTAAGAACTCCAACACACACAATCACAAGACACTTTCACAAGACACTTTTAGATATTGTGACAAAATTCTAGGTTTTGTTTATTGTTTGCTGGAAACTTACGAAATAAGCACCACAAAAATTGTGAAAAGCTCTAGTCTTTGCCTATTGCTCACTGGAAGTTTGCCGATTAACCATAATAGGTAAGCCTCTCTCTCTTTCCTTTAATTGTAAAATTAGAAAATTTCTTTCATTCTACAAAATGTTTTAGCACCTAAAAATATATTTTTTCTTAAAGAAAAATAAATTAGGATATTTTCAAAATTAGGAATGTCTTTAGGATTTTTGAAATAAAGGGCACACAAAACATCATGAACAGGTGACAAGAGTTTGACAAATTAAAAGAAACAAACGTACTCAATTTTTCAAAAAAAGGAATGGTCTAATCCCGATTAACGGGTACATAGGCACCAATGGGACGACCTAAAAATGAAAAGAACTTAGTCTTCCCCCTTTTTTTTGTAAAATATTAAACTAATAATTAATCAATTATTTATAAATTTGTAAACAATAAGGATCAAAATAATATAATATAATTTAAAAATTTAAGGTGGTAATTGTTTAGATTTTAATATGTTAGCCCTTGAACTTATCATCTATGATTCTAAATTCATTTTCAGATCGATTTTATTATAGATTAGTAGTTAAATTAAGATCAACTAACCCATTAATCTTAAAATTGATCTTAATTTACTTTTTTTCTTGACTTCGGTTCAGTGGTGACTTTTAAAATCTTTTTCAAAATAATTAAATTTCTTTTAATTCACAGTCGAGGGTTCGTATTAAATAAGCTAGGGTTTAATACAAATCAAATTAAAAAAAATTGAACCAAAGATTAAAATTTAGGCTTGATAATACTATATAATAAAGTTTGTCATCAAATTGCTTGTTTATTGTTTCTCCTAGTCTATCCATAACATTAGTGAATGGGATTTAATTTAAACTAGACTAGTTAGAAGTAAGAACCTACTTCTATGTGGTCATTTTAGGTTGGGAGATGACAACCTAGGACTATGTCAGTGTCTTCGATTGTACATTTAGAATATGGAATTTACTATTTAGACATCTAAGGCAAGAAGTGGTTTAATGATTAGATAATTTGAAAGATCTCTAGTGAATATGCATTGATGAGTAAGAGATGAATTTATAATGAGTTAACAGAGGTTGTGGGACTAAACAGATAGTACATTATCGATTTCTTATACAGTGGTGATCTCACATATGAGATTACTCAAGTGTTGCTAGTATTTGTTTATTGATTCTAGATTTTAGAGTTTTACTTTTGGTTTATGTGATGTGAATTGACATCCCTGGAGCTACCTACAATAGTTAGATTTAAACCTTATGTCCCGACCATGTTTGTTTTGAGTCATAAGATACTCCAGATTTTAGACACTGAAGCGACGTTACTTATTTATCACTAAAGGAATGATCCTTGATGGATCATGATTATTGCATTATAATTATGTATGCATGAGTATGATAAAGAGTTTTTGTGTGGCTACTATGTATAAGATTTCATAACTTACTAGTCACTCCTTTAAGATTTAACATTTCAGATGATGATTTATCAGGCCTATATGATAAGCTTGGCTATCATCATTGTATCGGGATAAGAACGAGTCTTCCTAGTGTGACATTAATGATTCATGTAGTTGATAAATATTTGCTTAGATATAAATTTGATGGAGTAATTCTCATTATCAAATTTTACTCTTTTGATATATTTAGATTATGTGGACTCCAGACTTAAGATTTCGACCTTACATCTATACGTAGCCAAACTTGTGTACTTTATAGGCTTTAGACAATTATGGATTTTATATCGATTCGTAGTGATGAACTTTTAGTATATGTTTTGTAATGCCTTAAATTTAGGAACATTTACAACCCGCGATGTGTCTATATTAGATATAGATACACAAAACCTCATAATCTGCTATTAATCCTTAATTAAATCTAGTATTTAATCCAAGCTCTCATAATTAAAAAACTCTACATATGATAATGTCTTATATAAACATCATAGATTCAACAAAAATACTCCATAAAACTAGAAAATTCATTTTGCAACATAATCTAAACATAACAATTAATTTGAGTTTTTTTTTTTTTTTTTTTCCAGTTTGGACAAATTTCAATCTAACACCTAATCCTAACCATTTAGTAGTCTATTGAATAAATATCATCACTAACATCCTCCCCATAATCAACGTAGATGCCTGAAGCAACATGAAGGCGTAAAGCACTGAAATCAATCTCCCAGATGATTTTTGAAAACACAATTGCAAAATCTTATAATTTCCCAAGAGAAAACTCTCTCTCAATAAGGTTTCAAAATGTATCAAATATCAATGTTTAAACTGAAACCCTAAAAGACTATTTATAATCTCATAAAAAGAAAATAAAATACAAATAAATTAAAATTCGTGCATAATCAATGCTATCTCAAGGCTGCCAGCTCTGTCACTATATGGATGCAGCTTTGAATCTACGTTGGTGGCCTACAGTGTACGTTGACGTATACGGGAAGTATTAGAGCCTGCTTTAGGTTTTTGTTGCTCTCCGCTTTAATTATAAGGCCGGCATTACGTCAGTGGCCTAAGTCTTCAATGCCGACGGCCTTAGTTTGAATGCTAGTAGCCTTGAGGCCGGCTTTAATTGGAGCTGCATTATTATTTCTCACCTATAAAGAACTCAACCCCAAGTTCTCATATGTCCGCTTCTTCTTCTTCTATTTCTTCTTGGCATTAGCTACTTTGTTCTATACCCCTAACTTATGTTGCATCATAAAAGCATCCACAACCTTAGGCTTTCTAATAGATTCCTCCATCTCACTTTCTCATTACATGATAGTTAGAAAAGGGCACCCTTTAACCTTGATGGTTTTGGAATGATTTGTTTTCTTCATGAGTAGCAGAGTATAATTCACACCTTCTCTCTCTAATCTGTACACAATTTCTTTCCCTGCATATTAGAAATTCATGTCATATTGCCAAGGTCTCCCAAAAAATAGATTACAAGCATCAATATCTATTATATCATAATAAATTTCATTATTGTACTTACCTATTGAGAATGATACTTTGCACCTCTGCTTCACATCAATCTTCTCAGATGTTTTAATCGATCTTATAGTTTATGTGTTTGGATGTTTCTCCAGAGGGAGCTGCAATTGATCCACAATCCTTCTACTGATAATGTTTTCACAGCTTCCACAGTCAATAATCAAGTCACAAACCTTCACATCTATTGTACACTCGGTACAAAACAAGTGATGTCGGTGGGTGTCCTTCTCCTACTTAGGTGCCAACATCATCTTTCTAATGACAAATGTCTGCTCAACCTCCTCTTTCTCAGCATAACACTCGTCATCTCCATCAGGCTCATAGTAGATTTCTTCACCTCTCTCAACAATATTGATGCTCTTCCTATTAGAACACTCATTTGATTGATGCCCCGGCTAGTTACAATGGTAACACTTGTCAAGATTGGCTTTGCATATGGATAATTTTGTTTCTAAATATCCTTAACCTCAACAGGTTTCTTGCTTGTAGCCTTATCCTCTCTTTTCTCAATATTTCTATCTAACTTCTTCTCAACCCCTTCATTCTGTTCTGTCTTAGCTTTACTATTGCTTGATCCTTCAACTCCATAGTTTCTACTGCTCCCCCTCAAATCTAGTATTCCCCTCCTATAACATCATTTTAGCTTTAAGGGTCATGTCTTTTGCTTCATTCAAAGTCCATAATATAATCATTCCCATCCTGTCCATGATCTACAACTTCAGACCATCTACATAACGTGCTACCTACTGGCCTTCACTTTCCCTAAGGTCATTACTCTCCCCAAACCGCATAAATTCAACAGTATATTCATGCACAGTTCTTTGCCTCTAGCGACACCTTTGGTATTGTTGAAAAAGAATTTGGTCATAATAAGGAGGTAACAAATCCTTTTGTAACAACAGCTTCATCCTATACCATGTCCTCATCGGTTGTCTACCCTCATGGTATCTCTTGTTCTGCAGCTTCTCCCACCAGGATGACGCACCACCTGTCAATCGACAAGCTACTAACCTAACCCTATGCTCCTTAGGAATTTCCATATAATCGAAAAATTTATCTACTTCAGCCAACCAATCTAAAAGTTCCTCAATAGTAAGACTACCATTAAAGTTAGGGATATCTACCTTTAGGCAAAGATCTCCATTATCTTCTTGATCATACCCATAGTACGCTCTTTGATATCTGCCACCACCATCATCGCCTCACCACCTTTATGGTTGTCTATTTTTAAATAAGATCTCATCCTCCTCAGTGGAGTCTTCATCAGACATATGTGCCTATCGATTTGTAGCAACAAGTCGATTGATAGGACTACCGTAAGCATCTCTTGCCCTTGGTTGTCCCCTACCAATATTCCTATCTTTGTCAGTATTTACTACCATCAGGTGAAAATGCCTAGTCAAATCCTCAACAAGTTGCTCTACTAGTCGGAGTCTTTGATCCATGGCATGGATTACTGCCCTAAGAACTAATTGATCAGTTCCTCAGACTTCTGCATCTTGATTACCATCAAGAATGTGACCGCCGTCAATACTGTCGTTGGTTGCCATCTTCGTAGGAATTCACCTTGCTTTGATACAGTCACGCCTCAAAGGGTACCCTAAACGTGACAGTCCGCCGCATACGATATTAAAGCTCAGGAGTGACATTCCTTAGTCATGGAAAAGCTTCAACACCATATGCAAGGTGTACTTTCACAACGGTAGGAGATGCTGGTGGGATATGTTGTTTAAGATAGTAAAATATGGCTTTCAAGAAAATACTTAGATATTTGCATTTGTAACTTAAAGTTCACTAGCCTTACAATATCATAAGGGCATTCCCCCGATAAATCTCCAAAATAATATAGTCTCACTTAAATTATAACTGGGAAATTTTAAATGAAATCCAATATAAAGTTTTCAAATAGAATTTCCCCAAAAGCTTCCTAAAGGCGCAAGTCCTACTCGGATGGCTAAGATGGTCTTGGGTGTGAAAGCAATAATCCTATGATATCAAAAATCTGTTGGAGAATCAACATAATGAGTTTAGTGAGATATTTCTTACTCAAAAGTACTCATAATAAAGCAATCAAACAAGTCCATTTAACAAGAATATGAAATGCAACAACCATATGATCAAACAACACATACGACTATCCAGTTTCATATGTAGAATGGATTTATGCCCTCCATTCTGAGTTAGGGAATGCCTTGAATGGGTCCCAATCGACCTTCTTGAAATTTACTCGTGTCTTGTGGTTCTAATCAACCGTACTACTAGTTCTTGGGCTTTTCTTACCTAAAGTGTTAGATCCAGCTCGGCTACACCATGAGGTCGCATTCCTCAAACGTCCTAATTCCTGAAGATGTAGCTAGGCAGCTTACCTTTCCGGTCCCATACTGAGGAGTAGTAACAAAATGCGAACATGATATTTTAAGCGATATGCATGATCAATTTATTTATAAGGAATTTCCTATCCGATGTTAATTCATATAAGGCGAGTAATCAATATTGACACACACAACAATATACATAGAGATAATTTATATTATTCAACCAATCGAGCTCCAATATACTTATCGTTTATTGATCACACATAATGAATCACATACATAGCTCTCATGATAACCCGCATGCATATCAATTTTTATCTTTTCCTAATTTGTAGTGCTCTATTTTACAAGCACATGTGCAAATACATAAAATGTAAAGGAAAACTCACTCGACCATGTCGATCTCTATCAATCGAAGTAATCGTTAGGAAAGAGAAGGTCTTGGTCCTCATCACCTAAACAAAAGAAATACTCAAAATAAATATTTCATCCAAGTTCTACTTAAATTTCCTAATTCTATTTTGTTATTTGCGTTAATATTCTTATGGCAAAAAATTCTAACTTAAAATGGTCATAACTTCCTCATTTTAACTCGGAATTTCACATAGTATATGTCATTTTCTACCTACTCAAAAAGATCTATCTATTTCTAAGGTTATTTTTATCATAAAAACCCATTTGGGTTTCAAAACGGTACGGCACAGATTTGATACAAAAATTCCAGCCTTCGAAAACAATTTTTCTAAATTTATTCCATAAAAAAATCATTAAACAAACATATAGATATTTATATGGTTGAAAAATCCTTTGAATATATATATACTCATATTGTATACACGATTTTGGTGATGTTGTCTCAGCAATGATTTTTCATTAAAAAATTCATTTTAGGAGTTTGGAAAAATTGAAACTTTGATAATTTTTTTTAAGTTGTTGGAAAGAAAACTATAAGTTTTTGGGTTATTATAAATAAGTGTTTTCCTTTTATATATTTATTTCTTAATTTTTCAAAGATAAATTAATTTTAAAAAATTTGGTCATTTAAGTTATCTGCTAATCTTATTTTTAGTGATTGAAAAGAAGTTTTCAAAATTTTTCTTAAGTTGTTGGTAGTATCTAATGTTTTGAGTTTTTTTAAATGGATGTTTTCTCATCATATTTATATTCTTCTACTTCTTAGAAAATTAGTTTACCATTTAAAAAAAATTTACTTTCTTAGGTTGTTGCAATTTTTTATTTCTCTAAGTTGGTTTCTAAACTGGTAAGTTGATTTTACCTTAAGTTGGAAACTTGTCTAGTTCTTAGTATTTATTAAAGGATTAGTGATAATCCTATAAATAAGTTTTTAAGGAAAATTTGCAAAACAAAGAATTATTAAATTTTAAGTAATAGTTTTCATCTTTATTGGTTTGAAAAGAGTGTGTGTAATAAAGTTACTTAGTTGAATCTAGTATAAAATATCACTAAAAATTTGTGATGGATTTGTCTAACTTTGAAAAGGATTTGTTGGGACAAAACTCTAAGTCTTTGATGGAAATATCTTTTCTAAGTGACAAAATTTATTTTCAAAGAAAGTTTAGTCACATTTTCTTCGTAGAAAAAAAAAAAAAAAAGACTCATCTTTATTTTTATTGAGACAACACAATATGGTATGTAAGAATATGATTATGTAGTATGTTAAAGACAAGAACAACCCATAATAAGAAAGAAAGAGATGTAAGAATCAAGTAAGCATATATATAAGGTCAAGTATTGGAGCCTTAACTTCATCAAGGCTTCCGGAACTAAGAATATACTAATTCCAAAAGAAAAGAAGAGAAAGAAAGAAAAAGCATAACAATAAGAGCAATAATAAGAACAAAAATAATAAGATGTTAGGTTAGTGAGCATTTAGGCTCTAGAAATATATATATATTATATACATAACTATATTTAATAACATATATGAGTTAGATTAGAAGCATAAATAAAGCATAGAATAATAATATA
Organism: Combretum micranthum; assembly: GCA_024138025.1. NCBI lineage: Eukaryota > Viridiplantae > Streptophyta > Magnoliopsida > Myrtales > Combretaceae > Combretum > Combretum micranthum. Next base: position 144,139 of record JAMXBD010001529.1, read on the forward strand.
ACAATAATAACTTTGTATGAACAAGAACAAAACATGAACATATTGTTACTTTCTTAACTCCCATGGGTTTAGAAAACACACACTATGGTCATGTTAAGCTACATGAATATAAAGAATATTTGTAGGAATTTTTACCCAAGGTTTGTTGTTGCTTGAAGAAGAAAGGAAGGGTATGTAGTAATATGTGGTTGATGGTTTTATGGAAAAAAGAGAGATTTGGGAAGAGAATTTTTAGAGAGAGATTTTATGTAGAGAACATACAATACCACACGATCACATACGCATGAACAAATATCATATAAATCCACATACAATATGGTAACATATGCAGCAATCACAAATTGTTATCTTTTAATTAGCTAGGCAAACAACACATTTAGAGCCATTTGTAACTAGGCCTGAACTTAGAGTAACTTATGACTCCATGAAAACAATTATATATACATAGATACTTATAAATATACTGGTGTTGGGTACTCTCTACACATCCTAGGTATCGTACTCGTATCACTCATAAACTACCAGAATCATTTCTATGCACAACTCCATTCGAGACAATACCACACAAAAATCATCAAGTTGTTGTCTTAACAGCACCGGCACTCTCGATCCACTGGACCCAGCCAAACACAAGCAACAACCAATTTAAAGCCGAATATCATTAAGTTCATTTATATTTTCTAAGCCTACATTCACAAACAAGAACCAAGGTAAGGATGTACTTGAAACGACGTTTGAAATAGATAGCTTAACTTCACTAGAAACACCTAAATATAAGCAAATGCTAACTTAAAACTTGATTTAAATAAGAAAACATGCTTCTAAGGTCATCTAACCTTTTGAACAACTAAGAACTACAACTACTCTAGGTTCAAGATAGGTCTTACTACTTAGATTTAGGTTTACTATACTAAAGGTTAGGCTAAAAATTAATGAGTTTAATAAGGTAAAAAACATGGATAGAAGAGAACTACAACATCCCCCTATTGGTCACGCCCGTGATAGGGGGTATGATAGGCACAGGAAGGAAAAACTTCGACACAACAGTCTCATCACACCGTTATGGGTAGCATGAGAGCCATCATGACCTTGTCATGGTTGTTATCTATTGTCACTCATCACTCTCGAGAATCATGACCCGTGATACAGCATGATACAACCTGTTGTACAAACCCCCTTCACTCCAAAACACGAAAAAAGCAACAAGAAAATCTTTTTCTTGATTCTAAACCATGCAATTCCAAAAGAAAATGTCTTTTCTTATATAAAGCATTGTTACAAGCATGGCACCTGAAATTTTCCCTGTTCTTTTCAAAATTAACAACTGTAGCCACCAATAATATAACTTAGGGTTTTCCAAAACTCCTCCAAACGATTTAATCCCTTCAACACTAACCACACAACTCAGAAAAGACAACTCCTCTTAATCAATAAAGGATTGAAAGGGGGAAAACTTACCTAAATATTTTGATTCTTGTTCTTCCTTAAAGTAAGATACAAGCTTATGGGAGATTTTAAGGTTTGCCTCTTTGTGAAACTGCTTACATAGAAAACGTTTCTTTTAGGTGAGGGAGAAAAAGAGGTATTTTATTATTACGTTATTTGGATGGGCTATTTTACCCTCTTATTTAAACACATATGACACCTTTTCCCTTCCTTATGATTCATTTTATTTTTATATTACATCTCTCCCTTCCTAGAAGAAACTTTTGTCCACTAAATTTACTTGGATTACTATAACTCTTTTAATCCTTGTTTCCAACTCCAATCTATGTTTCCATATGCTCTTTGGCATTTAATTGTTTTCTACTCAATTACTGATTTCTTACCATATTTACCTATTCCAGAACTCCTTTCCTTGCTTTCTCAAATGATTATATCAATCAACTATAATATAATTCATCGATGTCTCTATAACTCCTACTTTTATTGTGCAGATTTGTACACTTCGTCTACATCTACACAATATGCTTTAAGAATATCAGTCACACTTATCACAATGTCAGTCTGTTGAAAACTTTTCTTGCACATAATCTCCAAATCAATACATCATTTGACATTTAGATGGTTGAAAATCTTATATCTATAGTTTCAACATTAAATTCTTGAAGTTTAAACCTTACATTGACCCGAAACTTCAAATTTTACTATGTCATACGCACTTCTATTAATTCAATTTAGTTTTACCACTATTGTTCTACATCGAAGTTTATTTATATCACTCGTATATCATTCATCTAATCCCAAAACATTCATTAACTAACTATACATCAATTCCTAGTATCCTTCCTTTCCATCTGCCAACAATACAAGAATGAAAACTGATAATTGACAATTATGACCTTAAGTAAATCTTTTAAAATCACTAAATGACTTCTAACCCTTCCTTTAACATTATTACTTCTAGTGTTCTGATATTTTCTTTATAATCAACTTCTCAATCGCACAATATCTCATAATCATTACTCTATAAATTTATCCATGTGTTCTTAGATTATATGATTATCCTGCACTTGGATATGTATACTTCTGCTCTTATTTAATTTGTTTCTCAACAAAAGATCTCTTTTGACTGTACACTTATATTGCTTTAGCTACTAAACCAAATATCACACTTTTTAATTTGAATTTATATCATTGTGATCTTTATACTTCTTTAATTTCACTATTGATCCTTCTTAATTTTCCCACTTCATTTCTCTTCAATCTTTCAACCTTCCAGATATCAATTTCATGTGTTATAATACTCTACTCTAAAACTTTTCCTCATATCTCCTAGAATTACTATTTATATATTTTACCCTAAATATTTCGTTCTTTTCTCCGTCGATAGCTCTTTCCTTTATCAAATATCTTCAATTCCCTAAAGGTTATTTTAATTCGTCTAACAACTCTTCTTTTGGTTGTGCTCCTACATTTCCCATTCATTAAGGCAACAGTTGCACTTCTTCACTTCCTACATTCACATTATTACAATTTCTATTCTTTTCACATTATTCTTAGTCCTTCTCAAATAATGCATGTTACCTTTTTCCCCTTTTTTTTATTTTTAACCTGCACAATTATTTTGTTATTTCCACTACTTAGATGTAAACCTTTCGTTATCATCCTTTTATCGAGTCTCCCATACTTATAATTATACCTTTTGTAATAATTGGTATTTGTGATTTCATATAGATTTCTTCTAGGATACTCCTCAATAGCTCATAGTCATAATCAAGTCTAATCATCATTATTACATGGCATCCTTGGATTTGTCATACCTTGCAATTGACCAAGATCACATTTCATTTTTTGAATTACTTCTCTCCATGTACCTCCATATTCCTTATAATATTTAATTATTATCCCATTTATATTGGTTATCCCCGATTTGTTTCCATCTACTCTTTGACATAATTTCTCTCATTTCACCAATCATATTCTTATATTTATGACAATTCATTGTCATACTAATGCCTGTTATCACAAACTTTACTGTAATTTACCTTGGATATTCCTCCAACTATAGAATTAGGAGTTTTCTCCATCCTTACATTTGCCAACAATCTTCAATTAAGTAGTCATGATTATTTTCCTACTTCATACTATGTTACTCCACTTTACCGAAGGAAAGGAAAGAAATATCATAATTACATATATAAATAAAACATATGATTGTCATGCTCCCAAGTTGATATTTTAATAAGTATAATAGTTATCACATGTTACATTGGATGAGTTATTTTACTAGTTTATGGTATTAACATTTACACATTTGTTGTCTTGATTTTAGAGTTTAATAAGGCTTATTTTGCATTTTCAATTTACTTTCAACTAATTTTATAAATTTGTTGTTTCTCATTAGTTTTGGCTTTTACTATATTTGGAGACTTTCATTATTGTTGTTGTTGTTATCATCATCATCATCATCATTTTGTTACCGTTAATGTTATGGTTATGAGATTTTTTGTCTTGATATTTTGTTTTGCTTTATAATTGTTTCCCTTATCTATGTAGTAATTACAATTTTATTCTATCTTTAGTTTATTAACCTTCATTCATTGTCAAGTTATGTGTATATCCATCTCCATTTCTCTATTGTTTCTATTGAATTTAAAAAATTTATCTTTTTATTCCAGTACAGGTACATGTGCATGGGGGTTGACAAGTATCAGGAATAGTTGGATTGATCACTACCAGATCGACATACAACTTGACTTTCAAGATAAAATCAAAATGACTTGACTCAATATAGAGGACTGGACATGAAAACTTCACACAATAAGATTGGATACGATAAAACTAGACACAACACCACATAACTATAAACAATACTTACTACTCTTAACATGACATTTAAAAAACAAGAATAAACCATGAACTCATCAATCTTACCCCACATGTTCTTGCATTAATTCCAAAGCTATTTCATAATTATTTTTCAACCTTTGAGATTTAATTAGTGATCACTTTTCTTAATATTTAAAACTAATGAGTCCTTTTTATTGAGTTGCCACTACCACTATGGAAGTTTAGTGTGGTAGTTTCACATTCCCATTCCTTTTTGGTATATCAATTAAAGTTTCCATATTTTGGTTTTGTGGCTTATGATTACATTACTATCTATTGTAAAATATCATGGTAGGATCATTTTCACTTCATGTTTTGAGAAGTCCATATTATTATTCATGCGACTTTTCTATTTCTATGGTTTTCATTCATAGATTTTGTTTAATAATCACAAAAAGGTATATTGACTAATACATGTGGCCTTAATCAATTTTGATCACTATCGTACTCTTTTAACTTTTGGGGGTTACATTAACAATGTTTAACTATTAAATTTAAATTTCCTTTTAAAGTATTTTATGTGATTCAATGATTTACTTATTTATTATACTAACTTATTTTGATCTCTTTTACTTTGTCGTCAATATTGATTAAACACTATTGAGTTGTATACGTATGTATATGTTCACCTATTATGTAATAAATGTCTATAAATATCAATATATGTAAGGTCTAACTTTTGGTATATGATTCACTTTCAAGGTTTGGAATAATTTCTCTTTTGAATGTTTAGGGAGTGACAACTAAAGTGAAAAGAAAATAAAGATTTGGTATAAACATATAAAAAATAGGTGGGAATATAATTTCACAAGCAATATATTCATTTATGTATAAAGATGAAGACATTATGCTAAAAGTAAAACAATAGCATTCAATATGGAATAGGATAAACAAAGCAAAGAATCATCTAAGAGGACAACTATAACTTTCCCTTAACTACTAGTGATCCCACGATCTACCCACTCTCACTTTCTCACCATCCTAAGGAGTCATAGCTTAAGTTCCCTAAAGATCATAAACATATACTCTGATACCACTTAAGTTATAACGCTTTATATTTAAGAATATTTACAATCCACCATGTGTTCATATTGAATATAAACACGCAAAAGTTTAGAACCTGGTATTCATCCACAATTAAATCCAGTATTTAATCCAAACTCTCATAATTAGAAAACTCCACAAATAATAATGTCTAATATAGATATCAGATTCAATGGAAATAATCCATAAAACCAAAAAATTCATTTTACAACATAATCTAAACCATAGCAATTAATTTAAGTTTTTTTTTTTTTTTTTCAGTTTCAACAAATTTCATTCTAACACCTGATCCTAACCATCTAGTAGTCTATTGAATAAACATCACCACTAATATCCTCCCCATAATCAATGTAGAGACCATAGCCATTAAGTCAAATACTACGAGTTCTTCACCTGTTCTTAAAAAAATTTAAAAAAGGTTAAGTTGGTGCCCAGTATACCGAACCACAATTACATACGCATGAGAAATATCATATAAATCCACATATAACATGGTAACATATGTAGCAATCATAGCTTATTATCTTTTAATTAGCCTAAAAAAACACAGTTTAGAGGCATTTGCAACTAGTCCTGAACTTGGAGTAACTTATGACTCCATGAAAACAATTATATATACACAGATACTTATAAATATACTGGTGTTAGGTACTCCCCACACATCTTAGGAGTCGTACTCATACCACTCCTAAACTATTGGAGTCATCTTTGTGCACAACTCCATTCGGGACAATGCCACACATAGATCATCAGGATGCCATCCTAGAAGCATTAGTACTCCTGATCTACTGGAACCAACTAAACACAAGCAACAACCAATTTAAAGCCAGATATCGTTAAGTTCATTTACAGTTTCTAAGCCTACATTCACAAACAACAACGAATGTAAGGACGTACTTGATACAACGTTTGAAACAGATACCTTAGCTTCACCAAAAACATCTGAATGCAAACAAACACTAACTCAATACTTGATTTAAATAAGAAAACATGCTTTTAAGGTCATCTAACCTCCTGATCAACTAAGAAATACAACTACTCTAGTTTCAAGATAAGTTTTACTACTTGGATTTAGGTATATTAAAGGTTATGCTAAGAATTAAGGAGACTAAGAAGATAAAAAATATGGATTGAAGAAGATTACAACATCCTATTATTGGTCACGCTCATGATCGGGAACGTGACATACTTAGGAAGGAAAAACTTTAACACAACACCCTAGTCATGCTTGTTACAGGGACGTGATAGCCATCACGACCATGATGTGGGTGGTGAGTGCTATCACGATCATGATCTATTGTCACTCATCAGTCTCGAGAAGATCATGGCCCGTGATACGGTCGTGACCCCTGTACAAACCTTCTTTGCTCTAAAACACAAAAAGAAAACTTTTTTTTTTTTTCTAAACCATGCAATTAAAAAAAAAACGTCTTTTCTTATATAAAGCGTTGTTATAAGCATGATTCCTGAAATTTTCCTTATTCCTTTTGAAATCAACAACTGCAACCACCAACAAGACAAGTTAGGAATTTCCAAAACTCCTCCAAACTATTGAATTCCTTCAACACCAACGACATAACTCAAAAAAAAACAAATCATCCTAATCAATAAAAGACTAAAAAGGAGAAAACTTACCTAGATTTTTTCAATCTTGTTCTTCTTTGAAGTAAGATACAGGCTTTGGGAGATTTTTAAGGTTTGCCTTTTTGTGAAACTACTTAGAGAAAAAAACGTTTTTTTATGTGAAAGAGAAAAAGATTACTATTTTGTTATTTGGGTGGACTATTTTACCTTTTATTTAACGACATATGACACCCTTGTCCTTCCTTATGATTTATTTTATTTTTATATTTCATGTTTTCTCCTATTAAAACTAATGAATATATTGAGTGATTAGTTATTGTGATTAATAGACTTAAGCAGTAGCGGGCCGTCATTCCATTTTTTATTTCAGGGCATGGTGATCGCTATGTATAGATTATATATCGAAAGTTATTTTTTATGATATTACATCTGTTACCAGTATGCTATTTAATAAATATTACATATAACAACTATATACGAGGACATAAATTAAATTGTTTTATTAAATTAGATTGTCGTTATGCTTTTAATATGTATATATTTCAACTACAAACAAAAATCCCTTTCAAAAACTAATTTTTGTGATATTAGATTACTAATTGTTGTTTAATCTGCAGTATAATCGTATACATAATTATTTTATTTATATCTATGCAAAACTTCTAGTTTTTTTTTTTTTTCCCTTTTGGGATATTGGATAACCAAAGCTTTTTATATATATATAGTTTATACATATAACTGAAGAAATGTTATCATCATCATCATCATCATCATCATTATTGCGATATTAGATTATTAATATATAGATGTATCTACAGATAAATAAATACAGAGAGATAACTTTTCTTAGCTAAGAAAATAAGCATATTATTGTTATCCAACTTTATTATATAAACAATACAATACAATATGACAAATTTGAGAAATTTTATTTTTCAGTGTAACTGGACTATGTTTTATAATAAAAAAACTTTATTTCATAAGGATAGCAAATGAAAATAGGAAAAAAAAAAAAAGTTAAACTACTTGCAAAAGAAAAAAAAAAAAAGAAAGTTTTATGCCACCTTTAGCATGTGAGAATGAAGCTGGAATTCAATTGTAATGCTAGGTTTCATATCTCATTCCTATATATAAAAGTATTTTTGAAAGTCAGAATCATGATTTTGTGACACGGCGATTAGGATAATAGACAAGATCAATCAACGATTAATCTTAGAAAATAAAACGAAATTGAAGAAAATCTTCATTGAAGGAATTATGGAATATTATTATGTGATAAGATTCCTTTGGTAACAAGAGAAGGAAAATTATATATAGTCTCTAAAAAAAAAATTCTAAGCTTAAATACAAAATTAAAACTTAAACTTCAAGGCTCGTTTTGGTGCCATAAATAAATGTTTTTGGGCCTGAAAACCACTTCGTTGCTAAGAAAATAGAGTTGTGGGTTCAAAGTTATAGCTTTTAAAAGATGGGCTGCGTATTTATTTCTTCTTAAGCTTTTTAGATCTGTCTAATTTATCCAAGAACTAGCATCATTTTTGCTTTGAGGGGGAATTTCATTATGCTATTAAAAACAAAGAATTGCAATTACATTCCATTATCTACTATACTTACCTTTTTATTCCCTTACACATGCATTTATTATTCACATTAACAACTAGGATATTTTTAACAAATACTCTATCAATTCCATTTTAATTTCATCATGTATGAAAACAAAGGAATTAATTAATTATTCTATCACTTATTCCATTCAATTTCATTCTTTTCATTACAATTTATTCTACTTGAAACAATTCCAATCAACCAAACATTATATTAGTTTATCTTTTATATATACATATGTATTTGTCTTGCTATTGGAAGGTAAGCATACTCTCTCGTCACTTTTAACTGATTGCAAAGTAGAATTTACAATGCAACTTTATAAGTTTACATTTATATAGATTCTTTTCAATTGCTTTAGTTTCTGACATTATTAACTTTCTCATTCAGGAGCTGTAATTATCAGGACTCACTCGGATTTGACATATGTGCATAAGTGCAGGCATCCATATTACAGTGGCGACTTCTCTTTTGTTATTTATTTACCATTAGCTATGTACATTTAACTCCTAAATTTGAGGCCGTTCTCCTTTATTCTGATTGGAAATGCCAGAAAATTAATGAAATTCAATAATAAATGATTTTTCAATTAGATAGAATAGAAGTCATCGAACGGCAACTACAAAAAAAAAAAAAATGACTAACCAATTACAACAAACATTTACTGACACAAAATTCCAAGTACAATTTAGACATAGAAGCAAGATAGTAAAAAATAATAAAAACATATCCTTCTAAGAATATTTGTTCAAGGAATGTTGTTTCCCTTAAATTTTTGGTTTTTCCACAGTTTTGTTAACTCAAAAGATCATGAAAAGTTTTAGGGTAACAAGTTGTTTAACGTTGCGGGCGTTTCTCCATTAATTAAAATTTTTAATTTTCTTCATGGTCAACCCGGGAAAAGTGAAACATAATAGGTCTCTTTCCGCAACTACTCATGGACGTAGAACTGATTTTGCCAAATGGCATAAGGGACAAAAGATATTCCCTGATTTCATGGATGAAGTACCATATTTAAAGCATCATTTCGTCCTCTAATCTAGTTTGAACTACAGTAACTCTTTCCCAGTCAGAAAAAGTTTTCCCACAGCGTCTCGTACAGATTTTAGGCTTACCTACAAGCCATAATCAAGTAAGTATTCTCCATTTAATTGCAATTATATGTATTTGATTAGCTATTCAGTTCCACATATTTCATAATTTAATTTATATGAAAGTTATAATATCATTGTTAATCTCTCTTTTTATATATATGGAAGCTTTTACGATCTTATTGACGGGACTGTAAAAGTTTGGTGAAATTTGTTAGCTTGATATTTATTTTTAGTATAGATATAAAAGTAAATATAATGTAATTATTAATTTCATTTTAAATTACTGAAGTGACAAATCATGGTTTCATGGTTTGTCTTGCAGAGATTGTAACTTATAATTGCTTCATCGGTCGATATTTAGAACAAGAAGGAGCTCGTTTGCAATGCAACGGAAATGTGGAAGCAATTTTGCTGGATAAAAACTTTAAAAGTAGGGACATAAGGGAAATGCTTCTAACTACAGGTTGTCATTGAAACATATGCCCCGACCACGAAGAGAGGAAACAGCGAGGCTTGAGTGGGTGCAGCCAATCTATTGGAAACTAAGGATACCAAGGTGACAGAAGACAAACAGTGTCTTCTCTATTGAACATGTTGCTCCTACCATCCTCAAGTGATGAGCAAACCTGCGAAGGGAATTATTATTCGGCTGTATTTTAAACATACCCGATTAGAGTGGTACTGAAAATAGCAAACTGGAATTTCAAAAACTAAAAATAATAAGTTTTTAAAGGCACAAATAAATTTACATCTACTCAATGATTGTAATTAGGAGTAATTTTATTCATTGTTTAATTAGTTTTAGAATACACTATAAAAGGAGTGCAAATTCATTTAAACAATGATATATAGTGAAAACAGTTTCTCTGCGTAAATTTTCTTTAGCAAACAACATTGGTTTATATTATCTCATCCTATTCTTTTTAAAAGTTGTCTTGGAATTAGTAAACATCGGAGCCGAAGTTTCAACAACACATTAACAGAAATTATGGCATTGATTAACACAATTCACATGACACTTCCAAAATTGACTTGAAAAAATTATGATGATTGGGTAGTCCAGAAGAAAGTATATTTCTGCTCCCAAGTTGTGGGATTTGGTAGAAAGAGATTCAAAGATGTTACTGACTCAGTTGCATTTGATCATCCAACAAGGAGGAGAAATATTAGAAAATTACAAGAAAGATTAGAAGCAATTGTTTTCTATTTCTAGGTAGTGGAGCAAAAGGCAGTATTTCAGAAATTATCTTTGAAGGGAACATTACATGCAGCATGGGATATTATGCAGTAGTCCTACAAAGGTGATGATATAGTTAAGCAAGTATGCCCTTAAAATCTACGAGGTAATGGTGAGAATATAAGTGATCATCAGATCGTAGAATCAAGGAAAATACTTTTCTAGTATGAATAACTAAAAGAACATGGATCCTTGTATTTACTTTTTCTCGATTCCTTTCAATTTACAAACCAATTGTTGTAATTGTCTTGATTTTAAAAATATTTGATAAAACCATAATGATATAAAGATAATGCAAGTGTCCATACTATCAAATTTAGGCTATTTAATCTTTAGAGTTTATTGCTTCTATTTTAAAATAATGTTGAATTGAGTATCTTTGTTAGATAGACTTTTTACTAGATATTATGTTAAACTTAGATGAAATCTATTTTATTTTATATTATTTATTTTGCTCACTTGGTGGCTAAGTGAAATGTCCTTGACAAGGATTCTGAAAATTATAAAAAAGAATCAAACGGGGATCTTGATGGATCCATTTCAGCTCAACATAATGTTTGTTAAAGGTTCTTTCTCATAAAGAATGAATACTAAATTACAAAAATTAAAAAAAAAAAATCGAATATTAAATTGTCCAAATTTAATATTACAAGTATAGGTACTTGCATGGTGTTTATTCCCATAATAATGGTATACTATCTACTTCTTAAAGTCTCAACGGTTGATTGCACACAAGGTAATATCTTGAAGTGATAAACTGAAGAATTAAAAAAAAAAAAAAAAAAGAAAAATTGAAGAGGATTTATGTCCTTATTGCTCCGAGGGTGTGCCTTACTGTTTAAAATCCTATTCTACCAAATTATTTGGCATCCAAAAAGCTTTGTCCAAAACTCTAATTCATCATCCAAAATACATAAATATTTTTTTTCTTTTATGATGAGCCAAGTTGTGATATCACAGGTTTTAGGTGACTAAGATGTTGAAAATTTGATTAAATATATCTATATTAAAAATTATTCAAGTTACTGTCAAATTCATACCACTCTCTCTAACCTTGGTGCATTTTGGATACTCATTGTGGGAGTACTTTCCTTAATTTTTAGGTTTTGTTTTGCTTAATTTTTTTTCTATTAAGTTTTAAATTGATCTTATCTAATCTTGAAAAAGTACAAAACTTTATATATTTAAGAATTTATGAAAGTTTTTCCGTTTCTAATTTCTCTTCAGATGTATAAACATTAGAAAAATAAATTACAGCAATGGAGTTGGCCGGCATTATAGGTTAATCATCTTGACAAGTCATAATCACCACATGCAAGGCATATAATGCTCTGGGGACCTCAAGCTGGAAATATTGGCTTCGTTACATAATTACATGTTGATGCAGTGGACAAGATAGCACATAATTATTTGGAGAAATGGCATAGGATTTGATGATAATGGCAGTTTCGTAATTTCGGAAGTTTTGGATTTTTACCGAGCGGGACCATATTCTGAAGGGAAACGATCCAACGGACAGAACTCACCAGCTTCGCTCGTGACCTAAGCCGGTTTTCGGCCAAATTCCTTCGTTTAGGCCGTCAAAACCGCGTTTTTACTATTTTTAGTAATTTTTCTTTATGTCTTATCTTTTCATTGGATAATCGTTTTTATATGCCGTCTGTGGCATTAATCTCGTCCGTTCATTTGTTTTCGCCCTAGGTATTATTTAGATAGTTTCCTTTTTTGGTAAAAATAGCATATTATATATTCTAGGGTTACAGAAGAGACAACAGATTGTTTTTTGAATGAAATTTTATTGAGAGTGTTCTCTCTTTTTCCAGAATTCGACATCTTGAATAGATTTCGTTTTTGATGCCAAATATCAAGGTATTCTTAGAATCAATTGGTATTTGAAGATCACAAGCCGGTATTCGTGCGCGAATCAACGTCTTGCGATACCCTTTCGTATTCCGCTGCGTCAGTTGGTATCAGAGCTGCGTTCGTTCCAGGAGTAACGATGGCGCCTCGCAGACAGGTTAACCAGCGACGTATAGATGAGATTCATGAACGTGAAAACTTGGATCAGAGGATTGCAGCTATGCTTGATGAGAGATTGGAGCAGAGGATAGGACAGATGATCGATCGGCGACTGGATGCTGCAGTAGCCCAGATCACAGAGAGGGTGGAGGCGCTTGCGATGAATCAGAACCGAGGTAGGAACCCTAATCCTAATCCTAATCCTAACCGTAACCCTAACCCTAATCTGAGGGTAGGTGAAGATTTTGAGGATGACGATGATGAGATGTCGTCTGCTGTTGAGAGCTTTTACGACGAATCGCTACGTAGACGTGGTAGGCCACGCGTTGAGGAAGATTACAGACGCTGGGAGATGGGTATGAGGACTGAGATTCCAGAATTTCATGGCACTCTCCAACCGGAGGAATTTTTGGATTGGTTGGCTACGGTAGAGGAGATATTAGAATTTAAAGGGGTTCCCGATGATAAGCGTGTGCAATTGGTGGCAACACGATTTCGTGATAGGGCCACAGCATGGTGGCAGCAGACGAAATTGACACGCTTGAGATTAGGCAAGTCGAAGATTGAGACGTGGGAGAAGATGAAAAAGCATCTACGTGCGACCTTTTTGCCATATAATTTCCAGAGGATTATGTACCAGAGATTGCAGAATCTGAAACAAGGCAGCAAAACCGTTGATGATTACACCACAGAATTCTATCAATTAGTTGCTAGAAACGAAATTCAGGAGACGGAGGAGCAGTTGGTGTCTCGTTATATTGGAGGACTACGGTTGCAGCTTCAGGATACTATCAATTTGTTTGACCCAGTTAATGTATCTGCTGCACATCAGAGGGCTTTAATTGTCGAAAGACAACAACGGCGGTCTGGGATAGTGAATAGTGGCAGTAGTGGTGTCAATCGTTCAGGGAGTGGGGTTACAGGTAGTAACACCACGGGGCGTTTCAGTAAACCTAATACTGATCGTCCTAGTACGAGTGGGATAAAGTGTTTCAAATGTGGTGAGGTTGGGCACCGACAGGCTGATTGTAGGAAAGAAGGGAAGAAAGCACTTTTTGTTGAGAATGAGGATGAGGCTGAGGAGGATGCTGCGGATTTCTTTGAGGCAGGGGGTGATGGTGAACCAGTTTTTGATGAGGAGCATGTTGGAGAAGAAGTTGTGACTGGTGATGGCAGGGAGAATCTAGTAGTCCGGCGATCTTGCATGACTCCCAGAATGGCTGAGGAAGAGTGGCTCAGGAGCAATATTTTCCAGTCCACATGTACCATTTTAGGTAAGGTGTGCCGATTCATGATTGACTCTGGAAGCTGTGAAAACATTGTGTCTACTGAAGTTATACAGAAGCTAGGCATTGAGTCTGAGCAACACCCGAAACCTTATAAGTTGGCATGGTTAAAAAAAGGGGGAGAGGTAACAGTTTCCAAACGTGCTCTCATTTCTTTTTCGATTGGTTCTAAATACAAGGACGCTGTATGGTGTGATGTGGTGACAATGGACGCATGTCACTTGCTGTTAGGAAGGCCCTGGCAATTTGACAGGAGCGTAACGCATGATGGGCGAGCTAATTCGTATAGCTTTGTATATAAGGGGGTGAAGATTATACTGGTACCCAACAAAGATTCCACAGTGACTAAGCCGACAAAACAGGGAGGTAGTAGTAATTCCAGTATGTTGTCCTTAGCCAAGTTTGAGGAGGAGATAAAGCAATCTGATATTGTTTTTGTTTTGTTGGGTAAGGAGGTTAGTGGAGACGTGGAGATACCTGAAGTAGCAGTTCCAATAGTAGAGGAGTTTCGGGATGTATTTCCTGAGGATTTACCAGAGGGGTTACCTCCACTGCGTGATATTCAGCATCATATCGATCTTGAACCTGGTGCAGCTTTGCCAAACCGACCTCATTATCGAATGAGCCCTGCAGAACATGAGGAGTTAAGGCGACAGGTTGAGGAATTGCTGACTAAAGGTTTCATCAGGGAGAGCTTGAGCCCGTGTGCTGTCCCAGCCCTCCTAACACCTAAGAAGGATGGCTCTTGGCGCATGTGCGTGGACAGTCGTGCGATTAATAAAATCACTGTCAGGTATCGCTTTCCTATTCCTCGCTTAGATGATTTACTTGATCAGCTTAGTGGTGCGAGGGTATTTACAAAATTGGATTTGAAGAGTGGATATCATCAGATTCGGATTCGAGTAGGTGACGAGTGGAAGACGGCTTTTAAGACAAGGGAAGGGTTATATGAATGGTTGGTTATGCCATTTGGATTATCTAATGCGCCCAGTACTTTCATGAGGGTGATGAACCAAGTCTTGAGGCCGTTCATTGGTAAATGTGTTGTCGTTTACTTTGACGACATATTGATTTACAGTGCTAATGCAGAAGATCATCATGAACATTTGAAGGCTGTTCTTGGTGTGTTACGAAGGGAAAAGTTTTATGCAGCCATGAAGAAGTGTGTATTTTTCACATCTGAGGTACTTTTCCTTGGTTATGTGATTTCTAGTGAGGGCCTGCAGGTTGATAAAGCTAAAGTGGCTGCTGTACAGCATTGGCCTAGACCTGGCACGCTAACTGAGATTAGGAGCTTCCATGGCCTTGCATCTTTTTATAGGCGCTTCATTCCACACTTCAGCAGCATTATGGCCCCCATAACAGATTGCATGAAAGGAGGAAAGTTTGTGTGGACTGAAGAAGCAGACAAGGCATTTGAGCAGATTAAAGTGCGACTTACCACTGCCCCGATATTAGTACTTCCAGATTTTCACCAACCTTTTGAGTTACATGCCGACGCATCAAAGGTAGGGATTGGTGCCGTGTTGAGCCAGAATAGCAAGCCAATTGCTTACTTCAGCGAGAAGTTATCAGGGTCAAAATCTCGATACACCACTTACGATGCAGAGTTTTATGCTGTGGTGCAAGCAGTTAAGCATTGGCGACATTATCTATTTCACAAGAGTTTGTCCTCTACACTGACCATGAGGCTTTAAAGCATTTGCACAGCCAGGACAAGGTCTCGGCAAGACATGCTTCTTGGGTGGCCTACTTAGAGCGTTTCACCTTTGTTGTGAAGCATAAATCTGGTATTACGAACAGAGTCGCTGATGCATTAAGCAGACGTCGGAGCCTTCTAAACAGAATGAATATTGAGGTACCTGGTTTTCACTCTTTTGCTGAGTTGCTTGAGACTGACCCATACTTTGCTAGTATTTTAGCAACGGTTCGAGCAGGAGAGACGTCTGAATATCTGCTGCAAGATGGTTTTCTATTTAGGGTAATCAATTATGCATCCCAGATTGCAGTTTGCGTACTCTGATAATTAAGGAACTGCATGGTGAGGGACATGTAGGTCGAGACAGAACTTTGCAGTTGGTGCAGGCATCTTACTTTTGGCCAACCATCCGCAAAGAGGTTGAGCGCTTTGTACAGCGTTGTAGAATCTGCCAAGTGTCAAAAGGGTCAGCCACGAATGCAGGATTGTATATGCCCCTTCCAATTCCCTCACAGCCGTGGGTTGATGTCAGTATGGACTTTGTAATGGGATTACCTAGAACACAACGAGGTAATGATTCCATCTATGTAGTTGTTGATCGATTCTCTAAAATGGTTCACTTTATTCCTTGTAAGAAGACTACAGATGCTGTACGTGTGGCCCAGTTGTACTTTCGTGAGGTATACCGATTACATGGGTTACCTTCAAGTATTGTTTCTGATAGGGACACTAGATTTCTTAGTCATTTTTGGCGAAGTCTGTGGAGAATGGTCAACACTCAGCTAAACTTTAGTAGTGCCTACCATCCACAAACAGATGGGCAAACTGAAGTGGTGAACAGGTCATTGGGTAATATGTTGAGAAGTTTGGTGGGCGAGCATGTGAAGAGTTGGGACCAGAAATTGAGCCAGGCTGAATTCGCACACAACCATGCAATTAATCGCAGCACGGGATTCAGTCCATTCCAGGTGGTGTACTCTATTATTCCCCGTGGCCCACTTGACTTATTACCACTGCCAGATAAAACCAGAGTCCATGGCAAAGCAGAGGATTTTATCCATAATCTACAGGAGGTTCATAAATCTGTGCATGACAATCTCGAAAGCGCTGCAAGCCGTTACAAGATGGTTGCTGATAAAAAGAAGCGTCATGTGGAATTTGAAGTGGGAGATTATGTTTGGGCTGTCCTTACTAAAGACAGGTTTCCTACTGGTGAATATAACAAGCTTTCTGCTAGGAAGATTGGTCCAGTGGAAATCATTGAGAAGATCAACCCCAATGCTTATCGATTGAAGCTACCTAGCCATATTCGAACTGCGGACGTGTTCAACGTTAAACATCTCCTTCCTTATGTTGGTGATGATTCAGATGAAGAAAATTCGAGGGCGAATTCTGTCTACCCCGGGGAGGATGATGCAGTGGACAAGATAGCACATAATTATTTGGAGAAATGGCATAGGATTTGATGATAATGGCAGTTTCGTAATTTCGGGAGTTTTGGATTTTTACCGAGCGGGACCATATTCTGAAGGGAAACGATCCAACGGACAGAACTCACCAGCTTGCTCGTGACCTAAGCCGGTTTTCGGCCAAATTCCTTCGTTTAGGCCGTCAAAACCGCGTTTTTACTATTTTTAGTAATTTTTCTTTATGTCTTATCTTTTCATTGGATAATCGTTTTTATATGCCGTCTGTGGCATTAATCTCGTCCGTTCATTTGTTTTCGCCCTAGGTATTATTTAGATAGTTTCCTTTTTTGGTAAAAATAGCATATTATATATTCTAGGGTTACAGAAGAGACAGAACAGATTGTTTTTTGAATGAAATTTTATTGAGAGTGTTCTCTCTTTTTCCAGAATTCGACATCTTGAATAGATTTCGTTTTTTGATGCCAAATATCAAGGTATTCTTAGAATCAATTGGTATTTGAAGATCACAAGCCGGGCATTCGTGCGCGAATCAACGTCTTGCGATAACCTCTTTCGTATTCCGCTACGTCACATGTTCTTTATTTCAATTATAAACTAATAATTGCAGAAACATGGCTACACATCCCTTTCCACAGCTCCGAGTATGTTAATGACACATTGGAGCTTATTGTCAACTTCACTGATATCTCTATATCAACTTTATCGGAGAAAAGTAAAACTCAACGTGACAGTCGGCTAGGTTTTAATTACGAGGTAGACAACTGAACTTTTAGGAAAGACCAGATCCATTTTGCGATTGATTGTTTTGAGTTGGTGAATTTATATAAAAAAAAACATCTTCTTTTATAAAATTTGTATTAATGGGAATGGTAATGTTTAGTCAATTGTTATGCCTACCATATATGTAAATAAGAAGATTCGATGGATATCACATGTCACATCTAATATACATGTGGTATGTAATTATCAATGATATTTTAATACGTGGTCCTATAGGTGATGATTATTTTAAAAACTACTTATTACCTTATCATGTAAATGTGTATGATTGGTAGTTATATGCCACGTATACATACATGCAATATATATTACTCATTGAATATTTTTTCCCAATGAGAATGGCAATGAATTGAAAATATGGTAAGAATTGAGTGGTGAGGAGTAAGCCTGCAAGCAAGTTGAGTTAAAATGGTAAAATACTAATTTCGAGCTCAAACTTGAGCTTGACCTGAAATTTCAAAATTCGAACTAGGCTTGAACTCGATCAAATTCAAAATTCTAAACTCAAATCTAGTTTGATGTAACACCACATAAACTTGAGCTCGATTCAGTTATAAGCTTGTTTAAATTTGATTTATTAAAAAAATAATTTAATTTTAATTAAAATAATATTAATATCTAAACTCATTTCAAATTCAATTAATATCTACACTCGGCTAAGGCTTGATATAACTTACTTAGTTTCATGAGCTACTCCAGTTAACTATAAGAAGCTCGATAAACTACTTGAGTAATTTGAGCTTGACTTCTCTATTCTTAAATCAAACTCAAGTCGACGTCAAATCAAGCTTGAGTAATTTGTGGACTAGTTTTAATTATTTGCACCCCTAGCTAGAAGTAGTAATTTTAGGAGATTCCCATTATGTCTGTTAATTACATTTGATGTGATCCGTTATAAAATATTTATAATCATGCTACTAAAGTATCTTATGCTGTCGGGTTTTATTTTACTTTTTTATTTTAGATTATGACATGTTTTCATCCACATATACATGTATTTATTATTAGATAAATCACATTAAAATGTATCAACGTTTGAAAGTAAGTTCATTTAAGGTATCAACATTTCGAGTGGTAAAAGAGAAAAATCAATATTTTATAAAGTGAATGAAATGATATATCAATATTTTGTGAAGTGTATTTAACGTATTAACATTTCAATTAGTTTTTAATTCAGCTTCCTTAATTTTCATCAATAGTAAATTATTAATACCTTATTTGACTTACTTTGAAAAATATTGATTTTACTTTTTAATCAGTTAAAATGTTAACATCTTAAATGAACACATCCCTAAGTATTAATACTAAAAATAAATTTTATAATATATTAATACCTCAAAATAAGTTTAGCCTTAAATGTTCATACCTTTGAAGTAACTGTGATTGCCAAGCCCAAGTGCTACACACTATTTCATGTAATTATGGCGATGAGGAGGTACCGGAAAGTATTATTTTCTCGCTCTTTAGAAAAAAACTGGAGGATTTCAACAGTAAACGTAAAAGGCCAAACGCTTAAAACTTATAAGGCGATATACCTATTCAGAGAACTAGTGAAAGGTATTAGATTCCCGAGTAGGAATGAATGCAAGATTATATAACTACTGTTATACTTATATTATTTAAGTTGTATTAATATTATTTTTAAAAAATGCTTCATATTGTAATTATAGTACATTTTGTATGTGAAAAATGTTAATTAAGTGTACTACGATACTGCTTCTAATATTTAATAAGAGGGATTTAAACTTTTTTATAAAACAATTATATGAGTTGGGTATGTTTTGTAAAATAATAAACTCTTTAGTTTTTTTTTTCTTTAAATCCTATTTATTTAATGAAAATTTGCTATCAATTTATTGAGAAATAAAATCCTTTCATAAAATTTGTTACTTTTGTTATCAACAAAAATATACCATAAAAACATATTTGTATAAATGTTTCAAATAAATTGAAAAGAACAACATAATATAGAGATAAATATTCTATAATTTTTACTTAGGATAAATTGCGAATATATCCATTAATAATTATTGCATCTACACTTAGGTTTTTATCATTGAAATTGAACACTTAAACTCTTAATATTTTAAAAACGTGCTTATACTATAATACTATGCTTTTATATATATAAAAAAAGCTTACACAATTTCTATATCTATTTTATTTATTTATTTATTTATTTTAAAACTTATATTTTCATTTTTATTTATGCACATAAGTATATGATATATGTATTTTTTAAAATAAAAAAAAACGTGTATATCATTAATAATAATAATAATAATCATATACTAACCTAGGTTGAAGGTGAGTCGAATCTCAGAGCGGGTTCGAGTCGGATTTGGGTCGGGTTAGGATCCAATGATAGAGGCAGACAGCGGAAACTCCTGATAGCATTCTGGGGGTCGTCGGTGGCTTTGGTCACGTCAAAAACAGCAAGTGGAGGATGAGGAGTGTCCCTGTGGCAGTGTTTCGATCTAAAAATGTCCAATAGTGGTGGTTCAAGCTCTAAAGGTGGCGGCTATCGGTGCTTCTTCGTAGGAGTGGTGGTCGAGCTCCTTAGATTGAACCAAAGCTATCAATTGATAGCTTAACTCACTTGGGAAGTCCTTTTGATGGCCAAAAGCTTCAAAAATAACTCAAAAGCTTCAAATTTGAGGCTTAAATTTCAAACCCACTTTCTCCGAAGAAAAAATAAAAATCAATCTCATGTTTTGGAGTGATTCTTGTGTTGTTTGGTGTATTATGATGAAATGTGTATGCTGTGAATAGTGATTCTAGCTCTTGTATATAGTGCTTAGATGTCGTGCTAAGTGGTGGTCGTTTGAGAACAGAGTGGGTGGCGCATATGAATTCGAGTTATAGAACTTGTTTGGTGATTAACGAACCAAGCAAGCTTCTAGAACGTAGATAAGGATATTAGATGAAACATTCTAAAAGCCCGGATGGATCAATTTGAATTTTTGAAAGCTTACTTTGTGCGCAAAAAATGGGTTTATCATGATTTTCGAAAGTTGAACACCAAAACACGAGCCTTCAAGCTAGTTTTTGACTTAGATCTGTAGTATTCCATGTGTTCTTCAAGATCCCTCAATCAATTTAGAGAAAAAATGGTTAAAAATGCATAAAAAAATGAGCTTGAAACTGCCATGTTGAGTAGGGAAAACTAGGCTCTACGAGGAAGAAGGAGACGCGTGTGTTGAACACACGCGCCATGCACAACACGTGTAATACAAGCGTTGGTGGAAAAAATAAAATCCGCGTCCATGCGGATTCGAACCCTAGACTTTGATGTGTGTGTGTGTGTTTGCTTTCCAACAGGCTGTTGGCCTGTGCCCCAATCATGGATTGCATTGAAATTATACTTAAGCATCTAAAAAAATGGGCTTAATTAAATAACCTATTTAAATAGGTTATTTAATTGAGCAAAAAATTAAAATAAAAATTAATATTATATCAAGTCCAAAAATATTTTTTAAATATCATTTTTTATCTCTCTTTTTGGTGGTTTGCGAGCTTAATATAATATTAATTTTTACTATAAATTGAAGTCTTAGATGGATAAAAATAGGGTGTCTACAACTTCGATTGTCTACTTCACACAAGGAAAAGAAGTTGGTGGCATTGATTTGCTGGTGTTAGCGCAGTTTTTTAGCAAATCTAGGTAGTGTATGAGCCACGATTGATTTAGAGTTAGGGTTCTAGATAACTTACGAAGGAGGTGACCAACACAGTTCAAGTTTATGATCGATTAGATAGAGTAATGGTTTTGTTTATTTGGCGAGAGATGCGTGAATGTATAACTGTGAGTTGGTTTATTAGTATGGGTAGATGATGATACATGGTGTTTGTCGTAGATCTTATGAAAATGTCAATTTTAGTGTAATTTGGAGCAGTTGTCAAGATCTTTAGCACATTGTTTGGGTTCTATTTAGTTTGTTTAGTGGTTTATGATGTAGGTTGCGATTAAAGATGATGGTGTTAATGGGTACGATTTAGCATGGATGAGGAAAGAGATGACAATGGTTGATGGCTATGGTAGTTGGATGGTTTCTCGGCTGTGGTTGGTTTGTATTATTGGCATTAATAACGAGTTTGGTTTGGTATTAGTTGTGTCTTGATTTTTGATGGGGATCGGTAGGGATGTAATCGAGTTGGCCATTATAGGGTTTTCGATTTGGTCGATCTGTTAAAAACCCTATAGGGTTTTAGGGTCGTATTTGGATATATAGTAAAAACTCTATAAGGTTATAGGGTTGGGACATAACAAGCCTGATAGATTCCAATAACTCAATATTATAACTTAAAAAAATAAAAACATTACTAAATCATAAGAGAAGAAAGAAGATATGGAGGAACTACCATATTTTTTTATGTCCCAAGGATGTTTTGACTTTTATATCTACTAGACTAGTTATGGATTTTAAAACTGTTTATTAAATTTTGTTCAAGTCATGTTTGCTATGGAGATAAGTATTATTTGTTGTTTGATATATTTTAGTCATAACAGGAGATTTAATTTAACCATATTTTGAAGATATTATATGATAAAAAAAGTAATATATTTATGCGTTTAAATGTTATTGTCACGCCCCATAGGGTACTCTAAACGTAGTAGTCCGTCACATGCCATACAAAACTCTTGAATTACCACCTTAGTCCTTCGAGGGCCTCGTATAGATGTAAGGCGTACCTTTACAACAATAGAATACAAGCTCGAATGGAGATAAAAGCTTAACTTGGCATACATTAGCAGTAGGATATAACTCATGATGCAAAAATAAATATTACATTTACTAAGGGGCATTCCCCCGCAAAAGAATATTTAGTGGCTTTATACAGTCATCCAAAGTCTTAAAAGTTTCCTATGGAAGTCTAAACAGAAATTTCAACTTCTAGGAGAAACTCCTAGCTCTTGTACCTGTGCGGTCGAGTGACGCTGTCTAAGCCATATATTCGGTAGCTGCAAATGGAAGAAACTGTAGGGACGTAAGCTTACTAGCTTAGTGAGTGAGATCTCCCACAACAACATTCATATCACAACAATTCAAGCAAGTAATTATACAAGCAAGTGAATGCACTAAACACATGAGAACAACATACATATGACTAGCCAGAAATCATATGTGGATGGAATTGTACTCTCCATCCCGGGTTAGCAGATTAACGAATACTGCAGTACTAACTTTATGCCGTTTATGGTTTACGGTTAACCAATCAATTATTTCGTTTCTGGATCACGATTAACCAACAATTAATCTTGTTTATGGATCACGATTAACCAATAATCAATTTCGTTTATGGATCACGATTAACCAACCAATGCTAATGCTCCTTCCCATTATGATATGCATATGTCTGAATTTGGAATTAGTCTGAATAGTTGATTTAGTCATTTTATCAGGTGATCAAACAATTTCTCAAACAATACATCATAAGCAACTACACAACCAGAAATTATCACCCGGTTTCAATATTCTTATTTTTAGTGCTCATATCATCATCAACATACAATTTCCCATTATTCCCCATCATACATATTCATTTCTCTTGACCTACACTTTAGTGCACTAATTTATCAATCACATACAATGAACGAATTAGGAAGAGAAACTCACTCCACCATTGGTTCGCCGATCTCTTAGTAGTAATAATCCGGTGGTAAAGACTCGATGTCCTCGGGTTCGCCTAATCACAGAAGAAATATCCTAATAAGTATTCTACCATCTAAGTACACCAAAAACTCTAAGACAACTTAGTGAAATCGAAATTAGCGTCATTTCCGAAGTCCCGATTTAAAATGGCCATAACTTGGTCGTTTTAACTTGGAATTTCGCAAATTTTATATCGGTTTCTATCTACTTCGAAAAAGCTTTCTAAATCTGAAGTTTAAATCAAGTTTTGAAAATATTTAAGTCTCGTAAATGATGGTTCAGTTCTAGTCAGTAGGTATGTTGATTCCAAAAATGTGATTTTCATGAATGTTCTTGAGTCTCCAAATGTAAAATCAAAATAAATGCCATCGTAATGAATTTCCCTATCATGAATATCATGATATGAACTCTTATGTGCCTAAGTTCTCATAAATTTTTAGATTAAAAGAATTCAGATAACCTTTATCTTAGGAAACCATTTCATGCCATTATTTAACTAATAAATTTGCTATACTTGGTCACACTTACTTGTTCTAAGGATTTTATTTAGTCTAAAGAAAAATTGACCCTTACGTTAACTATATCCTAAGGCCTTTATTTCTCTAATTAAATCTTCATTTGTAAGCTTATAAGTGAGTCTTATACTAGGGTGGGTCTAAAAATCCGAATTTTTGCAAAACTCATTCTTAAGTGGATTCTTTTAAGAAAAAATGTATTTTATACTTAGAACTTTAGGTATTTATTTTACCTATACCCTAAGGACTTCATTTATTTAAGAAAATGCCATTTTTGAGGTTGGAAAAACTAGTGTTTTCTAACCACCTATTGAGTATTACGAATTTTTGCTTACAAGAACTTTTAACTCAAAATTTCTATTTAACTTCATCTCTTGTTTTTATTATTTTCTTTAGTAAAAACTCATTTAAACTCATGAAAATTATCATCAAACACCATCTATCACTTATAGGCTTCATTTTTCTTGTAAAATACATGTTTTGAAGTTGATAAAAGGGTTTTTAAGTTAAGTTTCTCATGTCATCCGAATTTACCCTATTTCATTCCTTGAAAAGAGTTCTCCTTTTTGGTTTCATAGACTCATCTACCTATAGATCTATATACTAGCAAGTTTATTTACTCAAGACAAAGATCTTGATGACTATTAATGCACAAAAACTCAAAATAGAGATGAGATCTTAAATGCCTACATGAATGTGGATGGTAAAATGATAGATTCACCATCTTAGATGCTCAAATAGGTTTTGAAAACATAAACACTAAATTTTTATGAAAGGTCTTTTGTTCAAAACAACTTTTAGATGGATGATCATGAAGCTCATGGCATGAAAGCTTGTTTAAATGCAAGATCTACTTTGTGATGGTTTGGTATTCTTGTATTAATATTTCCTTGTCCTTAGTAAGAGCTCATGGGGACCTTTAAATGGAAATATTCAAGAATATCCTTACTATTACAAGGATCTAAAGGTAAAAGAAGTAAAGTTCTTTTATTTAAGAGTAAAATAGAAGACAAATAAAAAAAAAAAATATTGTGTGGGTGTGTGTGGGAGCCATGGGGCTCACAGCAAAGGAGTAGGAGAGGGAGAGAAAAAGAGTGTTTTCACCTTTAGAAATTTTGAAATGAGAAGAATGAAGAGAGAGAGAGCAAAAGTGGTTTATATATGAAGTGAAATTAGGTTAAATGAGATAAAAATAATTAAAAAAAATTGCACAAATGGGGCAAATTGGGGGGAATCACGCCAGCCATGCTATGAGGGAGGGGATTTGATTTTTATTTAACTTTATTTTGATAGTTTTTGTATTAAAAGTCATAATTTGTAATAATTATTTAGAGACAAATAATTCTTGGAAAAGAAAATGTAATGGAGTGTTTGTAAGGATGTAAGAGTAAGGTATGGCTTGTGAGTGTAGTAGGTTGTACTTGTGAATAGTAATGAATAGTAATCAAGACAACTTAATTACCGGTAGTAAGAAAATACGAATAAAAAGGCTATAACTGTATTTTTCATAAACCGAAAAATTATGAAATTTATATTTTTGAAATCCTTATTTAATTTCGATTCAAATGAGTATTCATGAGTAAATTTTTGAAATTCGAGTTCCGGGGCATGTTTTTCTGTGATGGCTCTCGGGAAGGCTCTGAATAAAAATTTTCTCAAAATTTGATTTTTTTCTTGGTTTAAAATATATTCAAGAACTATATTCAAGATTAAATTTTCTTATAAAAGTTTCTTAATTGGAAACCGAGGAAAAGCCGGATTCAGGGTTTCTAGGTCTCGCTTCCATCTCAAGCTATTCCGGTTTAGGGTTTTGGTTTCCGGTTCTCGAGTCATCTTAGTTACTAGAAAAACCGGGGTTTACAGTTATATAATGAATGTAATTTACATCATTTTCTATCAATTCCACATGCATCATTTCATTTTTGAATGTACAAGAAAGTTGTGTCAGAAGAACTAGTTTTTTTTTTTAATTTATTATTAAATTAAAAAAAAGGTTGAGCAAAAGGGTTATAAGGTTATGGGGTCGGGTTCTGGGTTCTAAATCAAACCTTGTAGGGCAGGTTTGGATATAGTATGCTAAATGGTGCCCATCAACAAGATCATTAGTAATATAACCTCATTGTAAACCACCAAACAAACCAAATAGAACCTAAAGGATGCACTTAAGACCTCAACCACTGCTCAAAATTCACACTAAAATCAACATTTTCAAAGGACCTACAACAACACCATATATCATCATCTAGCTAAACCATTAAACCAACTCACAATCATACATTCACCCATTTCTCACCAAATAAACCAAACCATTACTCTAACTAAGCCATCATAAACTTGAATTGTGTCGACTACCTCCTTTGTGAGTTATCTAGAACCCCAACCCTAAGTCAATCATGGCTCACACATTATTTAGATTTGCCAAACAACTGCAATATAGGGTTTTGACGGCTAAGGTAGTTGGATGGTTCTCGGCTGTGATAGGGTTATATTGTTAGGCGTTAATGGCAAGTTTAGTTTAGTGTTGGCTATTGGTTACATCTTAATTTTCGATTGCGATTCGCAAGGATGTAAACGGGTTGGCCGTTATCGGGTCTTTGACCCGCTTGATTTGTTAAAAATCGAGGGTCATGTTTGGATATGTAGTAAAAACTTTATAAGATTACAGGATAGGGTTTGGATTATATAACAAACCTAATGGATGCTAATAACTAGGTATTATAATTAAAAAAAATAAAAACATTACTAAATGGGCAAGAAGAGGAAAGTAGACATGAAGGAGCTATAATCTTTTTTACCTCCCAATGATGGTTTTTCTTTTATGTCGACTAGACTAGTTACATATATTAAAACATTTTAATAAATTTTGTTCAAGTCATGTTTACTACGGAGATTAGTATTATTTGTCGTCTGATGTATTTTAGTCCTAGTAGGAAATTTAATTTAACCAGTTTTTAAGATATTATATGGCGATAAAAGTAATATATTTAAATATTTAAATGTTATATAATGAATGTAGTCTATAACATTTTCTATCAACACATGTATCATTTTATTTTTGAATATAAATAATATATGTCAGAAGAACCAATTTTTTATTTTTTAAATTTATTATTAAAATTTTAAAAATATGTTGAAAAAAAAGGGGTCATAGGGTTATAGTGTTGAGTTTTGGGTTTAAATCAAACCCTATAAAGCAGGTTTGGATATAGTATCAAAACCCTATAGTGTTATGAAGTCAAGTTTGATGGACCCTATTCTCGGTTACTTCCTTAGGGATTGGTAGTGCTAGCCATTCGTTGATGTTTTTATGGTGATGTGATGATGATGGATGGAGTTTGGTTGATGGCTTAGATGGTTTTACGATGAAGAAGAAGAAGAAACGCAGGAGAGAGACAGAGGAAAGTAAAAAAGAAAAAAAAATTAGATAAAAATGCTAACTGGGATAAAGAGATGATTTTTTAATTGAGTTCTATGTCCACATTAGTTTTTCATTGGATAAATGTCTGGATTCTAGTCAAATGTACCATAGGTGACACAATTAAAAAATTCCGTTATCTTCGTGGTATGAAATTTTTTTAGATATTATTTTGTTATAAAAAAAAAAAAAATTCAACTACTGTGAAAGATACTTACCCAACATTATTAATACTTTTAAATATTTTCTTTAAGATTAAATTGATCATGTGGAGGACATCAAGCTATCTTCCTTTTTTTTTTTTTTTTAATTCTATGATGTAGGGTCTAAAACTTGAATTCAAATATATGAAAACTAATTACGACATATAAGGTTCTATTAGCAATTTATTATTATATGTATTATAACTTTTTAGAATTATTTTATTAGTAAGTACAAAAGATTTTATTTTCAATATAAATTATGAAACCAACACTTATTTACTATCTATTCCATTGATAATATTGGCTAGTGAAAAATATTTACATATATTATGATATCTTTCTAATATAAGACAATGGAACTCTAATCATCGACGTGTCTTTTAGTGTAATGACTTGGAGTTAACTAGATGAAATAACCATGAAACTCTCAATTTATATTTTACATGTGTTATTGAATTTATACATGCTTTTGATGTGCGTTGAATATGATTTATTTTTATGATAGCTTAAGTGTTTTATTGTTGTGTTAAAATATGGAAATACTCTAGAATTTATTAAATATTTAGTTCATAAAATTTAAATTGCATTAACATGTATGAATTATGTTTGAAATGTGTTAAAATAAGTAGATGAATGCATGCATATAAGTCTCCTTATAGCAGAAAAATAAGGCCAAAAATCAAGCTTTTAAACCACCATTAAAGCCTTAAACTAATATCATTAATTAGCTAACAGTTAAGTCATTAATTAGCTTAACTTTTGATACCTCAAAAGTCAAATAACAAGATAATATCAA
Organism: Combretum micranthum; assembly: GCA_024138025.1. Lineage (NCBI taxonomy): Eukaryota > Viridiplantae > Streptophyta > Magnoliopsida > Myrtales > Combretaceae > Combretum > Combretum micranthum. The sequence continues at coordinate 172,832 of JAMXBD010001529.1, forward strand.
CTCAATAAAGTGGCAAATTCGTGTAAAATTTTCAGACCTCTCAAACACACCTCCAAAAGCTCCAAAACCTTCTTCTTTCTTCTCCAAAATCCCTCCCATGGCTATATACCATTAGCCCCTTCAACTCTTATAAAAATAACCACCAAAAGCTTGCTTAAGGATTACAAAGCTAAGGCTTAAAGCTCACTTGGTAAGTATGTTTTCTTGTTTTGAATTTATGCATGTGTGAAGTTCTTGATGATAGGGTTGAACTTGGATTTGTGTTTGATGATTCTTATGTTGTGATTGTTGTATAAGAAGTGTTGTATGAAGTTTGTATAACGTTTAGGACATGTTAGGAGTTGAGAAAAGTTGTTTTTTTTTTTTTTTTTTAAGTTAAAAGTGTTAAAGTTTGAAAAAAATTTCATAAAACTGTCAAACACCTGTCAAACGGCCTCATTTGCAAGGGTGTTTGGAGCAAACGGCCTCGGAAACGGCCCCGTTTGCAAGGGTGTTGCGCTCTCGGATAGAAAATTTCATTTTCCCTGAGTGCAAATAATCTCCCAAACGGCCCCGTTTGTTAAGGCATTTCGCTCTCGGATTTTTTTTCCTGTTGCAACGCTGTTTTGTAAATTAGTAATAAATTTTTCATCCGACCTTCGATTGAGGTGATTCAAGTTGAGTTAGAAAGCTTAAAAAGAGATCTAAAACTTTTATGTTTTAAGTTTTCACAAATTTTAAAAGTAACAATGCTTAAAGTTTAGTTTTTTTCAACTGATACACTTTCCAAATAATGTTTAAAACTTATTGTTGGTTGTTAAAGGTTCTCCCAAGCTTGATAAATGATCACTTAAGTATTTGTTGAGTATTGTATGATAATATATGATATCTAAATGCTATGTGATGATGTTGTAATGATTTATTTGAATTTCTTTGGATGATTATACTTGAGATTTGATGAATATATATAATTGAACTAAGTGTGAGTTTGTAATTACTTCTTTTTACAGTGAGTGATCCCCTTTCGGTTATTCCCATTGATTCTCGAGCTAATGCAGGTACGCAAAACTTGCTTGTATGCTTGTTAGGATAGGCATACTTAAATTTGATATAAGTTCTAAATGACTTAAGTATTGCTTGAATTGCTTGTGTTTTTTACCGTTGAATCCGGTCCGAGGAGCGGTAACTTATCATGATGCAATGATATGTTAGTGTAGGCGCTTAGGCCAATAGTCATGATGCAATGACTAGGCTCGGCAGATAATCGATAGGAAATGTAGTAACTGAGCAACATTTACTTATTCTTGAAAAGAAGTAGTATAATTTAATTCAACGTTTATGGGAGCATGTGAATTAATTTATATTATGGATTGAGTTAAGTGAAGTTGAGCAACGACTATATAACCTATATGAGATTATTCTTTTCAGTGTAATGTTATCTAAGAGATATAGATATTCGGGCTATCTATATCAACCCCCTGAGCATCGTGAGCATTACTCAGGATCCCCAGAATCCCATGGCTTGTCCCGGAGTTTGAATACTCCAATGATGATTTGATCAATGAATACTAAAGAAAGATAAATGAAACATTAGTGTTGCATTGCATTAGTCCAGGTATGATTGTCACTACGCTTTTGGGTGTTGTTGTGTGTACTGGGCCTTTGGCTCACTATTGCTATTTTTTAGGTGATGATGACTGTTATGATGATATGGGCTATGGGTCGGATTGGGAAAAATTTATGGATGAGTGGGGCGACTAGGAACGAGTGCAAGATAGCAAGGAAGAAAGTTTTTGAACAAGTTGTTTGGTTTAAATATGTATTTTGTATTTGAATAGAGGCTTGTTAGTTAAGCCTTGTTTGTATATAAAGACTTAAAGTCTAATTTTTTTTGTAAAAACTTATGTAAGTTTTGTTGTGTCATGGCTTGACACAAGTTGTAAATTATTTCCTTAAATGTTCTATATGAATAGATTACTCAGGTGAGTAATCCTTTTGTAAAAAGTCTTGTATCAAGTTATAGTGGTTTTAAACAAACAATTCACATAAATTGTTAGATTTAGGACAACCTTACATGATATGAAAATATTATATGTGGTTGGGGACTTGACTTACTTAATCATAGGATTAGTAGGTCGGGTCTTTACAAATGGTATCAGAGCATGTTTATGTAAATTGTTTGTTTAACATAGGAAGACTTGACCTTAGATGCGGTGAGATTTGCATGGTTTGAGTTAGGATTTGCTTGAATGGTGTGTTCTGCTTGAATGTTGTTTTATTATTATTATTAATTAAATTTAAGATTAAGCTGACATTGCATTAATTATCATATGTCATGTGTATATTGTATGTGTTTAAAGATGGATAGGTCAAGGAGAATTACCAGACAGACTTCAGATAGGGAGAATATGCCACCTCCTCCTCAGTCTACTGTTCCAGCATCTACATCATCTACTACTCCAGCTGCTACTTCGACTCCATCACCGGCTTCGGCCTCTACTACTCAAGATCCCCAACAACCACAAATGCCACCTCAAATGCCTCCTCCGATGCCTCCATATCCTCCTATGCCTCAGATGCCAGCAGGAGATACAAGTACTATGTTCAATTTGTTCCGGGATATGTTTGCAATGGTTCAACAGTATCAACAAATGATGTATCAACAACAACAACAATTCATGCAACAATATAATCCACCAAATGTGAGGCAAGAACCTAATGTACGAGTGGAAGACCGATATGATCAAGTGAAGCTGCATGACTTTGTCAAGCTAGTACCTGAGTTTGATGGCACTATCATGGATCCGACTAAAGCTGAAGGATGGATCATAGAACTTGAGAAAGCTTTTGCTGCTTGCCAAGTACCTGATGATAGGAAGGTTGACTTAGCTGTATTTGTTATGAAGCAGGATGCATATAATTGGTGGATGATGAACAGTGAAGGCTTTGCAAGACCGATTCCTTGGAATACATTCAAAGATGCTTTCTTCTTGAAGTATATTCCATCAACTGTGAGGGAACAGATGATTTCTAAATGGTTAAGTTTGAGACAAGGAAGTAAAACTGTAGACGAGTATTATGCGGAGTTTTGCAGGTTGCTAAGGTTTGCAGGAGCAAACTAAATGATGAAAGAATGAAAGTCCAAAAGTTTCAAGATGGATTAAATATGGAATTAAAGAGTGAAGTCAAGAAATTTCAACTGATGACATTATCAGAATCTGTGGTTAAGGCAAGACTGTTAGAGCAAATATCAGATGATAATAGGGTTCAAAGGGACAGAAGAGCTACTTTTCTGGGCAAGAGATCAACCACATCATATACTCCTTACCCAAGGTATGATAATGTTGATAAGGGTAAAAGACCATATATGGGAAAGAAGCCTAGTTCGGGACAATTTGTGAAGACTTCTATGTCTTCTACTCCTTTTGATAAGAGGTGTACTAGATGTTTTGGACCCCATGATTTAGCTCAGTGTAAATGGGTTCCTGGCATGTTTTGCGTGTGGGGATGTAGGTCATCGAGCTTCTGATTGCAAAAATCCAAAATTGAAGCCTATATTTTGTGCTTATTGCAAAGAGAGGACATCATGTGATGAATTGTAAGGAGAAGCCTAAGAATGATGGTCCTAATGTTGGAAAAGGAACGACTGCTGCTAGAGTGTTTGCCTACAACAGTATGAGAAAGCTCCTCCAGTGGATACATTAGCAGGTACCATAAAGATTGCAAATCATACTGCATATGCATTGATAGATACGGGTGCTACTCATGCGTGCTTGGCTGAAAACTTTGTGAATGAGTGTGGTTTGTATTCTGAAGTGTTGCTTGATAGAATAATGAGTATTAATACTACTCTTGGGGTGCAAACTAAAGAACCATGTGTTTGTAGAAATGTTGATGTAGTGATTTCTAATGTAAACATGCCAATTGATATGTTGGTTTTGCCTTTAACTGATTTTGATGCTATCTTAGGAATGAATTGGTTAAATCTGTATAAAGCTAGTATAGATTGTATGAAGGGGAAGTGAGTTTTGATTTAGAGAATGGAAAAGTAACGCATGTCTTGGAGGGAAAAGACCAGCTTATATGTATACTATGGAGTTATGGGAGAAGGGTAGTGAAGAGATTAAAGTGGATATGGTGCCAGTGGTGAAAGAGTTTGTTGATGTTTTTCCTGAAGAATTACCGGGTTACCACCTGATAGGGAAATTGAGTTTGGAATTGAATTGATACCAGGGACATCACCGATATCTAAAGCTCCATATCGAATGGCTCCTACAGAATTGAGAGAATTGAAAAGCCAGTTAGAAGAGTTGCAGACATTGGGATTTATTCGCCCGAGTATTTCTCCTTGGGGTGCTCCAGTATTATTTGTGAAAAAGAAAGCTTAAGAATGTGTATTGATTATAGAGAGCTAAACCAGGTGACAATTAAGAACAAATATCCACTTCCCGAATTGATGATTTATTTGACCAGTTGAGAGATGCTGCAGTGTTCTCTAAGATAGATTTAAGATCTGGATACCATCAACTCAAGATTAAACAACAAGATATCCCCAAGACGGCTTTCAGAACGATATGGACATTTTGAGTTCTTGGTTATGTCTTTTGGTTTGACAAATGCCCCTGCTGCATTTATGGATTTAATGAACAGAGTATTTAAAGATTATCTGGACCGGTTTGTCATTGTTTTTATTGATGATATACTGGTATACTCAAGAAGTGTAGAGGAGCATGAACAACACTTGAGGCTAGTTCTACAAAGACTAAGGGAAAGGAAGCTTTATGCCAAATTCAGCAAATGCAAGTTCTGGTTGAAAGAAGTGGCATTCCTTGGTCACATCATTACAAAGGAAGGGATATCGGTGGATTCAGAAAAGATTAGAGCTATTTTGGATTGGCCACAACCTACGAATGTTACTGAGGTACGTAGTTTTCTGGGTTTAGCAAGCTACTATCGAAGATTTGTTCAAGGATTTTCAAAGATTGCTTCTTCATTGACGAAGTTGACTAGAAAACACGTGAAGTTTGTTTGGAATGAAGATTGTGAGAAGAGTTTCCAAGAGTTGAAAGAGAGATTAGTGTCTGCACCAGTCTTAGCACTTCCAGTTAGTGGAAAGGAGTTTGTTTTTAGTGATGCATCTATACAGGGACTAGGATGTGTCTTGATGCAAGATAACCGAGTAATAGCTTACGCTTCAAGACAATTGAAACCCCACGAGAGAAACTATCCAGTCCATGACTTGGAGCTTGCTGCAGTGATTCTAGCATTGAAGCTTTGGAGACATCACTTATTTGGTGAAAAGTGCAAGATCTTCACCGATCACAAAAGCTTAAAGTATATCTTTACTCAAAAAGAATTGAACATGCGCCAAAGAAGATGGCTTGAGCTAATAAAGGATTATGATCTTGAAATTCTTTATCATCCGGGAAAGCAAATAGTGTGGCAGATGCATTGAGTAGGAAAAAGCAAATGAATATGGTTACCATGGTTACAAATCAAAGAGAGTTGCAAGAATCTCGAAAATTGAATGTTGAAGTTACTATGGAAAAAGTTGAGATTATGTTGGCAAGTTTAACTCTACAACCTACCATATATTGGAACAAATTAAGCAAGGACAACAAGAAGAACCGAAAGCCAAAGTTTAAGAAGTGATATATCGAAGGAAAGAAGAAGGATATGAGAGTAGACAATGAAGGTGTTATCAGATTTAGAGACAGGATTTATGTGCCAGAGATTTATGATTTGAGGAAACAAATCATGAAAGAAGCTCATTCGTCTTCATATTCGATTCACCGGGAACCACCAAGATGTATAAAGATTTGAAGAAAAATTACTGGTGGGAAGGTTTGAAGAGAGATATTGCTCAATATGTCTCCAAGTGTTTGACTTGTCAACAAATAAAATTGAGCACCAAAGACCCGGAGGAGAACTTCAACCTCTACTGTACCCGAATGGAAATGGGAAGATATCACCATGGATTTTATATCGGCTTTACCCAGACTACTAAGTATGAAGTCATATGGGTGATTGTGGACAGATTAACGAAATCGGCTCATTTCATACCTTTGAAGGTTGGAGATTTTAGAGAAGATGGCACAATATATAAAAGAAATAGTGAGACTACATGGGATTCCAAAACAATTACTTCCGATCGAGACTCGTTTTGTCAGTCGGTTCTGGAAAAGTTTACATGCTGCTTTAGGTACTCAGCTTCAGTTTAGCACTGCATTTCATCCACAACAGATGGGCAATCAGAAGAACGATTCAGATCTTGGAAGATATGCTTAGAGCATGTGCTTTAGATTTTGGCAATAGTGGGATACTTATTTGCCACTCGTTGAATTTGCCTACAACAATAGCTTCCAAGCAACAATTCAAATGGCGCCTATGAAGCACTTTATGGTAGGAAATGCAAATCTCCAATACACTGGGATGAAGTTGGGGAAAGAGCTATTTTAGGTCCTGAATTGGTACAACAAGCAGTGGATAAGATCCAAGTAGTTAAACAAAGGATGAAAATGGCTCAAGATCGGTATAAAAGCTATGCTGACATGAAGAAGACCGTTGGAGTTTGAAGTTGGTGACCATGTGTTTCTTAAAATTTCTCCAACAAAAGGGGTTATTAGATTTGGAGCTAGAGGCAAATTGAATCCAAGGTACATTGGTCCATATGAGATTCTAGAAAGAATTGGACCATTAGCTTATCGATTGGATTTACCCCCGAATTTGTCGGAAGTGCATGATGTATTCCATGTATCTCAGCTCTGGAAATGTGTATCAGATCCTGATTCTATCATCTCTGCACACCAACCAGAGGTTCAATTGGATTTGAGTACAATTGAAAAACCAATTAAAATCCTGGATAGAATTGATAAAGCATTGAGAAGGAAGGTAATTCCTTTTGTGAAAGTCTTATGGACAGGCCAAACAAAGAGAAAAGCAACTTGAGAGCCTGAAAATGAAATGAAACGAAAGTATCCTGAGCTATTCGAGCAGTAATTAAGGCAAGCTAAGTTTCGAGGACGAAACTTTTTGAAGGAGGGAAGAATGAATAACCATGAAATTCTCAATTTATATTTTATATGTGTGTGTTATTGAATTTATACATGCTTTTGATGTGTGTTGAATATGACTTATTTTTATGATAAATTATGTGTATTATTGTTGTGTTAAAATATGAAAATACTCTAGAATTTATTAAATATTTAGTTCATAAAATTTAAGTTGCATTAACATGTATGAATTATGTTTGAAATATGTAAAATAAGTAGATGAAAGCATGATTAAGTCTCCTTATAGCAGAAAAATAAGGCCAAAATCAAGTTTTAAACCACCATTAAGGCCTTAAAACTAACATCATTAATTAGCTAAAAATTAAGTCATTAATTAGCTAACTTTTGATGCCTCAAAAGTCAAATAAAAGATAATATCAACGTAATAAAGTGGCAAATTCGTGCAAAATTTTCAGACCTCCCAAACAACCTCAAAAGCTCCAAAACTTCTTCTTTCTTCTCCAAAATCCTCCCTTGGCTATATACCATTAGCCCTTTCAACTCTTACAAAATAACCACCAAAATCTTGTTAAGGACCACAAAGCTAAGCTAAGGCCTAAAGCTCACTTGGTAAGTATGTTTTCTTGTTTTGAATTTATGCATGTGTGAAGTTCTTGATGATAGGGTTGAACTTAGATTTGTGTTTGATGATTCTTATGTTGTGATTGTTGTATAAGGTTTAGGACATGTTAGGAGTTGAGAAAAGTGTTGTTTTTTTTTAAGTTAAAAGTGTTAAAGTTTGAAAAAATTTTCATAAAACTGTCAAACACTTGTCAAACGGCCCCATTTGCAAGGGTGTTTGGAGCAAACGGCCTCAGAAACGGCCCCGTTTGCAAGGGTGTTGTGCTCTCAAATAAAAAATTTCATTTTCCCTGAGTGCAAACGGTTTCCCAAATGGCCTCGTTTGCTAGGGCGTTTCGCTCTCGGATTTTTTTTCCTGTTGCAACGCTGTTTTGTAAATTAGTCATAACTTTTTTACCTGACCTCCGATTAAGGTGATTCAAGTTGCGTTGGAAAGTTTAAAAAGAGATCTATAGCTTTTATGTTTTAAGTTTTCACAAATTTTAAAAGTAACAATGCTTAAATTTTAGTTCTTTTCAACTGATACACTTTCCAAACAAAGTTTAAAACTTATTGTTGGTTGTTAAAGGTTTTCCCAAGCTTGATAATTGATCATTTAAGTATTTATTGAGTGTTGTATGATAATATGATATCTAAATGCTATGTGATGATGTTTTAATGATTTATTTGAATTTCTTTGGATGATTATACTTGAGATTTGATGAATATATATACTTGAACTAAGTGTGAGTTTGTAATTACTTTTTTTTTACAGTGAGTGATCCCCTTTCGGTTATTCCCATTGATTCTCGAGCTAATACAGGTACGCAGTAACTTGTTTGTATGTTTGTTAGGTGTAAGAACCCGATATCACCCGTATATTTGAAATAGGAAATAACGGTTCCCCAACTACATATAACCCCTAAGATTATATGTAAGGTTGCCTAAAGGAATTGTTTGAGTAATTGTTTATCTAATTCCATAAAGATATTATACAATGGGAGACATAAAATTTTTTTTTTTTAAACCTTAAGCAAAGCTATACTACCACACATTTTGGCGAAGGAAACAATTCAACTTCTAAATAGCTAAAAACATACATATATATACATATTACATCCAAAGACTTCTTACAAGCCTTAACCAAAATCCTCAAAACACAACCCAACTAACACTATAATTACATTATCCACCAAAAAGAGTCACATCTAATCTATTACATTCATAGGGGTCCATTGAGTCCATGGTCGTCTCTAATCCTCCAATCCATCAAGAAAATCTTCAAAGTCTGTTCCGTACCCCATACTCGTATAGAACTCATCGGAATCATCACCTGAAATAGATAAAATATGAGCCAAAGGCCCAATACACAAGTAACGAATACAAAATGCGAAGTGAATCACACATTCTTAGGCTAAATGCATTATGCAACAATCATTCGTTCATTATTAAGTCTTTAGTTAGCAAGACAATACGGGAGTATTCAAACTCCGAACAACAAAGATCTAGTATTACGTCCGCCTCCCTGAGTGGTCCCTACTGTTCATACAGACTAGGCAGCCCCACCTTCCGGCATAGCCCATAATACTAGGAAATCTTGAGTAACGCATCACGAGGCTCAGGGGGTTGATATGAGCAGCTCGGATACTCATATCTCCTAAACAATTCTATCCATTAACGAGAAAGTACCTTGCCCCCAATCTGAGCAGGGTGCCGCTCTCCGAACCAGATTCAATGGTAGACAACGATAATCAACACTCATATATCAATAGTATTTTCTTATTTTAGAGTAGTTTGATCTTGATGCCTACCCTAGCAAAGAGACAGACAAGTTACTGCGTACCTGATATAGCTCGGGAATTAACGAGGTTGACTGGGCGAGGACCTATCACTATTTAAATCAATATTAAATTCACACTTGCTTAAGCACTAGTTAACTAGTATAAAAGATATATATATCAAAGAAATCCAAATAAATTAATAAAGGTCATAATAAAGCATTTAAACATCCTAATATATCCTAGATCGCTTAACAAATACTTAATTGATCATATGTCAAACTTCGAAAAATTTTGAAAAAAAGTTTTTAAATTTCTAAAGCATAGGGGATATGCCAGCACTCAAAGCCGGTGGCTTTGAGCCGGTGTTCGATGTCCTAAAAATCCACACTGCCTACGCTGGCAGTGTTCAAGGGTACGCCAACTGCCCTCATTCTACGCCGGCGGCTTTGAGCCGGCGTAGGATCCAAATTAAAAATTTTTCAAAATGTCCAGAGAGGTGCAAGCCATCCGCTTACACAGATACGCCGGCAGCCTCTCCATATACGCCGGCGGCTTTGATTCCCAGTAGCCGGCGTACAATGTAAAAGGATGAACGCCGGCTGACTTTTCCAGCGAAAGCCGGCGGCGTTCAGTCAGCCTTAAGAAATTTGATTCTGTGGGCTTTCAACACTGCCTCTAGGCCGGCGGCGTAGAAACCCCAGATGCCGGCGTACGTTCAAAATCTAACCTATACGAAAATGGTTTTTCATTTTCCCCTGTTTTATTACAACTTGTTCATTTTTCTAAAAATTCCTAAATTTAATCCAAACTTTCTAAAGCTTGTTATATGATCCAAACACTATCCTAACAACATGTATCCTACTTTTAAGCATCAAAACTCTAATCATACTTCCAATTCACAACTCAACTACTAAATCCTTCAATCTCCCATAACATTCATCCCCTCACAACAACACTCCTATAAGATATAAATTACCATTCCATTAACCACATAATCTCATTCAAACTATCATCAATACATCAAATCTATCTCACACCAATTATCACATCAAAATCATTTCTATTTTAACATTTACAAACAATACAATAGAGAACATATAATAAAACATAAAGTGTGTATTAAACTCACATGACTAAATCTTGACTTGGAATGATATTCAAATCCTTAAGCTTGTAATAAACCTTGGCTTAGGGTTTAAGATTTTGGGATGAGAAAAGGAAGAAAGAAAGAAGAAAGAAAAGAAAAGAAGTGAAAATTCGTATGAAAATAGGGCTACCCAAAAAGAGGTCTTACCTTGTTTAAAATCAAGCCAATACTCATCCAACAATTGTCATTAGGGGTATATTTGACCTAAGGTTAATTTAGACAAATTTCAAATGCATTTGAATTGAATTTAAGCTCAAAAAGTGGGTTTAAAATTGGCCAAAATTTCTGTCATACATCTAAACAATTCAAAAGTGAATTTACTAAATTCTAAACATAACACATGCATATTAATTTGAAAAAGACACACACATTCATTACACTATACACACATGTATAGATATCAAACAATAATATAAATTTTATAAGACTATACACATATAAATTAACACATTCACTAATTATATTAACACACACACACACACACACACACACACACACACACACATATATATATATATATATATATATATCTTTCATTCCAATAACACATTACTATGCAATTTAAGGAATTCATGGCTATTTCATTAGTATAGGCATACTTAAATTTGATATATGTTCTAAATGACTTAAGTATTGCTTGAATTGCTTGTGTTTTTCATCGTTGAATCCGGTCCGAGGAGCGGTAACTTATCATGATGCAATGATATGTTAGTGTAGGCGCTTAGGCCAATAGTCATGATGCAATGACTAGGCTCGACGGATAATCGATAGGAAATGTAGTAACTGAGTAATATTTACTTATTCTTGAAAAGTAGTAGTATAATTTAATTCAATGTTTATGGGAGCATGTGAATTAATTTATATTATGGATTGAGTTAAGTGAAGTTGAGCAACGGCTATATAACCTATATGAGATTATTCTTTTCAGTGTAACGTTATCTAGGAGATATAGATATTCGGGCTATCTATATCAACCCCCTAGAGCATCGTGAGCATTACTCAGGATCCCCAGAATCCCATGACTTGTCCCGGAGTTTGAATACTCCAATGAAGATTTGATCAATGAATACTAAAGAAAGATAAATGAAACATTAGTGTTGCATTGCATTGCATTAGTCTAGGTATGATTGTCACTACGCTTTTGGTGTTGTTATTGTGTACTGGGCCTTTGTCTCACTGTTGCTATTTTTTAGGTGATGATGAGTGTTATGATGATATGGGCTATGAGTCGGACTGGGAAAAATTTATGGATGAGTGGGGTGACTAGGAACCGAGTGCAAGATAGCAAGAAAGAAAGTTTTGAACAAGTTGTTTGGTTTAAATATGTATTTTGCATTCTGAATAGAGGCTTGTTAGTTAAGCCTTGTTTGTATATAAAAACTTAAAGTATAATTATCTTATTTTGTAAAAACTTATGTAAGTTTTCCCATGTCATGGGCTTGACACCAAGTTGTAAATTATTTCCTTAAATGTTCTATATGAATAAATTACTCAGGTGAGTAATCTTTTTGTAAAAAGTCTTGTATCATGTTATAGTGGTTTTAAACAAACAATTCACATAAATTGTTAGATTTATGACAACCTTACGTATGATATAAAAATATGATACGTGGTTGGGGACTTGACTTACTTAATCATAGGATTAGTAGGTCGGGTCTTTACACTAGAACTCTCAAATTAAACATACTTAGTGGAGAGCACTTCTAAGATAAGTGACCTCCTGGGAAGTAGCTGGCATCAAGGACAAAACCGTGTGATATTTCATTAATGCAAATAATTCCTTTGTAGGCGGAGTTCTAAGTAGTTACAGGTGGTTTAAGAATAGTTCACGAATTAAAAGTGGAGGAGTTAAACGTTATACAATATAAAGTGTCTTAGAGGAGACATAGGTATGGTTTCGGAATCGAATTGAACCATAACTAGAACCACTAGTTTTGGGTCTTGAAAATGAAAAACCAGAACCATCTCCCTCGATTCCGGTTTGGTTCTATGGAACCAGCACCTCCCAGCTTTGGTTTTGAAACCATAGAACTACATTTTTTAAAAGTAAAAATAAAAAAATAAATTAATGAGTTTTATTTTTAATAAAATAAATTTAAAACTCAAATTATTTAACCAAAATTTAAGAAAAATTAAAATACACGTTTATTTATAAAAAGTACAACCAATATTATCAATTGTAGTTAGTAATATGAGTTTGTAAAATACTCTAAAGGATAAAAAGAAAATTATAATATAAAAAATAATCTCACATTATTAAGATAATGAATTTTTCTTTTAGGATAAGTTTATATAAACTAAATTATATATAATTTTAACTTATATTTATTTATGTTTTTGATTATAGCATATTAAATATTTGTAAATAAGTAATAAATTTTATATTCATATGAAAATATAAACATTAATAATTATATATTTTTAAATTTTTCTCTAATTTTTTCAATGGAACCAGTTCTGGAATCACTGGTTCCACTTGGTTCTTAGGTGGGCTGGAAAACCAGCGATTTCTTAGTCGGTTATGGAACCAACTAATCAGTTTAGAACAGAATCATGCCCTTGTCTAGCAAGGGGGTACCTCTTGAGTTTGTATGGAGTACCTTTAGTATCCTCTCTACTTGGTGTGGTTCTTGACTTGTGTAACAAAATTTACAAGGACATTTGTTCTATAAATGGAGCAGTATGTGGTACCTTTTAAATATAAGGTGATGGAGAGCACTCTTAGGATGGGCGATCTACTAGGAACTAATTAGCACTAAGGATAAAATCATGTGGCATTTCACCTGAGCGGACAATACTTTAGTGGATAAAGTTCCTTGTCATTATATGTCTTAGTACTTCAAGTAAAATCACTATTATTATATACTAAAACAATATGCAGTGTCTAAGGATAATTTATATAGTCAACTAATTTTGAACAAATGAAATTTAATTTTATTAGCTATAGTTTAGGGGGGGGAAAAAGAATAGAGTAAATGAACGTAAAAGTCATTACCTAAAAAAAAAAAAAAAAACTGAAACATAGGAAAATGATGTAACGACTAACAATCATGAAAATTGAACCCACGGTCTATTATTTTTAAAAATATATATCCAATTTTCTCATAAGATTTTTTTTTAAATATATATTATGTATAATTTATCTTTTCCTAAAAACTAGATGAGTAATATATTTTTTTTTTTCAGGCCTGGGGCTGGGGGCCATGGATACACTTGTGCCCCTCCATCCTTGCCAAATTATTGAGCTAAAGTTCAAGAAACTCAAAATCGATCTAGTAAATTACACAAGTTGCTTGATTTAACTTGAAACTTAGTTGAATTTGATTTTGATAGTGGAAAGCAACTTGTAAATTTGACGTAACTATGAGACGTGGGAAGAGGATTCATCATGTCATCAAATAAAGTCAAACTGAAACCGGAATATGTTTCTATCTCCAATTTGATTGCTGAAGTTCCTAGAAAAAAAAAAAAAAAATTACAGTGTAAACTCCTCCTAATTTAAGGCCTCAAATATATCAAGATAATTTTTAATAAGAAAACTGGATTGTGTATTTTTGCCGGTTAACCTTGGACAAGACATAAGCATTTGAAATTGCTTGAATGGCAATTTAAAACTATGAATTAGTTTTACATGCCTATATACATAATCTGTTATCTAACAGTCTGCAATTATGAAATTTTATTATAAAACATCATTATAATACAAAATTAATTGAAATCTCAACAAAATTACTGAATCAAGGTGTCTATAAATCAGAGCACCCAATTAAGAGAAAACAAATTTTGATTTGGTCACTTAGCCAAACTGAACTTTGTTAATGGGAGCGCACAGCTTGTGGAATTTTTGACGCGATTATTGGCTTGATTAATTGCACTCTTCGAGCGATTGGTTAACTTTTTAAGCCTCGAAAATTTCCAGAAGATATAAATTTCTATAATTCTTACTTTACTTTCATAATTTTGATGGTTTTGACATCTAATTTTTATCGTTTTTCAAATAGAAATTTATCAAAAAACATATACATATGAAAAATAGACATTTTTACTAAAAAATAAATCAAATAGATTAAATAGAATTAAAATATAAATAAGATACAAATAAATTATAGATGCATATCAAATACGGAAGAGATAAAGATAAGGATAGAGATGAACTAAAATTTGACCATGGACATGGTACGAGGTAAGAGAATTTCCACTGGTTTCGAACTACTTACCTATATTCTTCCTGCTGTATCTTCTTAATGTATTTCATAATGATGATAAGTGTTGTCATAAATGTATCTCGCTAGAAGTAACAATAGTGAACCCAATAGATACTCTCAGATATTTTTTAACTATTTAACCATAAAAATTTTTAATTAGTTGATATACTATTCATTACCTAATCTTATAAACACGCAGCGCTCTCATCACAACATATTATTATTGGAACTAGTTCATATCTTTTTTTTTTTTTTTTTTACAATACATAATATCATCCACTTAATAGATAAGAGTTCGATTATAATAAAATTTTGGAACACCTTAGGCTAAAAATAATCAATAATCAAGCCAATCGATACCAATGTAGCTTTTTTAACCACTGGACATAGTAATTTCATATTGGTTGATATAATATTCATTGTCAACTATTAGGTCTTGCAAATTTACAATGCTCATTTATTTCGCTGTAATTACAATTTAATTACAGCTTTATTCCTTATAATTAGCTATTATGCTGTTTAGTTTACCGAATAACGATTCCATAATGAATCTCTATTATATAAAACATTGAATAGCCATTCTTTATTTAAACTTATAAATACCAATTCAATACTGGAATTGTTTTTTTTTTCAAAATACAATCATTTAAATAAAACAATTAATAAAGAAAATCCTATTACATTTTTATTTTATTACTTCATAATAAAAATTTTATTACAACTTTATTCATTCAGCGAAGTGAACGAACTAACAATATCATCGTTGCAAAACCTAACAATCGTACCCGATTCTTCTCCCTTTTTCCCAATATATGATATCGTCCGCTTATTGATCAGGACGTCTGGAGTTAAAAGTAGATGAGAGTTAAGATAACACGCTAATGAGTATACTAAAAATTTCCAACTAGTTAGTTTTGACACGATATTCATTATCTAACCTTATATATTAATACAAAGTTTTCTCCCACAATTGATGACACTAGGTTCACACATAAGCTATCCCATTTGCTTCGAATTGTTTTGTTATAAATGTTTGCTGAGGACTTTTAGCAGATTTTGTCAGGGATCGTACTTTCTTTGTTTGTTTCTTTTTCTTTTTCTTTTTATTTTTCCCTGGTGGCAAATATCTATGTAAATTTAGGATTTGTTTGAATTGTCTTATTTTTATTAATATCTTATATAATATTTGATTTATATCTATATCTTATTAGTATCTTATTTATATATAATCTATTTATGAGTAAAAATATCTGTTTTTTTATTTGTATTTATTTCTTCACAAACTTCTATATAAAAAAAACAAAGATATTATACCGATGTCTAATGTAATGATATTATTAGAAACGTTTTTAATATGAAAAATATTATGATCCAGTAAATTAGATCAAAACATAGGTTAAAGCCCATGCCATGCAAAAACAGTATGAGTAAATTTTTTTCCCCCCAATGTGGTGCCTTGAATAGGTGAAGAAAGAGAAAGTCAACGCCCACATACCTTGTCAATTACGGATGAGACCATGAAACTCGAGTCAGTCACAATAATGATGTCCTTGTCTCTCATTTAGTGGATTAGTACTGGGCTAGCATCGTCGCTGTTTGGTTCGGATTTAGAATCGAATTCGAATCGTCAATTCCCGATTCAAAAAATGATAGAACCAAAACTAGATTCGTGAGAGACAATCTAATTTTTGGTACTTAAGGATCATCGGTTTTCATGATTTGATTCCTGTTCTAGAGGAATAATCAAGAACCATGAAATTAAAAAAAAATTAATTAAATAATTTATTTAATTTAACTAAGAAAAAATAAAAAATAAATTTTTAACTTAAAATAACACTGAGTCTAACAATATTTGTTCATAGTATTAGTTAAAAGAAATTCTATAATTATGTATTTACTTATATATAATCACTTGTACTTTTTTAGTTATTATATTAGCAATGTGACACTATAAAATATTCAAGATATAAATAAGTCTCAAGCACACAAAAACAAGTCACATATTATTAAGAAATAAAGTCTACTTTGGCTAGAAGTCTACATAAACTAAGTAATATATGATTTTAAATATATTTATTACTTGTGTTGTTAATAATAACACATTAAATATTGTGAATAGGAAATAAATTTTGTATTATTCATGAAAAAATAGTTTTAAATATTTTTTTATAATTACATTTTTTTGTAATTTCTTTTCTTTTTTTTTTTCTTTTTTTATAATTTTTATGGCGTAAAACCTCGAAAACCGCCAGTTCTACTGATCCTCAACCGGTGGTTCCAAAACTGTCGGGTCATGCGGGTTTTAGGGTGGAACTGTAAGGACTCACTACAACCGACGAGTTTTTTTTTCAGTTCAGACCTGCCATCCCTAGGTCGGTTCCCGGTTTAGGAACCATCGGTGACTGATCAAGTTGGTTCCTAGTTCGGAACCTACCCGTGATGATGCCTATACTTGGCTATACTACCCCATCATTTCTCATAACTTGAACTAAATTATATTGAACCTAAGGCTTAGTTTTATTTTAAAGAAAATATTTTATAATTGAAAAAAGTTTTTTAAACAAAAATAGTTTTCTAAAAGCATTATGTTTCATGTATTTTGTTAGTTTTATAAAAATAAGTTAAAAATTTTTTCTAATATTTGACCTACCATTATTATGTAATGTATTGCTATATATAAATAAATTTTTATTAGTAAGTTCCTATATAATTACATCATAACAAACATTTTATTCAAAAGTAAAAGTATAAAATATAAATTATATTAAACATTTATTTCCAAACTCTCAGTTGACATTTATAATTTTCTAATGAGCTTTTTATTTTTCTTTTGTCCATTAAATTAATTTCATGTTCAAAATATATAAAAATTAAATAAATATCATATTCTTGCAAAGATCAATATGGAAAATGATTTTCATTTTGAAAAGAGTAAGTTGTTTTCTTTAAAAAGAGTAGGATTTCTTTTTAGTTCGAATTTTTTCCCCTCATAGGGGAAAATGTATTCCACTTAAAAGGTTATTTTTAAGTTTAATAAATAAGGGAAAACAAAACAAATGTTTTTCAAAAGTGTTTGCCTTAAAACAAATGGAGCATAAATGTACTAAAACATACATGCATAGCATTACACCAGGATACACCAATTTTATATTATAGGTAGGGCTATAAACGAGCTGAATCAAGCTTTTTATAGAGACTAAAATCTAGGTTCGAGCTTAATTTATTTAACTAAACTAGCTTTATTTGAAACTCGAGCTTCGCTTGTTTATGAATCGAGCTAGAGTCAAGCTGAGTTTTTATTGAATCTAACGAACTTTTATCAAGCTTAAATTTAAATACCAAGCTCGTCTCGTTTAAATAGCCCATTTTCCATTTTTATTACATAAGAGTTGCTTTATATATATATATATATATATATATATATATGTTAAGTAGAAATCAGTTTTTTTATTTTAATTATATATTAATATATAATAAATATAGAACTTATAAATTTACTAACAAGCTTGTTAATAAGTTTGCTAACGAGTGAACTGGCTCACAAGTCTAAATCCAAGCTCGTTTAGATAAATAATCTTTATCTTAGGCTTGAACTCGACTTGCTTACTCGGCTTGTTTGCAGCCCTAACTGTAGTTGAAGCCAATATAGATGTAAAAGAGGGTTGTTTTCACTTATTCGTGCATTGCATTCTACAATTGTTGATAACTTGTTCATGCAATTATATGCATAATTTTAGATAAATAAACTCATTTAGCTGTTGATGTTCACTTGCACATGAAATTTTACTTGCAGGATTGACATTAAATCTTTTACTATGTTGAGGACTCACTTTCCCCTTGTATGTAGCATATTAGTACTTTAAGCAAGTTGATGAAGTATTGTTAAGATTTTTATTGTATCATGAGTATGTTTAATTTAGCCGATTTATACTGCATTAGAACTATATTAACATGTTGTGCTGTAAATTGGGAGTTATCATGATTAACATTTAAGCTGGAGCATTTGGTTTCTGGAGGGAAACTAAGGGATAAATTACACTAAAAGATATCAACATTTATTGATAAGTTAAGATATTAACATTTCAAATAATTAAAAAGAACAACCAGCATTTCAAAAAGTTAATGTATTAATATTTTGTAAAGTTTATTTGAAGTATCAAAGCTTAGATAAATTTTCAATTAATTTTTCTAAATTTTACTTTACGATCAATTATGCATATCTTGTTTGACTTACTTTATGTAACGTTGATTCCTCTTTTAAACCACTTGAATCATTGATACCTTAAATAAATTTACATTGAAAAGTGTATTGCTCTTTTTAACCGATTGAAACATTGATATTTTAATGAGTTTACTCTCGAACGTTAATACATTTCAATGTAAATTATCCTAAATCGAGAAAACCAAACCTAACTATTTTAATAGATGAAATAATACATTGGTTAAGATAGCATATAACATATTATTTAAAGAAGTTTTACTTTATTTGTGATTGTAATTTAGTTATCATTATACATTGAGATATTTGTTTGTTTACCAATTAGTTATATGAATATATATTGCATGAAAATAATTACATAAATACCAATGCAAACTCCTATGTTAAATATGCATATTTCCATATGATTTTGTAATGTACTATATTTATTAAATTGCATGTCTTACATGCAATTTCTTTGTTAAAAATAGAATCACTTTGTGTTAGTATTTAGACAACTAAAATAATGTGAATTGGATTTAAGTAATTTTTTAATGATTGGTAGATATCCGTTAAACCCATTATACATTTGATATATTTCTTAGTCACATAAGGATAGACTCTATATATCAAAGTCATAGGATACAAGCATGGGGCTAAAAAAGTCTTATATAAAAAAATGTGTATTATATGAAAGATCGATACAAGGAAAGACTTATCAATCTAATTTCTTAATGTTTTTGGTCCTATTCTTTTGTAAGGTTCATTTCTAGAATTTCTACCTATTTAAGTTTCCCTTTCCTTGACACAAAATCTTATAGTACAATGTAATGAATCATGTTATATTATACATGTAGTATTCCTAAAGAATGTGTTATGGTTCAATCAACAAACGAAATTTTAAGTGTTATATTTAAAAAGGAAACCATAAACTAAATTATACACTTTGATTTAATATTTAAGAAAACAAAATTGTTACTTACAATTTGGTTCAAAAGGAAAATGTGAATAAATTTGGATATGTTAAGATTACCTAATTTTTATCTATATCATAATTATATTAATTAGATCTATATCTGTAACTTATCTATATCATATCTGTTTGATCTGTTTATAGGTAAAACTACTAGTTTTTCATCGGTATCCATTTCTTGACAGACATCTGTTTGAAAACAATAAAAATATGATGCTAAAATAAACTAGACTATGATGAAACAAATAGACCTTAAACCACATATTCTTCTTACTAGTAATGGGGGAAAAAGAAAAAGTGAAGAAAGAAAGGAAGAAAGAAAAAGAAGCATAAGCTATAGTTCTTGAAAATTTATTTCACTAAAATAGTTTGGTTGTATTAAAATTAACACAACAACCATTTGAGCTAAAAGTTTAAACTTATGGATATGGTGTGGATATTATATTTATTATGTAACACTCTCTCATTTATGGGCCAGTTCATCAATTGAATAATTTTATTAAATGGGGTGGAATGAGTGCATAGAAAACTTATGACCAGTTGCTTTGATTCCATGTTAAGATTAATATCACAACCATGTGATCTAATAGCTTAAACTTGTAGATACGGTATAAGATTATATTTATTATATAACAAGCTGTATTATCCTTACCTCATTCGGCAAGAAAGTCTACCATTGATTAGCCTCTACTTAGATAATGTCCAGCTACTTCATGAAAGCTACTCGATAATGCCGGTTAATAGAAATTAAATTGGCTTAGCTACTGCTGTTGTCATCGATGGTTGATTGATTAAAGATCTCTGCAACTACTTTTTCCACTTACCATCCCTTAATGCTTTCTCATTAGGAGTTTCCAAATGTAAAAAGCGAGTCGAACATTGTCCGCAAAATTATCGGGTCATCCTCTATGGGTTATAGGAACTTTGCAGGCTCTTTGAGGGTGATAAGTGAGCCTAATCTCACAAAATTTAAGTCCGAGGGATATTTTGGGGGAATGGATTTTAATGTATGAATCAATAGTGTAAAAATGTTGGAAACTATTAACATAATACAAAACACTAATGTTAGTATAAACATTTTATAGAATATGATTGTCGAGAAAAAACACAAAATTAACATGACACAATATACTAAGGATACTATTATAACACAAATAAATCTGATACACAATCTATTTAGATTGTCTATTTTTCATTTGGAATTAGACATGTATTTGATCTACAAATATATCCAATTAATAGTTGATCTTTCTATGATCTATATAATTTATATATGAGTAATTAAATTTTTTTTTTTTGTCACTTTATCCCCAAACACTTATATTGTAATGGACATCAAACTAATCTCAAACCACGATGAAACAGATGAGTCAAACACTACCATAACACATAATAATCATTTATGATCTTAATTTAATTTTATGCAACTTTTGCATTAGCACAAATTTGACACAAAAGTGAGACAAACAGTATTGGGGAACATGATGTAACTATAGCAAAGCCCTTTATTTATGTGAAAGATTTCTTACATAAATCTTCAATTACATTTAAGTTTACAAAAGATTAGTTTAGAGAGCTACTATTACAACCCAAGTTTGTATGAGGCAATAGTCAAGATGGCTAGCGAATTATAAGATTAGCTAGAATTGAGCATATCTGGTTACAAACATTTGTAATAATAATAGATTCGTAACTAGAATAGTACATGTAAAGAGTATAAAAAGAAAAAGGTGAAATGAAAAGGGCAAGCAAGTACATCCCTTAAAGATTTGGAGCCAAGGCAACTCGAATTGCCTAACCTTTCATACTATCATCTTCCACCTGCATATTAAACACACCACAATATTAGTGTTCATTACATTAGGGTTAAATACTAGGGAAAAGAGTGAAAGATAGAGAGAGAGACATGTCTATAAAGAGAGGCGAAAAGGAACTAAGGTTTGAAAAGTGAAACTTTATACATTTTGATTGATACAATGCATTTTAAGAAGAGTGGATAATTGGGTAATAACATTTTTTGGTGCTCTCATCATCAATGGCCTTAGAAACTTGAGCTTTGGCTCAAGAAGTTGAATTGGATTTCTTCAAGACTACTTTATTAGCATTGTCAGAATCTTTAGAGGAACTTATGGATCGCATTCAAAAAAAATTATTATGATATAAAGTGATAATCTATAATTATACAAAAGTCCTTCATATATAAAAAGAAAAAGGTCTTCTCACATAAATGGTTTATATTATTATATAATGGTCATAACTTAGTACCTATAAAAATATTTTGAATCTAGACATCTTAAGAACAAGCAATTTCAGTGGATTTTAATATTGGACTATAAACGAATAAAACAATTTCGATTAGGGTCGTCACGAACTACAAATTAATGCTTCAAACAATTGTCTACAATGCTCTAACCTATTTGTCTCTAACAAAATACTAAAATTTTCACAATTAATGTATTCAACTAGCTTGTCTAACCAAAAATCAAGAATCATGATGTATAATTCAATCAATAATGTATCATACTTTAAGAATACAGTGAGTGTTGTAAGTTCAAGTCGAATTTCAGCTTTAATATAAATTCAATTAAGAAGATTTTTTGGGTAATTATTAAGTTCGGTTGTAATTAATTGAAGATCTAACCTTTAGCATCAAATTTTTCACATCACTTTAGTTTTATTCAATCCAATTCTATTCTTTTACGTTTCTAATTCCGACCTCACCTCCCACCGCTAAAGAAAGAGATAGCTGGCACCTATTTACAGGCCGTTATGACTAGGGTTTTTCTTTTTCTGTTTTATTTTTATTTTTTTGAGCCAACTGCTCTTAATTAATTTATATAGTAATCATTCGACAACTATAATATTAAACAAAAGTCATGGTACAACAAACAACCATGAGCTACCAAGCAAAGCATTTATTGCCTCATTTTCTTTTGTCCATGTCAAGCTCTATAAAGTCATCCAACGAACAACCATAAGCATGACATGTAATTAGTCATCCTAGCCGCTCTATTTCTCAACAGTTTTTGCGACCCCATTTATTATCCTAAATTAAATTGTCCAATTCTCTCTCTCTCTCTCCTCTCTCTCTCTCTCTCCTCTTCTCATTTATTTTTTGTCTTCCTATTTCTCTCTCTTCTATCATCATGTTGCAATAGCTTTTGAGTTCGTAACTGGATTTTCGGTTTGTATTCAGTTTTCTGCATCACATCTTCATTGAAATAGTATGGATTAGAAAATTATAACGCCTCATTCACTTCATCATAATAATAAGGGGTTATTGAATACTAATTCAACAAGAATGTAATAAGGTTATAACCACTACTAGAATGTTCACTTAATGTGAAAAATAACATAAATAATTATTAAAGTAAAAGAAAAAATGTATTATACTTTACTGTAATGAATAAGGGGGTTATTGAATGCTAATTCACTAAGAAAGTAATAAGATTATAATAGCTACTGCAATGTTATGTGAAAAATAAAACAAGTTATTATTAGAGTAAAAGGTAAAATATTTATAATATCTTTATTTTTATTATGTGATATTTTCAAGACATAGCTATTTGTGGCCAAGTTGGAAAATAAACATTGAATTACAATTTATGAGTGTGAGAACATAAATTGTTATTCATCATTTTATATAACAATAATTCATTATGAATTATTATTCCCTAATAGCACTTCATGTAAGTGATCTGGCTATAAATGGTCCTTAGTTTTTATCTATAACCTTTTCTATTGATTTCTCACTTTTATTACTTTTTTTTTTTTATTTTAGTCCTATACATTACAATATATATATATATATATATTTTAAGATCATAAATAGTATATGAATTTGAAAAAATATGCAATTAGGTATATGAATTTTAAAATTGATCAATTTAAGATTTGAACTTTTAAATTAACCAATTTATTATCTAAAAGTACTTTTTATGTACACCAATAATACCTCTATTAAGTTCTGTTTAGATGGTCTGTTTTTTATTTTATTTGTATGAAAAAGATATGTGTAAACATGTCCAATTTGCATATATATTTTATATATATATTTGATCTATTTGATTTTTTTCATGAGAATTGTCAACTTTTTTTTATCTGTATATATTTTTTATAAATAATTTGTTAAAAAAAGTTTGAAAAAAGTATCTACATCTGCCGGAAAAAACATTTGGGTGATTCAAGTAGAAATTTTGAATTAGTATGACTAAAAGTAAAAATTAGCAAGACAAAAGATTCAAGTAGAAAAATTATAATAATAATTATTGAAAATAGGAGTAATAAATTAAAGGTGCACGAGCATTTAATGGTTTGGGAAAACAGGTAATAACGTTTCAGTAAGTAGGTACAAATTACCATAGAGATTAGTCAACGGAGCTTTAATTAGTCCTTGAGATGATGTGACGAATAGTATAAAAATATATTCAAATATTTAAATTTTAAAATTAATTAATTTAGTATTTAATTTTTTAAAATTAATTAATTTAATGTATGAAAAAAACTTAAGAAAGATATTATACAGTATACATGAAAATTTTATTAAAATACTAAATTAATAAAAAATTAATTAATTTTAAAATTTAAATATATAGTTATAATTTTATCAGAATTAAAATATTAGGCCACCTCAACCTCTTAATTCTTTGCCCACCAAAGAAACACTTGAAAGTCTCAAAATGTCAAAAGAGCAAGACCAGCGGCGTCGGACAATAAAGATAATCCACAAGTCCTTTTGGTACTGAAAATTTGAAATGATATATGTAGTCATGTCAATTTATCATCTTAAACAAGTCATGTCATCAACAGTTGCTCGGTGGAGATCGAAAACGAGGAGTGTGAAGAGTGCGAGAACGTAACGAGGAGGAAGATTTTGGGTATATTTATTTGTACATAATAGATATAGAAATTTTTTAAAATAATTTTTTAATAAATTATTTATTAAAAAATAAATATAAATAAAAAATAATTAATAATTTTTATTAAAAAATTAAGTAAATTAAATATAAATATAAATAATATATATTTATAAATATTATTTTAATATAAATACATATACAAATAAAAAATATCATTCAAATACATCATTTATTTTTGTTTCGTTTAATGATGGCGAAGACATCTACCTCAAACTGTCGTGTTCAAGGGTTTACTTAGTGGAAACAATAAGGAATTTCGTGTCTGTACTGATTATTGCATGCGAACTTTTATCATATCTAACTAGAAAATAGTCACGTCAAAACTACTGTCAAATTTTGATAAAAAGAATACTAGAATAAATCGTATCTATATCTAAATTGTAATTAATTATTCAATTAATTATATGTACTTTTAGATTATCGATTTTAGTATTTAATTAGATTTTCTAAAACCATTTGCATTACCAATATTAAATATGTATTGAGCTATCTATTCAATTGATTTTTTCAAGCCAATTACGAATATTCATAGCTCTAAACAATTATGTTGATAAAGATATTTCATTAAGAATATATGAATTTTTTTAACAATCATAAACTATAATTTATATTAACTTCATCTTATGAAATCTTGTTTATACTTTTTGCATGTTTTCTAAGTGAAATATCTACAAAGGCTAAATTTGAATTATGAGTTTGAAATCCATTAACAACTTGTTCTAACACTTTAAGTTCAGTGACATCTACGGAGTCAAGTTTGTGAAATTAAGATAACTAATGGAGATTTGACATGGCGAGATTGGAGCATGATCACTATACTAAACCTACCAATATGCTCTTAACCTTTTTGAGGGGCTCGTACACTTAAAGAGACTTCGCATGGTCCAAAGAGCCTATGCAAGGATTCACCACTAGAAGAAGTCATATCAACTATCAATTGTTAGTCCGATTTGATGGACATGATCAAAAGCTAAATTCTATAAAAACATAGAGCTGTTCTTCAATTTAGGGATCCAAAACTAAAAGAAATGCTATCAAGTTGTTGAAATACTTTCATAAAACATCAAATAGAGATCATAGTAAATAAGACACACCTCTCTTCAAGAACAGTATGGTTGATGCTACATAGCTTCACGTATTACTAGTGTGTGTTTGAATCCTTACTACTACACACTCTTATTCATCCCTTGCATGTGTTTTCATTCACTCTTTTAAGATTACGTGCAGTGGAGAAGAATGTTGCATGCACATAACCACTATAATTGATATTAATAAAAATTCTTATTTAAAACACTGGTAAACCATAATTGGTAAAAAAAAAAAAAAGCTAATTGTACAAATAGTTTTAGATGGAGTTCAATCAGATACTAAAATAGTAACATCATAGTTAGTTACTTAATTGAAAAATCAAGCAAATTTTCAATGCTAAATATGATATAATCCCCTTTCCACTCTTTTTTTTTTTTTTTTTTGCAATTTTATTGCACATATATGAATATTGAGGGCATATATCAAAATTTAAAGAACATAACTGAAACTTTTGTTTTTTTTTTTTTTTTTGTGGGATTAGAGGATGGTTACTAATCACTATTAACATAACAAAAAGCCTAAAACTAAGAAAATATTAAAACAAAACATAATATACAATTATTTATAACATTTTGAAGCTCTCATTTTTCCTAATACAATATAGTAGCCTTTAAGAAAATTGATATTTGAAAACTTCTAAAATACATTAGGTAACTGAGATGATATAAAAAGGAGTCATCAGCGACTACACCTATTGCCTTAGTTGAGTTCCACTAAGTGGCCCATGGAGTAGTTAGAATTTTGGTGAATTACTATCCACAACTAAGTCTATTATTTGACTATCAATCTAACCTAATCAAATAACTAAACTTAGAACTTTTGTAGTATGTCTTTATTTTGATGCTTCACATATATCGTGTTAATAAAAATTTTTGAAGACATAATAGGCCAACATATGTTAGGTTTAAACAACATCAAATGTTCTGTGTAACCATGATGGAATCAAGCCATTATAATGTGTCTCAAGCTTAAAATTAAAATCTATGTAAATACAACAACACCTATAACGACCTCCTTCTCTATAATCACCCCTCTATAAACTATTGTTATTTCCATATAAAAGTAAAGATCTCAAAATGTTGCATCATCATAGAATACCATTTGCTTATATCATAACCTCAAAAGTCTAAAAGTGGACTTAGATTATTCCATCCCATCAATAATATTAAGTGAATCGTTGATGTTATTTTCTTGAGTTTATTTAACATGTTCCTCTAATCGATCTAACCATTTGAGTTAATCTTGTTAGTTTTTTAATGGTAGACTAATAGCATCCAATAACTCTTTTGTAAAGGATTTTGCAAAATTCTTCTAACTGAAGAAGTATAGACTATAAATTCCATCTTATTCAAGATATTCTCTTACACTCCATCAAATAATTAACAAATCTCCTATCTTGGTTGTAAAATAGAATTCATTAGTCGCAACATCATTCCCATTTTCGATTCTAGTGAGAAGACAACATAGCTAATCCAAAGAAATTGATGATAGAAGAATAGACATTTAATAGATTCAAGCCTCCATATTCAAATACATTCATAGAGATAAGTGAAGCAATTGAAGTTTCATGCAATATTATGAATAATTAAAAGGTCCCCATGTCCATAACTCTTTCAGTCTTTGGCAACTAATCAACTCATATAAGAGCTGACAAACTATATCACATAATATCTCACCATGTTCCTTTTGTAAAATTCATTATAAGTCAATTAAGAAAACTAAAAACCTCCTTTAGTGTTGAGCTCCTAAATGAATTTGTTAAATAGTTTCTCAACCATGGTTTTTGAGCATGTTGTCCTTCAAACATGTTACTATATCTTTCAAAAGGTGATCTAAAAGCTTCTTAGAGCAATCGTTAGCAATAAAAGCAAAGACCTACTCCTTCATTAAAGTTAAATAGTCTAAGAGTCTACATATAGGCATGCACACAATTTAGTATTTAATTTATCTTGCCAATGATCGTATTGAAGATTACTGTTTTCAACTTTCCTAACACCCAATGTTCACAGTGTCTAAGTTTTTAATTCGATCATAATCCTCTAGCACCTATGACATGCCCTTTCCACTTAAAGTTAAGTTGCATTTTTGACAACTTTCACTCTAACGTAGTAGTGGCCACCACTATACCTACAAGTGTAGATCTCTACAGAATACATAAACTACCATTTTTAGTATCCTTTACTATAATAATTGTACCTCGAAAATGCTTATACTATTTAATACAATGAAATTCTAGAGTTATCTATATGTAAAAAACTAATGATATGAGTTTATTTTTTCAATCTAGTAGATGCCTTTTTTTTTTTCTTGATCTAGTGCAAATATCTAACCCTATCATTCATCATGATAGTCATCATACAATACTTAAAACCTTTGTGGTTACATCAATTTCTTATATATCATATTTATCTTCAATATATAACACAAACTACCCTAAATGAAATATCTACTCATTATCTCAACCTTTCTTTATTATTGGACACTACATAATATCTATATATTTATTTTAATCTTGATAGCATCAAATCTAGAATATCATCACTATTTTCATTTATCTTTATTATGGAAAATCATATCTATACAAACTAAAATGGTCAACCTCTATACTTTCTTCCTTTAAATAATTTCATATCTTGTTAGCATGTCTAAATTTAAGTCAAAGCCTATTCTTGAAAACATTATTCCTGGACATTTGCTTGCCTCCTACAACCATTCTCAAAAGTACGTGCGAAACATATTATCAAATATAACTCAATGTTAAACAACTGATAGTTCTTATGGGTGAATTTCGTATGAATTGTGGGAGAATATTTATAGTGTTTATGAGTCACAAAATGGTGAATACCAAGTTAAACTTAGTTAAGAAATTTTAAGTCAAATGGTTGAAAAGGCTTATTAATCATCTATTGCATATTTTTGGGCTAAGGTATTACAAATAATATTAGAGTTGATCCTTTATTAGTAAGTAAACAATTCAAAGATAAACAAAGGCAGAAGTCATTAGGTTATTTTGACTGGATTTAGACAAGAAGTCTGAAAAGGGCGAGAAGTGTTTCTAAGATATGACTTTTAGCAAGCTTTTAGGAAGATCTATAGGTAAAACATGTTAAAAAAAAAAAAAAGAGGAATAATTAAGCGACAATCATAAGGCCTCATTGAGGACATCATGTGTTTATGGAGTGGAGATTGTAAAAGATATGTGAGTCAAGTTTTACATAAAATATGGAAGAGCATCGATAGTGTGATTTATAAGGTTAAGGTAGTGAATACTAAAATAAGAGAAGGAGAGCATGATTAGAATAATAAAGAACAAGAGAGAGAGCATGAGAATTTCATTGATATGCAGTTCACAAATTCTCACATGTAAATCTCATGAAACTATTTAGTAGTTTTTAAACTATCATAAATTAATGTGAGATCTCAATTAGTAAAATTCCTAAAACCTCCGTTCACTTAACATGAATTGCTATTCATTCATTCCTCGTAAATCTTATAGTAATGACAATTCATTCATGATGAATAGCAATTCATTTCTCCAACCCATGAATTGCCATTCAATGGTCTATTTTTCAACTTTGTCATAAATACCCCTATCTTGAAAATATCACATACACAATTGTCCTCTCTCTGTAATAAATACATGGGGTATTATAGATATTTTATCTTTCACTCCAATAATTACTTGTTTTACTTTTTACACCAAGATAACATTGTAATAGTCACTATAACCCTATTATATTCCCTTTGAATAAGAATTTCATTCGCCCCTTATTCCATTCAACGGAGTGAATGGGCCATTATTTACGAGCCTACACTAGAATCGTAAATAAGAAAACATGTTATTTGGGGATTTTTGGAATAAAAATGGAAATTGCATAGAACATAAACCTAAGTCATTGGAAGATCACACATTGTCTTGATCGGATGCTATGGCTAGTCTAGTGGAAACACTACTTCAAGCAAAAGTGATAAACTTCCTAGGTTTAGGGTTTGATAACTTTACTATTTTAGTTTATTCATAGGCGTAAAGTTCCACAAGGCAACTTTAAACCCCAAACTTTGAATATTAAATTCAACAAAAATGTTTAGAAACACCAAAGTTGATGTAGGAGAAGAAATGAGATAATTATCAAATTCTGCTGATTCTATGAATACCCGGAAAGTGAAGATTGAAATAAAATTGAAATCTGTTGCATCGCACATGATTGCCATGAGACGATTTTCTCTATGTCTATTGATTCTAAGAAAATCCAGATAAATAAGTATCAAAATTTAAAAACTCAATAACAGTGCGGATTTCAAAAAGAGATAAACATTGCAATCTATTGATTTGGCAACAAATCCCAGATAGCAATATGCTATTAACCTATTGATTCCATAGAATACTAGGAAAGATAAGAGAGACATAACGATATTTTTATTCTATTAAAAATATCTATCTCAACTTTTCTAATTATAGTCTCTTTATAGGATTGAAATAAAATTAAAAAAAAAAACTTGATATTTATATACATATATATATAAAGATATACCAATCCTATTAAAAGATACTACTCCTATTAAAATAATACTAATCAAATCTATCAAAAACAAATAACAATCTTCCTAAAATAATAACATGTCCTTCTTGCACTTGCGCCAATGATCTAACCCTATTATATGTCCTGCATCAAAAATCTTATGTCGAGTTTCACAACATCAAAGTTTCAAATCAATAATCATGAAAGATTTAACCTACGTTTAGTATGATAGCTATTCTTTATTTATTTGCACTTTAGCTAGAATGGCCATTCAATATTCAATATGAAATCTTACTTCATGATTTAAGGAAGCGTGGTTTCTTTATTAGTACATGAGAGAACATGGATATATTGCTCTTTTTTTTTTTTTTTTCCTAAATTGAAAATTGTTCCCTTAAATGGCCTATACACGTACACCATCTCCACTTTAAATGTCTGTTAATTAATTGGCAATGTTAATAGCAAGTCACATGGGATGAATTGGGAACCTTGCATTAGCCTAGAGTTTCCCATGTAAACTAGACTTAAGCTTAAGGGTTCATGTAAAGGAATTTAGATTCAAATCGTGCTAGCACCAAGCAACCCCTAATTTTTTTTTAGTTCGTGTTATTTTTTTATTTTTTTATTTTATCATATGATCTTAGGCTCAAGATTGGGTTTTCGTTTTTGGCAAGCTTTTTCCGCTCCTAGTCATTGTTCAGTGAAAATGAATTATTGCTGTTCCAAGATAAAGGAGAAGACCACTATTTGTGCAAGGGTTCATAAATGACAATACATAGAAGATAATTTGGGTATTTTCATCCTATTCTCAATTTTTTCTTTGTATATATATTTATTTATTTCAACCAAACATTGCGCAAAGTGAGAATTCTAGTTCTATATGTATTCGCCTTTCAAAGAATTGCAATTCAATTACCCATGTTGTATTTACAAACTAAATAGTTTGCAGCAAAGACAACAGTCATATGTTCATGATCATGCGCTTAGTATTTAATAATATAGTAAAGTGCATGGTAATATTGGACTACTCTGTGCATTTTTTTAAAATTTACCTACTTCCCTCATAATAGATTTGATCCATTTTTAGTGGACACTGTTCATATTGCAGACGCCATTTCAGTTATATCATATGGCCGACTAGCACCGCTTATTAAACTTCCTAGGCAAAAGAGTAATAAAAAGCAAATCACGGGGGCTCATGAAAGGCCAAGTGAATTAACAAAGTTTACTAGGGCGTATGGTTTGTCGACAAATATTGAGGTGAAGCATATTATTATAGAAATGCATTTTGGATGAGAAAGGGAAAAAAGAAAGAAAGTGAAAAAACAGAAAACATAAACTGATATACATGGAAAATCTTTCGTAGTTTTCATTCGTTCATTCCTCCTTTCTTACTTTCCTCTTCTTTTTTTTTTTTTTTTGTTTGTTCTTTTAGGTTATTGAACTTTTTACTAAATTATAACATAGTAATCTAAAACTATTAAAATTATTAGAAAGAAAGAAAAATCCCTGAATTAATTACTATATTTGTACCTTTTGAAAATTGTTGACACTGAAAAATTGATCATTCTATGCTATACTAAATTCTCTCTCTCATTCTCTCTCTCTCTTCTTAATAATCCTTAGCATAGAGAGGCGGTTGCAAGGACAACTACGCGGTTGCCCCGCCTTCCTAAATATCTTATATGTGTTTAACACCATAATTCTGTAAATACATCATTAATGATATCATTATTTGTAGATCTATCACTACAATTATCATATTTAGATGTATTCTATCATATTCATTATTGTCGATCCATCCACTATTGGTCGTATCTATTGGTTCTGAAGATTTAAGAGACCAAGCTTAAGCAGATATTTTTATTTGTTCTATATATTTTTTTTTATTTCTTTCCTTTATATGGGATTATATTATCCTTTTATGGGATTTTTTTCACTCACTAGTAGTGTGGTTTTAGTCTCTTAAGAGAATCAATGGTATCCCTTATATGAGACATTTTGACTAAAAAAGAGACGCATCCATTTGTACAGTTGGGTCTATGTGCCCTCAATTCTTCGTTTGTTGTTTTTTTTTTTTTGTATTGATTTGTATGATTGGTTTAATACTTTTCTAGTGAATGAAATCCATCGTTGTTGGCATAATAATAATAATAATAATAATAATAATAATAATAATAATAATAAATTGTTTATTTTGAAAACATATACTTATAATTATTATTTTACCGATTCATAACATGATTAGAGGATTTTCTTGATATTATTAATATTTTATTTTTCCATACAGATGAAACTAAGGGAATAAATTGGACTCAATAGAAGATTGAACTGGAAATTGCATTAGAAGAAAAGTTTTTAATATTTATATTATTCAAACATAGATCTATTACGAGGGTAAACACAAAAAGTGTGTTCTTTTTATTTATTTACTCATTTGGATTAAAGTGAATAGAAGATATGGGAAAATTAAATTTTGGCTTTTGAATTTTTCCTTATAAACGAATACGCTATTATATATTTATCATAAACTTGTTCATACACGAAAAATCGGATGTAATGCAAAATGATTTTTGCCCGATGATGACTAGTCGGTAATTATATGAAATTCCAGTATATAGGACAACTGTGTAAGATATAAGACTACCGTGTGGCACCGCCAGAACCAGAGGAGGGAGAAATAACTACACCGAATTATGCAGTCTGTGGTGATCAAATGAGGTGGTACGGTGTCAAAAAAAATTGCAAAAAGCTAACACATTAAAAAAAATGATCCTATAAAGAACAAAAATCATAAAACAATAAACAAAATGGAAAAATAGTAAAGAAATAATTAAATAATATGAATGTATATAATGAAGGGATATTAATAATAATAATAATAATAATAATAATAATAATAATAAACACTACCTAAACATTGTGTATTTTTCAAATTTACATACAAAGTTTGAAGTATTTGAAAATTTACTTCACAAATTTCACATCTAGTGTTTGAATTTACTACGTCCCAGAACATCCGAACATTAAAGTAATTATAAAAGCTATTATATCAAATTTTTGAGTGATGTGGTTAAATATGCAATCAACTAGTGGTTGTAAAGGTAATCAACCTACTAGAAACCCTATAAGATTGAAAAATTTTATTTAAACATATAGAATTGCGAGTCAAATCACAGATCATCGTTGTAAATATAAATATACAAATGGTGGTACTGCAATGAATATAAACTTACAAAAGATAGCCAGAGTATTTCTAAGAACAAGTATTTTGTTTTCAATGGGAACGGATAGTTTTTTCTATTTGTCCACAGACTTGGCCATTTACGACTATGGCAACATGAAACAAAACGAAAATCAATCCCTCTTCTATGTTCATATTAATTAGGTTCGATAAAAGACGCTCCTAATTGGAATAGGGAATATTGAACATGGCAATAAGAAAATAAAATTATTCACATATATACTATAAGAAAATTGATCTTTAGAGGTAGAATTTTTATAATAGAAATTTAGTAAGTTCTATCTTTACATATAAAATCAAGGACGATGATTTTTGCGATATAATTTATATTTAGAGAGATAAATTTTGTGTTTAAAACCTAGCCTTTTTGTAGTAAGAAATAGAATAGTGAAAAAAAGTAGGGCTCCTAATTAGACATCAGCATGGGACGGTTCCGAACCGCGAACCGCCCCGAACCGTCACCGGCGGTTCCTGAACCGAGAACCGCCCCGTGGGTGACGGTTCCAAACCGTCTAAGGACCCGCCAGAACGGTTCAACGTGGTGGAACCGGCGGTTCAACCGGGTCCAGAACCGCCATTCCCAACCGGCAAAAAAAAAAAAAAAAAGAGAAAATATCTTGCGAACGAAACTAGAAAAGGAAAAGGAGGAACGAAACTGCGAACGAAACTGGGAAACGAAATTGGGAACGAAACTGCTGGGTTTCGGGGGGGAGAGGTGCAGGGGCATAAGTGGGGTGGGGTTGGGTGGGGGTAGAGGGGTAGGGGCCGGGGGCAACAAAAAAAAGCGTGATGAAAAAAAAACATGACAAAAAAAAAGGAAAAAAAAATAAGGAAAAAAGGAAACGATCATCAGAAAAAAAAAAAACGGTTCACGTGGAACCGGAACCGGAACAGGAACCAGAACCGCCAGAACCGGCGGTTCCTTGGAACCAGGAACCGCCCCGGCTCTGGGGGTTCCGGTTCCACGAAATGTGGAACCGTGAACCGGCGGTTCCGGTTCGGGTCCGGAACCGACCCGAACCGTGCCAATGTCTACTCCTAATAGTCCAAATGCTCGAATACAAGCAAAAAATTAGGAAGTGAATATTTTTATATTTTCTTGCTGTGGTCCTTATTTTTGCAGGTTTCCACATAATGTATATACTTTCCCAATTAATATGTTACAAAAATTAATTTGCATAAGGCCCCTATGGCAATCATCTTGCATTTTCAAGTGGTCCTATGATGGAGATGGACGAATGGATTTTAATATATTATTGATAGGTTTTTGGAATCACCTTGCTTCCTTTTGTTTGCAACTTTATTTCTTCAAAGCAGGTGCTTTTGATCTATGAATTGAAGCTATAACTTGGTGTTTCATTGAAAAACTAAAACAATAAATCAAACATTACTTTGTTTCACAGAAAAAAAAAACGATAGAAGGAAAAGAACAAAAAAGAAATAAAAGAGAGAAAGTACGTAATTGAGTTAACAAAACAGAGTAGGTCAAGACTAAAACCCTATAAGGACAGATTTAGGTATTGCAAAAAAATATATGTACATTTGGGAAACCTTATAAGAAACCAGAATGAATTCGAGTCTTACATGCACTTATCACCAACTTAGTTAGATAATACTTTCTTCTTCATTCACTTTTACTATATTTGCTTGTTCATTTAACTTTCCAATTCTTTGTAAATGCCCAAATCTTTTGCAATCAAAACATTAAGGCTCCTCCTTTTGCCAGAATTCATCTTCTTCATAACTAGGCTTCTTACAATTGCTATATTGAGGAAATATTCCTTTTCCCTTTGAATTTTTTTGGCCAAATAAGCTCCATCAACTAACTATTCAATTTCTTCTTTTCTCATAGCCCTTCTTTGCTCTTGAGCATGCAAAACATTAATCAATTCTAGCAAGATTATTTTATCGATATCTCTTAAATCTTCAAGGGATGAAATTTTCACTTTAAATCTATTTGGTAGCCTTATAAACATCTTCTCTACAATCTTACTATCATGTAGTTCTTCTCCTAGAAGTCGAATTTTGTTCACCACCGTCATCAACCTATCATAATAGATTTGTATAGTCTCCTTTTCTTTCACTCTTAGAGTCTCAAAATATCTTTTGAGAATTAACACTTCCATCCTCCTAGTTCTATCAATACCTTGGTGTAGTTCTTTCAACATATCTCACACTTCCTTAGCTGTTCACAAGTCATAATTCTTATGAAATTGATTTCGGGATAGTAGCAAGAATTATAGATAAAGCTCTTTGAGCATTTGCCCTCTTCTTCATTAGCATTTATCTGATTGAGTATTTGATTAATTCCCTAAGGTTATAATTCCATTTCAGCTTCAACACATTGCCATAAAGATTGGGAGTGAGATTGCTAGCAACCATGAGTTTTTTGTGATTTGTTCACTCAATCTCACAGTTCCTTAAGGATCTAATGCTTAGAGATGATGTTAGGCTTCATAAAAAAAAATATGACAAATAAAACATAAACAAGAACTGAAAAGAAAAAAATGATGAAAGCTTTTTATATTATTATTAATGCTCTAAGAAATACACAAAATGCCTTTAAAAAAAAAAAAAGCAATAAGGTGACAATCTAAAGATAAATACTAGGCTACAAAATCTAAACTAAAAAGACAGATAGATAACTTTAATCCAAATTAAAAACCTAATCTTTAGGAATCTTAATAGCAAAACAAATCCAAAAGATATAAAATGTAAATCAATACCCAATATTCTCCCCTGATTCAAAGTTGCAAATCTTAAAAACTTCTTGGAGCACATCTCTCCACATTTTCATATTTGTGAAATACCTCTTTTTTGTATGATGCACTTCTCATCATCTTTGCTTATTCACTTTCTCATTAACCTTCAATTATTGAAGCAATTCTCACAAAAAAAAAAAAAAAAACCTTTTCTGTTTACGACTCACCACTCCCTTAAATAATACTTTCTTCTTATTCACTTTAACCAAATTTGCACATTCATCATTTTTAAATTTTGCAATTATTTTGTAAATGCTCAAATCTTTTGCACTTGAAACATTAAGGCTTCCCCTTCTGCCAAAATTCTTTTTCTTCATGACTAAACTTCTTGCAATTGCTATATTGAGGAAATCTTCCTTTTCCCTTTGAAATTTTGGCTAGATAAGCTCCTTCAACCATCCATCAAGTTTCTTCTTTTCTCATAGTAATCCTTTCCTCTTAAGCATGCAAAGTATTAATCAATTCTGATAAGGTTATTTCACTGATATCTCCTAAATCTTCATGGGATGAAATTTTCACATTAAATCTTTTTGATAAACTTATAAACATCTTCTTTACAATCCTCTTGTCAAGTATTTTTTTCTCCTAATAATCTAATTTTGTTCACCACTATCATCAGGCTATTAGAATAGACTTGTATAGTCTCTTTTTCTTTCATTCTCAAAGTCTCAACATATCTTTTGAGATTTACCACTTGCATCCTCTTGGTTCTATTAATACCTTGGTATAGTTCTTTCAACATGCCTCATGCTTTCTTAGCTATCTCATAAGTCATAATTTTTGTCAAAATTGATTCCAAGATAGTAGCATGAAATATAGAAAAATGTGTTGGAGCTTTTGCCTTTTCTTCTTCATGAGTCCTGATTTGATTGAGTGTTGTATTAATTGCCATAATATCTTTTTAGCTTCAATGTGTTGCCATTGTGTAAGACTTCTTAGATGAGATTTTATCTTGACAACTCAACCTTAGTAATTTTCACCATTAAAGATTGGGACGAGATTGCTAATTGAAAGCTGGCAGCCATGAGTTTTTTATGTTTTGTTCACTTAATCTCATAATTCCCTAAGGATCTAAAGCTCCAACACCATGTTAGGTTTTTGAAAATAAAAACATGACAAATAAAACATAAATAAGAATCTAAAAGGAAAAAGATATGATGAAAATATTTTCTATCATTATTAATGCTCTTAGAAATACATAGAAAGCTTTTTTTTCTTTTCTTTTTTTAAATAGGTAATAAGGCAACAAACTAAAGATAAATATTAGCCAACAAAATTTGAATTAAAGAGACTGATAGATAAAGTTAAATCAAATTAAAAACCTAATCTTTAAGAATCTTAACAGTAAAACAAATCCAAAAGATATGCAATTTGTATCAATACTCAACATTCTCCCTTAATTCAAAGTTGGAAATCATAAAAAAATTCATGGAGCATGTCTTTCCACATTTTTAGATTATGAAACACCTCTCTTTTTTCATGATGCACTTTATCATCTTTGTTGATGCACTTTCTCATCGATCGTAACTTATTGGAGCACTTCTGTCTAAAGAACCCAAAAAAAAGAAGAACAAAAACACTTGTTGTTCAATCTCTTACCAAACTACTTAAATGATCCTTCCCTTTTCATTCACTTTTACCATATTTTCTTGTTCATCTTTTTCAATTTTGCTATTCTTTTGTAAATGATCAAATCTTTTGCACTTGAAACATTGAGGCTTTCCTTTGTGCCAAAATTCTTTTTTTTCAATACTAGGCTTCTTGCAGTTGCTACATTGATGAATTTTTCCTTTTTCCCTTTGATGTTTTGGCTAGATAGGCTCCTCTAACCACTTGTTTTGTTTCTTCTTTTCTCATAGCCCTTCTTTGCTCTTAAGCTTGTAAAGCATTAATCAATTTTGATATGGTTATTTCACCAATTTTTCTTGAATCTTCAAGGGATGAAATTTTCACCTCAAATCTTCTTGGTAGACTTATAAACATCTTCTCCACAATCCTATTGGCAGGTAAATCTTCTCCTAATAGTTGAATTTTTTCCACCACCTTCATCAACCTATCAATATAGGCTTGTATAGTCTCATTTTCTCTCATTCTTAGAGTCTCAAAATCTCTTTTGAGATTTGACACTTTCATTCTCCTAGTTCCATCAATACCTTAGTATAGTTCTTTCAACATATCCCATGCTTTCGAGACAATGGCATGACTAATTGATAAAGCTCTTGGAGCTTTTGCCTCTTCTTCTTCATGAGCCCTTATCTGATTTGAGTGTTTGATCAATTCTTAGAGGATATAATCCCTTTTCAGCTTCAACCCATTGCTACAATCTAAGACGTCTTAAATAAGCTTTCATCTTGACATCCTAAAATTAGTAATTTTCACCATGAAAGAATAGGGGTGAGATTGCTAATGGATTGTTGGTAGCCATCAATATTTTATATATTACTCACTTAATCTCACAGTTTCTTAAGCATCTAAAACTTTGATACCATATTAGGTTTTTGAAAATAAATACATGACATATAAAACATAAACAAGAAGCTGAAAAAAGGAAAAAAAAAGATGTAAGTCTTTTTTATTATCATTAATGCTCTTAGAAATACATAGAAAGCCTTTCTTTAAAAAAAATAGGCAATAGGGAAACAAACTAAATATTAGGCAACAAAATCTAAACTAGAGAGAGAGAGAGAGAGAGATAATTTAAGTCAAATTAAAAACCTTATCTATAGGAATTTTAACAAAAAAATAAATCCAAAAAATATGCAATTTGTATCAATGCTCAACATTCTCTCTTAAATCAAAGTTGGAAATCTTAAAAACTTCATGGAACATGTCTTTTCACATTTTTAGATTTATGAAATACTTTCCTTTACATGATTCACTTTCTCATCAACCTTGACTTGTTGGAGCACTTCTGTCCAAAGAAAAAAGAGGAAAAAAGAAAGAAAAAAAATGCTTTTTAATGCACTTCTCACCAACCCATTTAAATGATACTTTCTTCTTCATACACTTTTACCATATTTGCTTGTTCATCTTTTTAAATTTTGCAATTCTTTTGCAAATGGCCAAATCTTTTGCACTTGAAACATTAAGGCTTCCCTTTGTGCTAAAATTGTCTTTTCTACACGATGAGGCTTCTTGCAATTGCTACATTGATGAATTTTTCCTTTTCCCTTTGATGTGTTGGCTCGCTAGATAAGCCCCTTCAACCACCCATTTAGTTTCTTCTTTTCTCATAACCATTCTTTGCTCTTGAACTTGCAAAGGATTAAACAATTTTGATAAGGTTATTTCACTTATATCTCTTGAATCTTTAAGAGATGAATTTTTCACCTCAAATCTTCAAGGCAGACTTATAAACATCTTCTCTACAATCATGCTATCAGGTAGTTCTCCTAGTAGTCAAATTTTTTTCTCCGTTGTCATCATCCTATCATAATAGGCTTGTATAGTCTCCTTTTCTTTCATTCTTAGAGTCTCAAAATCTCATTTGAGATTTAACAATTATATATTCTTGATTCTATCAATACATTGGTATAGTTCATTTAACATATTGCATGCTTCCTTAGTTGTTTCACAAGTCATAATTCTTGTTAAAACTAATTTCAAGATAGCAACATGAATTATAGATAAACTCTTGGAGCTTTTGCCTCTTCATCTTTTTCATGAGCCCTTGTCTCATTTAATGTTGGATTAATTCCTAGAGCTCTTAATTCCTTTTCAACTTTAGCTCATTGCCTCAATCTAAGACTTCTTTGACTAATATTTATTTGGACAACCCAAACTTGGTAATTTTCACCATTTTGCTAATAGATTGCTAGCTACCATGAATTTTTTATATTTTGTTCACTCAATCTCACAAATCCTCAAGGATCTAAAGCTTTGATACCATGTTGGTTTAATAGGCAATAGAGAAACAAACTAAAGATAAATACTAAGAAACAAAATCTAGACAAATAGATAAATTCTAATCAAATTAAAAACCTAATGTTTAGGAATCTTAACAAACAACAAACCCTAAAAATATGCAATTTGAATCAATACACAACATTCTTCCTTGATTCAAAGTTGAAAATCTTGAAAACTTCATGGAGCACATCTCTCTATATTTTCAGATTTGTGAAACACCTCTCTTCATTGCATGATGCAACTGTCATCATCATTGTTGATATAGCTTCTCGTCTACCTTCAATTGTTGGAGTGCCAAAAAAAAAAAAAAAAAAAACTTTTTGGTGCACTTCTCACAAACTCATTTAAGTAATACTTTCTTCTTTAATCACTTTTACCATATTTGCTTGTTCATCTTTTGAATTTTGCAATTCTTTTGTAAATGCCCAAATCTTTTGCACTTGAAATATTGAGGCTTTCCATTGTGCCAAAGTTTTTTTTCTTCATGATGAGGCTTCTTGCAATTGCTACGTTGATGAATTTTTCCTTTTCCCTTTGATGTTTTAGCTAGATAAGCTGCTTTAACCACCCAATCAATGTCTTCTTTTCTCATAGCTTGTCTTTACTCTTAAGCTTGCAAAGCATTAATTAATTTTGATAAGGTTATATCATTAATATCTCTTAAATTTTCAAAGGATGAAATTTTCACCTCAAATCTTTTAGGTAAACTTATCAAAAAATTTTCTACAATCTTGC
This sequence comes from Combretum micranthum, assembly GCA_024138025.1. NCBI lineage: Eukaryota > Viridiplantae > Streptophyta > Magnoliopsida > Myrtales > Combretaceae > Combretum > Combretum micranthum. The sequence continues at coordinate 213,903 of JAMXBD010001529.1, forward strand.
TATCAGGTAGTTTTCTCCCTATAGTCGATTTTTTTTAGTATTGTCATCAGCATATTGGAATAGGATTGTATAGTCTCCTTTTCTTTCATTCTTAGAGTCTCAAAATCTCTTTTGAGATTTAACACTCATATCTTCCTAATTCTATCAATACATTGGTACAGTTCATTCAACATATTGCATGCTTCCTCACTTGTTTCACAAGTCATAATTCTTGTTAAAATTGATTCTCAGATAGTGACATTAGTAATAGATGAAGCTCTCGGAGCTTTTGCCTTTTCTTCCTCATGAGCCCTTATCTAATTGAGTGTTAGATTAATTCCTAGAGGCCATAATTCCTTTTCAACTTCAACCCATTGCTGCTATCTAAGACTTCTTAGATGAGCTTTTATCTTGACAGCTCAAACTTGGTAATTTTCACCATTAAATTTTGTGGGTAGAATTGCTAGATTGTTGGCAACCATGAATTTTTTATGTTATGTCCACTTAATCTCACTATTCCTCAAGATCTAATGCTCTAATGCCATGTTGGGATTTTTAAAAAAGTATATTACATTGGAAGGTCATAACGTTTAGGGTTAAGTTTATTGGATGTCATAATGTTTCAAGTAGTTCATTTAAGGTTACAATGTTTTGGGAAGTGAGTCAATTGAGGTCACTATTGATACATATCACAACGTGAAGGATCTTGCGACTTTTAATTAAAATTATCTTTTGTTAACATGTGTCAATGTTAGCCTCAATTGATCCACTTCTATAAATGTTACCCTTTTTTAAAATAAAAACATGACGAATAAAAATAAAAGAAGAGGTTGAAAAAAAAGAAAATATAATGAAAGTCTTCTATTATTATTAATGCACTTAGGAATACAGAGAATGCTTCTTTTTTTTTTTTTTTTTTGAAATAAAAAAGGCAATGGGGAAACAAACTAAAGATAAATACTAGATAATAAAATCTAAACTAAAAAGACAACTAGATAAGTTTAAATCAAATTAAAAACCTAATCTTTAGGAATCTTCACAGCAAAATAGATCCAAAAGATATGTGATTTGAATCAACACCTAACACATTCTTAAGCACGATGATAGTTGAATATCAATCTAAACAATTAAATAACTTATGGGACTAGTCCCTAAAAAAGGCAACCGAACAATAGAATTTTTTGTTAATTATATTCTACAAAACTTTTTTGCTACATCATTAACTTTCTCAATAAACACTCATTAGTAAACCACTATAAGCTAAACTATTAGAGGTTCAATAGTAAATTTGATAAGCAAAAATATGATTTAATATGAAATTTAGAAATTTTAAACTTCAACTTGAGAAAGAGAAATTTAATAATGAATGTTTAGGTAATAATTTTGATATTACATATAATTAATTTGGTTAATACATAATCAAGTTAAATTCAAGTTTGTTAAAATAGCATTTGGAACTATGTTTAAACTAAGAAATTAAGTTCAATTGAATTGAAGTCAAATTTGAATTTTGAAAAGTTCAAACCAACATAGAGCTCAAACTTAATACTTTTTACTTAGGGAAAAGACCCCTTTTGGTACTTGAACTTTGATGAAATGGATAATTAGGTACCTAAACTTTTTTAAAAGTTAATTTCATACTTAATTGAACTTTTCATGTCCCTAAACACTCAATCATTACTTGACATGTTTCTATTACTTCAAGAGATAATAAAAGAATAGGATATAAAAAAGGGCATGAAAAGTTTAATGAAGTATGAAATTATACTTTTTAAAAGTTCAGGTGCTAAAAAAACATTTTATCTTTTACTTATTTTAATAGTCGTATCATTGAATATGAGAAAATATTTTTTTTACATCATACAAAAGATTTTTTTATTATTACAACCTCTAAAACTTCAATTTAGTAATGCTAACCAAACTATCTTGGAGGATATCTACTAATTCTAATGCCTTTTAGGCTTAGGTCCTCAAAGGAATCTACTTCCCTCATTCATTTTTTGGTAGGCCTCTAAAGGATCTAGAGATTCATGGAGGTAGGCAAGCATATTATAGGGGAAAGAGTTCTTATGCAAAAGTCTTATTGGTAGGTTAGGATGGTAATTCTATTAATGCTCTAAGAGATGGATGGATCCCTAATTTAGAGAGCTTCCATCTGACCTTAAAGCCTTCCTATCACATCGAAGAACTCAAAGTTGCCAACCTCATTCATTAGCAATTCGACTCTAGAATATACATGAGTTGAACAGATACTTTGATTCTCGCACAATCCAAGTTGTTCTAAAAATCATATTACCAATGAGGTTCACAGAAGATATGTTGGTATGGTCATTCAAAAAAACCGATAAGTGTAGTAGTGGCTCAACCTATAACTTTATTTGAAACAACTCCTACCATTCAAGCTCAAATGCTTCAAGCTCACACTTTATTTGAAAGGAATTTTTGGAGACAGTTGTGGCATTGCCTATGCTTGTCCAACATAAAACATTTCATATTGAGCACAATCAACAATACTATCCCTACTCAACGGAACTTGGTAAGTAGGAAAATCATTCATTTGCCTTGCTGCAATTTTTCCTTAAAAGAGAAGTCAGTTGAGCATATTTTATTATGTTATCCCTAGACACATCAAATATGGTTTGCTACACCAAGCGGTCTGAGAATTTTGAATGAACAAGTCACTTCCTTAGATGTGTAGTTGAGATCCTGTGTTAATGGAGTAACTAACAAGCACAAGTCGGCTGAGATCTTTGCTCGTTTATTTATTGTCATGTGGTGTATTTGGAAAGAAAGATGCATAGCAATTTTAAAAGGAAGGTAACTAATGATCAGACTGTCATTGTAGTGGCTAATAGTGCTTTATCAGAGTTAAAGGTACTGAGCTCTAAGCAACTTTTAGACAACTTGCAACAAATCTTTTCCTTAGCTTACCAAAGCACAATTTGCAACAACAACTTAGAAAGAAAACTAGCTACTATGTTGGGAGATAGTTCCAATTGTATCCCTCCCTCAAGCTAGTAGCAAACATGGTTTAAGAGAACCTAGTAGCAGGTGTTACAATGCACATGATGAAAGCCAAGAGCATATTAGATGGCTTTATCCGACTGGAAACTCAATCAAATTGAATTGTAATGCCTTAGTTCATGCTTCATCGGGTGAAGCTGCTATCAATTATGTTATGCATAGCTAGTATGGCACTTTGTGTGGAGGAGGCATGCATGCTACAAAAATAGATCAGTTGCTGCAACGAAGGGTCTTGTGGTCTTATATAAGCTTCAATATGCAAGAGTATGGGCTGGAAGGAAATCATTGTAGAAGGAGACTCCTCTATAGTCTACCATGCACTTACCAAGCCAAAGGAAGCTCCCTAGGATTTGAGAAACATCATTGTAGATATAGAGTTACTATTAAGCTCCTTCAGAAGCATGGCCTTCAATTTGATCCAACACCATGTGAACTTAGCAGCTAATTGGTTTGTCAACAATTGTAGAATGCAGTTGTATCATAATACTGGGTCTCTACACCCCCATCTTCATTGTTTGAGATTTTGTTTTCTGATTCTTGTTGGTTCTTTAGTTATTCTTTGTTGTTTGAAATTTCTAATGTACCAGACATTGTTTGATGATTAATGAAAATCCTAGTCAATGCCAATGAAACATTTGCCTCTTTTGTTAAATAGCATACCAAGAACCGAAACCTGCTAATTAAAGTATTATGGGGTAATATTTTGATATTGATTAAAAAAAATTCAATTCACAACCTAAATTTTTAACTTGTTAATTTTAATATTTGAATAAAATATTATATATCATTCTTATTACCTACAACATATATACAATGCCTCTAGTCACATTTTTTGAATTATCAAATTGAAACACTTAGTATAACATGTTAAAAAATTCCTAATAAAGTTAGGGTCCAATTTATTATATATTGCTCATGTGATAAAGAAGAAAACATACATGTGAAACATGTTTAAAAAAAAAAAAAAAGAGTTTATTATTTTATTGTCTTGTTTAGCCTCAAAATTGAGCCTAACATCACTATATCAGAAATTTTTTATTTTTTTGCTTTTAAGCATGTCGAACTCATATTTCACTTTGATTTTTAATGATTGATAAGCTTATGTTATGTTAAATCTTCTTAGGCAATATGAATGCAAAATTTTAATTGAGTATCAACTTAATAAGTTGAAATCCATGTAATGAATTGAACTTTTAACCAAAAATTTGGTAGGAGGGATTTTCAATAAGAGGAGGGATTTAAGAATCTAATAGACTCCCTGATGAAGGCCATTCTCCCCTTTTCTAAATCCACAAAGCCCCATTAGAAACCATAACCTGTTAAAAATAAAACACACATATCGATATACACATACATATAGATACTGCTAAGGTGAACAGATGAATTAGGCAGATGAACAATCACATGCAATGCGGATTGCAAAGTGATGGAATAGCTAAAATTTAGGTTCACCGACATTTTCACTCATAAATGGACATACAGATAAGATACATATAAGATACAAATGCAAATCTTTATACCAATATCATGCTTTTATTTACATCTATTAAAATCAAAGGCACGTTTATAAGTATAGTGAAAGCCTTTGCATAATTGTACTTCAAGACCATTCACACGCAATTATTCACTGAAAACTAAAAATTATAGGGACAGAGAGAGATCTAGATCCATGGAAAATCTTAAGCTTGTTATTTGTCTACTTAATATATGTTCTATCCTTGGATAATTTTTCACTCCATGATAACTGTCTGCAGAAGAAAAATAACCCCGGACACGTACACCTCTTCCTGGTGCATAAAACTTCCAATCAACAACAGCAATTGATGCTCCTTAATTTATGTTGCGCTTAATGTCTCCCATCTAACTCTCTCTCTTCTTTTTTAATACAACCTTCTTCCCATTTTCTTTCTTCTTCATTCTCACTCTCTCTTTCTCTCCTTCTTCTTCCTATCATTACCCAAACATCTCTCATACTTGAATTTATTCATTTCTTTTGGGCCATATTTCTTAAAATGGCAGATTTGGAGAAGATGGAAAGCAGTGAAGCCGAGGATCATAAAGCAAAGGAAAAACATAAAGCAGTTCCATTTCTCAAGCTGTTTTGTTTTGCTGACTTTTATGATTATGTTCTAATGGCACTAGGGTCCATTGGGGCATGTGTTCATGGAGTTTCTGTCCCGGTTTTCTTCATTTTCTTTGGAAAGTTAATCAATATCATTGGACTTGCTTATCTCTTTCCCAAAGAAGCTTCACATAAAGTTGCCAAGGTAATCATGTATTTTATCAACAAAACAATAAAATGGACATTATTCATTGAAATCTTTTTTCTACCTTTGCTTCTTCCTATTTTCAAGCTTCTTACTTACTAGAAAAACTCTTTTAATTTTCATTCATCTACATGAACTTTATGTTACATATGACACCTTTCACTCTTTAGTAGCATGCAATAGAAAACATCACCATATTACGATTTGTGTGTTGCACCAACCCATTATTCTTTGACAAAGTTTCTAGGGTTCATAAAAAATTTCACCGGAAACATCAAAAGTCAGTCAAAGATGTCCTTTGGTGTAGTACAAGAATTTTGGGTTTCCAAGTACAAGAATTTTGGGTTTCCAGTGCATTTTTTTATTTTTATTTTTATTTAACCTATGTTTTTAATCTCCATTAGCATATTTCAGTATACATATTGAATCTTATTTTGTTTTTGTTGCAGTACTCGTTGGATTTTGTATACCTCAGTGTGGCTATATTGTTTTCATCATGGGTTGGTAGGTTATATTATTAACTATTTAGTCTTAAGTCTTTACTTACTATGGCTTTTAATGGGGTTTAAAAAAAAAAAAAGACATATCAAATAACTATAAATTACTGTTAAAATATGACTTCTTTATTTTATCTTTTTTTTTTCCTGTGATTTTTGTAGAGGTTGCATGTTGGATGCACACAGGTGAAAGGCAAGCAGCAAAAATGAGGATGGCTTACTTAAGATCTATGCTGAATCAAGACATTAGTCTATTTGACACTGAATCATCTACTGGTGAAGTTATTTCTGCTATCACTAGTGATATCATTGTTGTTCAAGATGCCCTTTCTGAAAAGGTAAAATATATATACATATATATATATATATATATATATAATGCATATCATAATCATTTTCATTTTGTTATTTTCAAAATTCAAAAAATCCTTACTATAAATGCTAATGAAAATACAAAAAGTTGTTATAGTCGATTTTGATGCTTATGCTCTAGCTAGATTATGGTTTGTAAGATAGGTGGTCCTAAAAGTGTGCCCCAGTGGATTTATAAAGCCAATTAAATTGAGCAACCAGTTATCCACCTATTAAAATTATCCAAACAATTAAATATGATTAGATGGTCTAATTAATTATTTAATATTTTAAAGAATTTTAAAATTAAAATAAGTCAACCGAAATGGTCTGATAATAAATATATTTTTGGTTTGACCTACTTGAGACGTTAAACTACTAGTAAAGATTTTATTTGGTGGCTTAATACTCATTTTTTAAAGAAATTAATTCCTTACTCATAGCAGAAGTAAATTAGGACAAGAGTGGTAATAAATATTGAGTTGCTTGGAGATGAAATTTACTGGTTGACATTAAGTGAAATGGTGAGAATCTGGTTCTTGTTCAGCTGTATCGATTACTTTGCAGTAAATGCATGCTGATACCGGTGGTACAGCATTTATAAGGGGTTGGGTTGGATGTGAACTGTTGTGTGAGCTTTAACTGGCCTTTTGCCAGCTGGAATGGATCAATTCTTATGAAGATGGAACAACACAAAGTATGACAAAGTTTTTTTTCTTATCCCTGATGATAGGTCTTACGTGCTTGAGCTTTCAACGATATGTTGCCACGATCAAGTCAAATCAAGTTGAGATGGTGTAGTCTTGAATTCGGTTTAAAATTTTAAAATTTAAACTCGATTGATCTTAAAATTTTTAGTTCAATCCAAACTCCCACTTAAATTAAACATTATGATACTTAAGTTTGATTTAATAAAATAGCTTAACTTCAAACTCAAACTCGATAAAATTATTTTCAAATGGAACTTGAGTAAAAATTGAGCCAAGGCCGAATAATTTATTTATTCACACCCGTATTTCCATATATAAGGAAAAAGGGAAGAAAAAAAAATCGACATTGTATATTCACCCTTTTTTTTTTTTTTTTTCTTTCCACCGTATGTTTGGTCACGGACCCAAAATGGTCCATTATGTCCCTTAATAAAATAATGACTGACTGGTTTGAGATATCATTAATTTGGACTAAGGATAAAGCTGGAATTTGATCGTTAATTATGACCATACACGAGGGAAGATGTGGGGAATAAATCTTTTCGCTCTGCATACAAGAGAAATAAGACAGCTAGGTTTGATGTTAATGCAATTTGATAATGGGATATCTATAATAAACGAGCCAAAGGGAGGGAGTTCATGTTGTCATTTCGAAATCGGATTTGACTAATTGATTTTGTTATGAAAATTTTATATTAATCAAGAGTACATGGCAGATAATTAATTTATGAAACGGTTGACATGTTGTGTTGTTTTTATTGAATGGATTGTGATTCAATTCAATAGTAATTATCAAATATGTTAACATGGATTGGAACATGAACATAAATGTCGCAGGTAGGGAACTTCATGCACTACATAAGCCGATTTCTTGGAGGTTTCATAATTGGCTTTGTTAGAGTATGGCAGATCAGTTTGGTGACACTGTCCATTGTTCCCTTAATTGCTGTTGCTGGTGGTCTCTATGCTTATGTTGCAACCGGTCTAATTGCTCGGGTTCGAAAATCCTATGTCAAGGCTGGGGAAATAGCTGAGGAGGTCAGTTCAGATTGAAATGTTGGAATGATTTTGACAACTAGGTCTTATTCCTCTAAGTTGAATAGCTATCAATTTTGAGTAATGTTTTTCCATTGACATGAAGAGGAAATCAGAGCCTGAAAAGCTTACCGTTGTAAAGCATCTTTAAGGTCTAGATCTTTTGCTGAAACAATGGTTGTATTTTAGGTAATTGGGAATGTCAGAACAGTTCAAGCATTTGCTGGTGAAGAAAGAGCAGTGAGATCATATAGAGCAGCTCTAATGAATACATACAACTATGGGCAGAAGGCCGGATTGGCAAAGGGGTTGGGATTGGGATCCATGCATTGCGTCCTTTTCCTTTCTTGGGCACTGCTTGTGGTTTACCAGCATTGTTGTTCATAAGAACATCGCAAATGGTGGCGAGTCCTTCACGACTATGTTAAATGTTGTCATTGCTGGCTTGTAAGTGTTGCTTTGCTTATACTGCTTCCCACTTAGTAGTTGCAGATTGTTTTGTTTACTTGATGTTACATATTGTCCCTCTTTTCTTAAAAACATGCTTTGGAGCCTTGGCACCGTTTAACTTCCAAAATATGTACTTAATTTCTAGCTGAAACTAGATTATATCCTTATTTTTTAACAGGTCTCTAGGCCAGGCTGCACCGGATATTTCTGCTTTCGTCCGGGCAAAAGCAGCTGCTTATCCCATATTTGAGATGATTGAGAGGAGCACAATTAGCAAAACTAGCTCAAAAACTGGGCGGAAACTAGCCAAACTTGATGGTCACATCCGATTCAAGGATGTTAGATTTAGTTATCCATCTCGCCCTGATGTCACTATATTCCATAAGCTCTGCCTTGACATTCCTGCTGGTAAGATTGTGGCCTTGGTGGGAGGGAGTGGCTCTGGAAAGAGCACAGTCGTATCGTTAATTGAACGCTTCTATGAGCCCTTATCAGGGAATATATTATTAGATGGTGTAAACATTAAAGAGTTTGACATCAAATGGCTCAGGCAGCAGATTGGCTTAGTCAATCAGGAACCTGCTTTATTTGCGACAAGTATTAGGGAGAACATTCTTTATGGAAAGGATGATGCTACACTTGATGAGATCACGCGCGCAGCTAAATTATCAGAGGCTATTTTTTTCATTAAAACCTTCCTGATGGATTTGAAACACAGGTACAGGTCACTTCATAGTTCATACATCATAGCCTAGGATTCTTGCAATTTGGCTATATAAGCAGACATAAGTTGCACACTGCAGGAAATTTTGACAAATCGGTAGAAACAAACATTCTGGCTGTCAATACGGAAGAAACATAGAGAGCCCTTAAGGAATTATACTGAATTGCCCTGAAATAACATTGTGGAATGTCTTCTTCATAGGAGTGAAACAAGTAATACAGATGGAAAGTAACCACAAAAATCCAATTACAATATATTACACTAATTCTATAATATTCCTACTCGATGCATATGGAAAGACATTGTAATTTGTAGGATTTTGTGCAGCACAGTCCCCATAATACTGTTATAACCAGTAGTGTAGTCTAATGATAGTGATGGGATGCTCTCAGTCAAGCTTCTAAAAGATCCTGCTGACCTGCTTGCTTTCAAGAGAATTGAACTACCACTAGGTTGAGGAGACAAAATGTACCATCTTTTTTTTTCTCCCTTGGCAGGTTGGTGAAAGAGGAGTACAACTTTCAGGAGGGCAGAAACAAAGGATCGCTATATCGCGTGCAATAGTAAAAGATCCCTCTATACTTTTGCTTGATGAAGCTACAAGTGCCCTTGATGCAGAATCAGAAAAAAGTGTGCAAGAGGCACTTGATCGTGCCATGGTTGGGAGGACAACAGTTGTGGTTGCACACCGGCTTTCAACCATAAGAAATGCAGATATTATTGCTGTTGTCCAGGATGGTAAGATAGTGGAAACAGGAAATCATGAAGAGCTGATTTCAAATCCAAACAGTGCGTATTCATCACTTGTCCAACTCCAAGAGTCAGCTGCCTTGCATAGACATCCTTCTCAAGGTCCTTCAATGGGAAGGCCACTCAGGTACTTCACTAAACATGACAATATTTCACATAAAGATCCAAATTGTACCTCCACCAACCAGTCTAAAAGGTCAACTTGTAGACTGGCGTGCGTTTTTCATATCTGTTGTCAACACTCCCTCTCACCATAGGCTAAGATTATGATTAAAGTCTGTCAAAAGGACATTTCAATTTATTGGGGGTTTAGAGGGTTGGATTTAAAATCTTCTACTTTGGTACCGTGATTAGATCAGTTTAAAAACAAACTGATTTAAAAGTTTAAGTTTGTAAATTGTTGCAAGTTTTTTATATTTATTGTTAAACAGTTCAATAAATTCTTTCACAGCATAAAGTATTCACGCGAGCTCTCCCGCACAACAACTAGCTTTGGTGGAAGTTTCCGATCAGACAGGGACTCATTTAGTCATTCTGGTATCCTTGCAATGGACACACTGAAGCCAAGGCCTGTCTCTGCTAGAAGAATGTATTCTATGGTGAGTCCTGACTGGATTTATGGCATGTGCGGGACATGCTGTGCACTGATAGCTGGAGCACAAATGCCACTTTTTGCACTTGGTGTCTCCAAGCTCTTGTATCATATTACATGGACTGGGAAACAACGCAGCGTGAAGTAAAAAAGATCTCTCTCCTTTTCTGTGGAGCAGCAATAATAACAGTAATTGTTCATGCCATTACCCACACTTCTTTCGGAATCATGGGGGAGAGACTCACTCTTCGTATCCGGGAAATGATGTTTTCAGGTAATTTCATCATCATAGTTGATTCCAGTTACTTGATCAAACTTTTATTCAAATTGAAGATCCACAAGTTTAACACCATACCATGTAACCTTTATTTTAAAGCCAGAGTCCTTCATCTTACGAAACAAGTAATATCAAAATTGTTTCTTATAATATGACCATAGGAGAAAAGATTAACAAAAGACTAGACTCAACAATTTATAATCTTGAGTTTAGAACTTACCAATTAAGTATCTCAGTTCTCCAAATCTCAATACTTCACTTTGCAGATAGTGTTTTTTCTGATCCTTTCTTCTTTCTTGACTCCTATTTATATTGCTATAACTAACTATTGTCCACATCGGCTACTAACCACATCACACAACACATACACAGAACAATATGCAAAACAATATGACCTATATACCAATACTACTCAAACGATACACTATAGACTATAACGATCTATACACACAACACAACTCATACAACACATACACACACACACAAAATATTAATGCTTGACTCTCCAACTATAGACCTATAATATTGGTCCATGTACTCTCGATAATGTACCAATACTCCCCTCATTAAGAAAGTCCTTGTCCTTAAGGACAAAATCTAGAAATTGGAGCTTAACGGTAGTAGTATCTTCTCAAGAGGCATCCCAGACACTAGAATCTAGCCAATGAATCAATACTTGAGGAACTTCCAAACCATCACGAATTTCATATCGTCTTCCTAGCACTTCAATTGGATAAGATCCATTCTTAATCACATCATTAACCATATCCTTAGGTAGCTCATTTGAAATTGGAAATGAACCGTGTGACTGCTTAAATAGAGAAACATGAAAAACCGAGTGGAGTTTACAATATGTATGTAATTGCAATTTATAAAAAACTTGTCCTACTTGTCCCACAATTTGGAAAGGTCCATAAAAACGCCAAGCCAATTTAGAAGTTGATTTAACTCCCATTTGAGTTTGTAAAGCAACTCAAATTTTCAAAAAAACCCAATCATCCACTTTGTACTCAACATCCCTCCATTCTTTTTAGCAATATCATAATTTTGAAGTTGAGCACACTTCAAATTATACTCTCAGGCATTGAATTACATCATCTCTAGAGCTCATAGCTAGACATAAATCACAATTCGACACTTCCTTATGAACATATAGAGGTAAGGCAGGTAGAGGACACCCATAAACAATCTCAAATGTGTCATACCCACTGAAGAATGGAATGAAGTATTGTAAGAAAATTCCATCCAACTTATCCACTTGGCCTAGGTACGAGGAGTTTCTAAAGCAAAACATCTGAGGTAGCACTCCAAACAGTAATTCAGTACCTCAGTTTGGCCATCCGTTTCCAGATGATAAGCCATACTAAAATGCAACCTAGTACCTTGCAAAGTAAAGAGTTCCTTCTAAAAACCACTAACAAATAAGGGATCCCTATCATTCACAATAGTCCAAGGAAATCCATGTAAAGGTACCACCTCTTCCATGAAAATCTTAGCCACAACTTTAGCCGAATAAGCATGTCTTAATAACATGAAATGAGTATACTTAGAAAAATGATCAATCATTACGAAAATTACATCAAAGCCCTTAGATCTTAATAGGCCCAAAATAAAATTCATGGAAATATTATCCCAAATAGCATCTAGAATAGTTAAAGGGTTCAATAACCCTTCTAGAGCCAAATTCTGAATCTTATTACGTTGACAAACCGCATACTTAGCTATAAACTTAGCTACATCATTTTTCATTCCAACCCAATATAAATGCGGGATCAATCTCCTATATGTCATAATAAACCCAGCATGACCTCCAACAAATGAAGAATGGAACTCATACAAAAATAATTGAACCTAAGGAGAGTTAGAAGGAATAACCAACCTATTGCTATAGTATATAGTATTTTGTACTAGATGAAATCCCCGGCCTGCCTCTTTCCCATCTTTAACAATCGAATCTTACTTGACAAGAAAGTATCTTTCAACAAGTCCTCCTAAATGGAATCCATATCAATCAAAATTGGACTAGAAATGCTCATCATTTCTCCTTCAAATTGTCTAGATAAAGTATCATCTGCTCTATTCTCTTCTCTAGCCTTGTATTGAATATCAGATTCACATCCCAGCAACTTAGCTAACAAATGCTGTTAATTTGGTGTAGTGATGCGTTGATTTAAAAGATATCTCAAACTTTTCTGGTCAGCCTTCACTACAAACTTTCTACCAAGAAGATATGGATACCAATGATTAATAGCCAATACAAGTGCCATCAGCTCTTTTTCGTATGTGGATTTCATTAAGCTTCTATTCGATAGAGCTTTACTATAATAGGATACAAGTCATTGATTTTGCATTACAATAGCACCTATACCAATTCCCGATGCATCACACTCAATAATAAAAGGTTGATTAAAATTTGGCATGGCCAAAATAAGGGCACTAATCAATGCCTGTTGCAAAGCTCTAAAGGACTCTAAAGCTATATCATTCCACTCAAAGGCATCTTTCTTCAAAAGATTTGTAAGAAGTCGAGCTATCTTACCATAATTGTTGATAAACTTACGGTAATGACCTGATAAACCGAGAAAATATGAACTCCTTTTATTAAAGTAGGAATAGGCCACTCAAGCACACTTTTAACTTTCACTGAATCTATAGCTACTCCCTTAGCAGAAATAACATGACTACATATTCCAAAGATTGCTATCCAAAACACACTTCTTCCTATTGGCACTAAACTGATGAGATCTCAACAAATCCAATACAATGCACAAATGGATCAAATGCTTATCTATATCCCTACTATAAACAAAAATATCATCAAAGAACACCAACTCAAAATTCTTTAAATAGGGACGAAACAATTCATTCCTAATTGATTGAGAAGTGGTTGGGACATTTGTGAGGTTAAAGGCATCATCAAAAATTCATAATGCCCTTGGTATGTCCTGAAAGTGGTTTTAGGAATATCATTCGAAAAATACATGGATTTGATGGGAACCCTCCTTTAAGTCAATTTTAGAAAAAATAGTTGCACTAAACAACTCATCTTACGATTCCTTAATCACTGGTATAGGATACTTATCTGGAATTGTAGCCTCATTCAAAGCGCGATAGTCTACACAAAATCTTCATGGCCCATCTTTTTTCTTTACTAAAAAGACAAGAATAGAAAAAGGAGATAAACTATCACGAATAATTCCAGCTCTTAGCATTTCCTTCAACAACCTTTCTATTTCATCGTTTTAAATTTGAGCATAATGATATGGCCTCACATTAATAGGTCCAATCGCTTGCTTTAATGGAATATGATGATCGGTGGTTCTTGAAGGTGGTAAGAGATTTCTCAATTCAAAAACTTCAGCATACTCTACTAATAAAACATCAATCTAAGGATCAAGCTACCATAATTCTCCTACCTTTAAATCTATCTCCATTTGCCACAATAAACTATATTCATCTCTTTCCCTCAACTACTTCATAGATTTTAGAGTGGTACTAGACTTTTGTAAAGCAGGGTCTCCACACAACAAAACCTCTCTCCCATGATAGGAATTTTCAAAGACATTAAGTCCGATCCACTTTTATCTTACCAAGAATTCGAAACCAAGCCACCTTTAAAATAACATCAATTGCTCCTAACTCTAAAACATAACAATAAATAGAAATTTGAAGTCCATTGAGATGCAGTAATAATCCCTTGCATAATCCTCTAGATTGAATGTCATGTCTATCCCCTAACTTAATAGAAAAAGGGTAGGTAGGACTAACCTGTTATTGCAATTGTTGTACCAATCTCTTGGAAACAAAATTATGACTAGCTCCACTATCAACCAATATAGTAATGTCCTGGTTCAACAATACTCCTCTAAACTTCATCGTCTTAGGTCCATCAAATCCATTTAAAGCTAGCAATGATGACGACATGTTCTCTTTATCCTTGGAATACCCATTAGTTTGCCATTTTGTCTCTTTCTCTTTCTCATGCTCAACACAATCTTCTGAAGCCACACCGTTATCATCCTCTAAAATAAATAACCCGAAGTGCTTTATTAAGATACTTATGATTGTGATTATATGGCTGATCATAGTGGAAACAAATTCCTCTTTTCTTCTTATCAAAATACTCATTATAGGACATCAGTTTTGACATCTTTCCTCCATCCACTCGAGAACCTCCAGAACTAGCTACACCCGACCTTACAACAGATTGCACTACTGATTTTGTTCCATTCATTTTCTTATCATTCGACATATTATTTTCACCTCCATTATTAAAAGACTTCCATGTAGAAGTTTGACTATGGAAACTACTAGTGTTGAAGATGATGAATTTTTAACATGTGAAATTGAACCATAACTTGACATTGGCAACTAATCGAGTAGAGACACTATCATCGAAAAATCTTCCTGATTAAATAGTTTTACTCTCATGTGAAAGAAATATGCCATGCTCAAATTCATTTTTAATATTCAAAGATAATTCCATAGCTTTAGCTAAAGATAAGGGTTTTAAGGTTTTTACCCAAAGTAAATTATCTTTCCACAAACCTCTAAGATAATATCTCAACAATTGTAACTCAGTCATTTCCGAAGCTTAAGAAGTGATGGCTTCGAAATCTTCAATATAAGTAGCTATAGAAGCGATTTGTTGTAGAGTCAACAAGCTTTTTGTAAGGATGTCCTCCATATCTCAATAACAATCCTCATTTCAACTCATTCTAATCCAAGTGAGGCAATCTCCTTTTCAACATTTTCAGCCAATACACAGTTTGACCTCTTATAAACATGGATGCCAAAGGAACCTTCCAATTTGCCTTGGTTTGATGAATCTCAAAATATTTCTCTGCTAAGGTTATCTGATGCACCAATTCTGATCCATCAAACTCAAGAATAGTAATATTCTCATCATTCTTTTTATAATCCTCATCTTTGAACAAATAAGATCCAATCATGAGTTTTCCTTTCGTGCTTATCACCTATTCAACATTATTCCTAGCTATAGAAGTCCCTGCCGAATCCATTCCTCATTGGTCTTCCAAAAGTTCTTGAAGCATCGATTGAATATTTGTAACCAAACTATCAATAGTACCTACTTTCATTTAGCATCTCGAATTTGTTGCTGTAACTTCGATACACAACCTCTCATTTCTTCACCAATTTCTTTAATGTCTTTCTCCATGGAATCCAGACGAGTCTCCATTCAAGTCATTGTTTAGCCCTTTATTTCTCACAGAGGTGCAATTGATATGACCATAGGAAAAAGATCAATAAAAGAGAAATCAACAATGTATAATCTTAAGATTAGAACTTACCAATTAGGTAGCTTAGTTCTCTAAATCTCAATACTTCACTTTGCAGATAGTGTTTTTTTTTTCATCCTCTCTTCTTTCTTGACTCCTCCTATTTATATTGCTATAACTAACTACTAACTAACTATTATCCACTTCAGCTACTAACCACAACACAACATATACACAGAACAATATGCAAAACAATATAACCTATACACTAATACTACTCATATGATACATTATAGACCATAACAATCTATACATAGAACCTAGCTCATACAATACATATGCACACACAAACTATTAATGCTTGACTTTTTTACTCTCAGTAATGTATCACATTGGTTTCTCAAAATCACCTCATATGGTTTTGGTTTAGGAGTACCGATTAAACTTGTTATACTAAGAGCATCTAACTTGAAAAAAGGGAGTAAAAGACCAAAGGAGCATAAAGAGAAGTAATAAAAAATTATGTAACATTCTAATCGAGTGTTTGATTCACATAAATTTATAGAATTGGTTTGGACAAAAATCCTAGCTCCTTATTTGGTTATTGTCATGGTTTTTTATATGGGACAACATATCTTAGGAGTACTTGACAAATTTGAAGAAAAATAATACTATGTGGAGAATGTGACTCCCTGCACTGGACAACTCAAATTTATAGGACAGCTAAAATCTTTTATAACTTGTGTATATTAAATAACAAACAACATAAAAATCCTTATCTAATACTGTGCACACTAAATATGGTACAAGTGAATTGTATTGTCTGCTGTTCCTTATATTACTGTCTAGTTTCTCTTGTCATGTTTAGTTCTTGTAGCTAAATGCTACCCAAGGTACTAATGAAAGTACAGTCCATGATGGAGTGCAATGGCTAAAAATGATCCATGTAGCCAATTCTCCTAGTGGAAATAAACTTGGATTTCCTTGTTTTGAGATAAAATGTTCTTCACAAGCATGAAAGTGATAAAGATAAAAGCAAAGATTTTCCTATATGTTGATGCCTAAACCAACACCAGTAACTTTTTCTTTCCTTCTTCCTTCTTTTTTTTTTTTTTCCCCTTCCAATTGCAGCCATTTTAAGGAATGAGATTGGTTGGTTTGATGATGTGAACAACACAAGTTCTATGCTTTCATCACAGCTAGAGACAGAAGCAACTTTGTTAAGAACAGTAGTTGTAGACCGGGCGACAATCCTCATACAGAACGTTGGTTTAATTGTTGGCTCATTCATCATTGCATTCATCTTAAATTGGAGGCTAACACTGGTGGTTATAGCAACATATCCATTGATTATAAGCGGTCATATCAGTGAGGTATTTTGTTTTCCTACATCTGGTGACTACTTTATCACATGGCAACACAATATTCCTATTATAGTCTATGTTTGTATAAGAACATCCTCAAAATTTTGACACATTTCTCTTGCAACAGAAACTTTTCATGAGAGGTTATGGCGGCGACTTAAGTAAAGCTTATTTAAGAGCGAATATGCTGGCTGGTGAGGCTGTCAGTAACATAAGGACAGTTGCTGCATTTTGCTCAGAGGAGAAGATTCTTGACTTATACGCTTGTGAGCTAATTGAGCCTTCTAAGCGGTCATTCACTCGTGGCCAGATTGCAGGCATATTCTATGGTGTTTCCCAGTTCTTCATTTTTTCCTCATATGGTCTTGCCTTGTGGTATGTGGTCACCCAACCATTCGTATCATGTTTGGTATTGATGAATTTTACTTTTACAACCAATTAATCTAAAAGTTTAAATTAGTTCATATGATGAATAGTTTCCATCGGCTTTCATATGTCTAAAGGAATGCACAGTTATAACTTTGTAAACCAGAAGGAGTATTGGCTGTAGAAAGGAAAGCAGCTTTTGTGAAAAAAAAACTAAGCACTTTTGTAAAAAAAATGTTCACTATTTAATCTAATAAATTGTTTTTTTTTTTTTTTTCTGAAAATCTCCCTGATTGTGTGTGGTAATACACAGGTATGGTTCTGTTTTAATGGGAAAAGAGCTTACTAGCTTCAAGGCTGTCATGAAATCGTTTATGGTACTAATTGTAACTGCTTTGGCCATGGGAGAGACCTTGGCTATGGCACCTGACATTCTTAAGGGGAATCAAATGGTTGCATCAGTCTTTGAAGTTCTAGACCGAAAAACCGAGATAGTGGGGGATGTTGGAGAAGAGCTTAGAACTGTTGAAGGTACAATTGAACTGAGGGGAGTAAAATTCAGCTACCCTTCAAGGCCCGAAGTCATTATTTTCAAGGATTTCAATCTGAAAGTAAGATCTGGCAGGAGCATGGCATTAGTTGGCCAGAGTGGTTCTGGTAAAAGTTCTGTGCTTGCTCTTATACTCCGGTTTTACGATCCAATTGTAGGGAAAGTTTTGATTGACGGTAAGTTTACTAAACATGCTTCTTCTTTCTATTGCTTTCTTCCATTTTATAGAAAAAGTAGTAATACCGGCTTGTTTAGGATGTTTAGGCAGTATATTTCTAGAAACTAAGAAGATCAACTTATCCTGTCGTTCGATTTAGATTAATATCTAACTGATTCTAAAACTCGTACTGCTCACAACTGACGAGTATTAGCCAATAAATATAAAATCATACCTGATTTTATAGATTAAATCTTCTAATTCAGTTGGTAGTATAGCCGAATTCACCAAATATGAGTGTTGTTCATCGTTTTGCATCAGTAGTTAGCAAAAAACTCAATCTCATACTGATTACTCTGTCGATTAATCACAGGGAAAGACATTAGAAAACTCAAGGCCAAATCACTCCGAAAGCACATTGGTCTAGTCCAGCAAGAGCCAGCACTCTTTGCGACATCAATCTACGAAAACATCCTATATGGGAAAGAAGGAGCATCAGAAACAGAAGTGATCGAAGCAGCTAAACTTGCCAATGCTCATAGTTTCATCAGCTCTCTTCCTGAGGGATACAAAACTAAGGTAGGCGAACGCGGAGTCCAGCTATCTGGGGGTCAAAAGCAACGTGTAGCTATTGCTAGAGCAGTCCTAAAGAACCCAGAAATCTTGCTACTAGATGAAGCAACAAGTGCTTTAGACGTCGAGTCCGAGCGTGTTGTTCAGCAAGCCTTGGATAGATTGATGAGGAACAGAACAACTATTATGGTTGCACATAGATTATCTACTATTAAGAATGCTGATCAGATATCCGTTATACAAGATGGAAAGATTATAGAGCAAGGTACACATTCCTCTCTGATAGAAAACAAGGATGGACCATATTTCAAACTAATTAGCCTTCAACAACAGCAGCAACAACGACAACAACATTAATAACTATGCGGGAGAAAAAAAAAAAAAGTCTAATAATTATGTTTTCTGTTCAATACCTTATAACACATCTTACAATTTTTTTTTTTTTTTTTTATTTTTGACTATATATGTACCTTATGAAGTGCAGTAATTGAGTTTGTGTCCCGTTGATAATCATATGGTTCCGTCCATGTGTGAATTATATTGGATTTACTTGCCCTACATTGTCAATATTGTATCACACATTATCCTTTTTTTTTTTTTTACGTGGAATTAGTAATATTTTTTTTTCTATATATATTAAATTGCACCAAAGGCCTTATTGAGTAAATATGCAGTGAGCAGTGCAATGAGGAGTAAAGTATACAGAAATTTGGTTTAGCTATGCTATATTATTGTTTTTATTGATTAAAAATACTATAGAATTATTACTTTTCAGCAAGTTGTCCGATCGTATTTATAATAAACAGAATTATGAAAGTGGGTAGCCCGATCCAACCCATTTTGACCTGCAGATTAAATAGTCAATATTAAATGGGTTAGAATTTGTTAATTCGAACCAACCTATATAGGTTGGTGGATTAAACAGACTCGCACTATTTCGGCTCATGCAATTTATTTATATATTTTGTCAGTTAAATGAGCCAAATCAATCATTTTGATCCAGTAATTTTTATTTTTTTTTAGTAGGTCATATAGGCTAACTTATCAACTCATTATTAATAAATTTCATACTTTTATGTAAAATTATACAAACTAAGAGGAAAAATGGAGATCTTTAAGTTGTCAAACCTTCTCTTACATGTATACTCCATGTATATGATGTAAGGGTTGTTTATATGTGATATAACTATAACTCAACTTATATTGCTGTCATGAGTTATGATTTCATGTATTTCTGCTGTTTTATTAATCAATTTTGTCATATGGAGTGCCTAACATATGTGGATAAAGATAAAAGAAGTTAAATAATATTTTATTTCTTTATTTTAGTATTCAATCCTCTCTTTTTTCTATTATAATGAAACAACTTATAAAAATAAATATTTTCATTTCATAATTATAGGGATATTAATAATAGTGTTTTAATTTGATTTTCATTTCACAAGAAATAGATGGTATCTCGAAATATTTAGATCTAATTAATCTCAATAAAGAAGATTTTAAACTTCTTTTCAAACAAAAGTAGCCATCAAGTTTTATTATGTCCTATATGACCAGCAAATTTTATCTTACAGGACCAACAATTCATATCAAATAGCCCTTACTATTATATTTCAAATTTTAACTTTTATGGCTGATTTTGTGTTAATCAATGTCGATTAATAGGCCAACCGACTATTTAAGCGAGCTAACCTACTTTAATCCGCAAGTTAAACAAGATCGATTACTCTTGACATGCTTTTTAAATAGGTTGAAAAACCACAATCCTAACCTGCTTTTAAAGGGATTAAATGAGTCATCCCATGAGCTCAACCTATTTGTACAACTCTAATAATGGTAGATTTGAATTAGTAATAAAATTACTAAGGGCAAGTATATGTTATGTAAGATTATATTTATATGTCATCTATCAGCCAATCACAAATCACAAGGGAACTGGATTCAAGCCTTTTGAGACCATGAAAATGAGATAGTTCCAATTCATCAGCTTTGGTTCTGGATTCCATAAGGGACAAGATGATCAACCCGTACTCAACACACGCAATCACAATAGAGCACCATGGCTTCAAAGACTTAATACAAAAGCCTAATTAGTAAATTTGGCCTTATCCTTATCTTATCTACTGGCCATCATTTTCTCGAGTTTATTAGGCGCCAATCCAAGGACCGTTGATAAGCCCATTAGCGCCAAGCCATGGATTGTTGATAAGCCTCGTTTCCACAATAGAAGTAACAGTGCGAATATTATGAATAGAAAAAGGAAAAAAAAAAAAAAATATATATATATATATAGTTACTTTTTTGTATTTTCAACTTTAGATAAATAAAAGAACAGATTTTTATGGGTTTTATAGGTTAATGGGAAACAAAGAGAAAAGGGAAAAAAAAAAAAGAAATAGACAAATTAATTTAATTGATAAGTTGATGTTATCACAATTAAACTAATTTGAATGGGGATGTTGTTTAATATAATAGATTTATGTTACCATGATATTACTAGATAAAGAGTTTAATAAATCCTATTTACGAGAGAATCTTGTCATAACTAGATTAAACAAGGGTTTCATTCACCACAATTCAAATAGGAATTGACAACATTAGACTTAAACACATCAGAGACTTTAAAGATGGCTCGTTATACACGTATCATCCTAGCGATGTTGCTTATGAACATCATAATTTATAAAAGTGAATAAGTTTTGAATGGAAAGTAATAGATTTAAAAGCTTTCAATAACCAATATTTTCCTATTTTTATGAAAAAGAAAACCTATGTATAATAACCTTTATAATCTCAAGAAAATAAGCGTAAAAGTATAAATGGCATAAACATTTTAAATATATTTTACCTTGTTCAGTTAGATAATGAAACAATATTAGTTTTTTCACTTGATTGAATTAACCTAGGAATCACCAATGAATAGAGAATAAAAGTTCCAATATACCCAATTGAATAATCCATATGAGACAACTCTAAATGAATAAGAGGAACAAAAATTTAAAAAAAAAAAAAAAAAGAGAGACCATGTGAAAATCATCTAAACTCCAACTGTGATCTAAAATCAATATCCTTATCTTCAAATTCACAACTTAGCAATTGAACCTTATTAGAAAGGACACAATCTCATTTCCAAGTAGCATCTTTTTGTCCCTATGTACTTAAGATTTCATTAAGATTTCCTCTTAAGTTGATTCATCTTCAATTGCCACATAACCCCATCATTCTCTTTTATCATTGAAGAAGCCTATAGGTGTTATAGGTGGGGGGGTCAGGGTTTGGGGAGGAGAGACAGAGATGCATCGATTAAAAAAGGTGGCAAAGTAAAAGAAGAGGGCAATGCTTATGAGTGATTCAAGAGCTTCATTACAAGAAGATGAGTGGTAGTATTAGGTGGAGGCAAATTTATCTTGTTGTTTGGTGAGATTTAGTAGAGAGAAAGGAGAAGAGTTAGAAAGGAGGGAAAAAAAAAAAAGATGAATTGAGGTTTTGATCCGTAGAGACTTATGGTTTCTTTGTCCATCATGGGTAAGATATTGTAATATGTCGTTTTGAATGAGGTATTTAAGATATATATACATATATATATACGCATGAATGTATGTATGTAAGTAAAGAAGTAGTTCATGTGCTAAATTTTTGTTCATAGTTCAATTTATGAATAGTAGTACTATATTTTTTAAGTTTTAAAAATAAACTACAAGTTTAGGGAATGAAATTATTATTAAAACAAAGGAATAGGTTAATATATGGTTCATAAAATAGATGGAACTTGTTGCAATTTCTTCAATAAAGCACCTTCTATATTAAAAGTTTGGAGGTTATGTTAATTATCTAGAAACTTTTCTTCTACAAAATTTTACAGCAACTAAAATTCTTTTCTCTTTATTCCTTTCCTCTTTGGTTTCACTTGTGATACGTATGAGCTTTGAAATTGATTATTGGGAGCTATAATTCCCTTCATTCCCTCCATTTTAGGATACATTTTACCTAAATCTTTAAATTACAATCCTTTGGGTCATATTCAAACCTGCAAGAAACAAATGAAATTGTATATTTCCAATATACGCTAAAATATAGCTTCACAAAGAACCCAATTTCTTTCCATATATCAAGAATCCTACTAATCAAACTCTTAAACCCCACATGATCTTCAAATAATTTTAATAACTATTCATAACATGCAAGAACTAAAATTATTGTGACATTTTGGATGAAAACTCAATGACATGGGCTTCTTTTTCATCATTAATATCTTACTCAAGTTATGGCTCTAGAATTTCTACCTACTCCCTATTTTTTATTTATTTATTTATGTCCCTTAAATTTTTCACTTGCATCAACAACCACCACTTGTGGAATCTCTACAATTTCAACTCCCTTCAATTCTTTTTCACCATCTATCATAGCTTTTTCCAAACATAAGTGATGTTCTTAGTAGATTATGATGGTAGAGATTGGCAATCTACAAGAGCGATCATCTTCAAGTACTAGCCTAAGAAGTTTTGAATTTAATGATCTTGGGCTTAGAAGACAAAATATGGTTATTAGGCACAGGGGATTATCTAGTGTAATAAAAAAGAATACCATAAAGAAAGGAAGAAGTGTAATTTCACCAATTTAAAATAGGGTAATTTAGTCACTCTTAATAGAGTATTTATGTTAATAAAAGCCTCCTACCTAAACTGATGCCTTTCCTATTTCAAAACATTTCTCAAAGCCCCAAATCTTAGAAGTATCTCCACTGAAGAAACAATCAAGGACTATGACATTAAAGTAAGCAATTCTCCTCTTCTATCTTTTGATGATCTAACAATGATTTTCTTCTTTAACTTGTGCTTTCAATGAAATGGTGTTTGTGTTTAGAAGAAAGTTGTTGATTTTACAGTTGTAGATTTGCGGAGGAGGAAATCAATTAATTGCTAGTATATTGATTAGAAAATAATAATTATATGTTTAAATTATGACTTGGAGTCCTATTTGTTTAAGAATCAAGAAAAACATGTTTTAGGAGATTTTTATGGTATTTTAGGACAAAGGGGTATGAATAGGGTACGGGCATGACACGAGCCGTGATCTTCTAATTTGTGAAAGAATTTAAATGCGATAAGCCTATCATGGTTGTGATAGCCACATCATACTTAACGGAGCCGTCACCCCCTCTATCACAAGCATGATCTAGGGGGTGATGGTCATCACACCCCTTATCACAGGAGTGATAAAGAAGGTGACCTTACGTTTTTCTTTTCCAAGCGTATCATGCCCTTGTCACAGGTGTAATCAACAAGGTGATGTCATAACCTTATTTTTACCTTTTTAATGACAATCCTAAACACCTAAAACATTAGCTTAACATCAAGTACACCTAAATATTAGTAGGATTGTATACCTAGACCTATAATAGTAATAGTTCTAAAAAACTTAGAAAACCTAGATAACCTTAAGGGTAGGCATTTGTTCTTAAATCAAGTAATGAGTTGGTACTGTTATGTATTTATGTTTAGGTGATTCTACTAAATTTGAGTTTACCATTCCAAACACTGAACCAGATACATCATTACCTTGTTTGTTGACTATGCATGTTAAGTATTAGTATCTAAAATGGAATATTCAATATTGTACTTTAATAAATGATTTATTGATTTTGTTTAGCTGAGCCTAGTGAACCAGGAGTACCGGTGATGCTAAAGTGGTACCCTGGTGATCCTTGTGTAACATTGTCCTGAGAGGAGTCACACCTGGAAAGGATTCCGGTATACTAGGTGAAAAATGGTTGCAGTTCCTGGGTCTTAGGGAGTACCTAGTACCAAATATATGTGTGTGTGTGTATATATTATATAGTATTATATATTTGTTATGGAGTTATGAGTTACTTCAACTTTAAGACTAGTTGCAAATGGTTCTAAATTGTATTGGTTGTTTGGTTAATTTAAAGATAATAATTTATGGTTGTTGCATTTATTACCATGATGAATGTGAATGTGTGTTATGACTATTCATGTGTGTGCGTACTTGTGATTTTTGTGTGCAAGGCTCTGGCTCAACCGTTTTTAATCTTTTTCAAGAATAAGTGAGCAACTTATAGTGTTCTACTTATTTGGGTACAATCCTTTTATCCTATTAGCAAGTCGATCTAAATCCTACTGGTGAGCCGGTACAATTCGCGCCCATGGTCTCTACTACAATTTCCATAGATCATAACTTGAACTCTAAGTGCACCCTCGATTAAGACACCAGCTCGCTAGTTTATTTTGTACTGGCTTGCCAATACGCCTAAATCCTGCATTCTATAGAAACATAGCACATAAACAAAAAAATATAAAATATTGAACAATAAAACCTAAACATATTACAAACATGTTTTTCTTTTCAAATGTAACTTAACTGAGTGATTGAGCATTTTTCCAATGCATTTTCTCATCAAAACGAGATTGTAACTTCCCTTGGTTCAACATGAAAGCCTAGATTCAGCATTAGGTGAATCTGATGGAGTTGACTACTTACTCTATAGTGGTTAACAAGACAAAGATAGTAGAATAGGGCCTGAAAAAGATGAAAGGTCAAGAGACACAAGAGTCAAGTATATGTTAGCAAATGACCAGCCACTAGTGTCCTAATCCAGGATAAAGGAAAGAGGTCATTCAAACACAAGGTTAGACCCTTGGCACAGAGTGATGAGAAGAGATGTAACAAATGTTTAGGGTCACATGACCTGAGGGACTACAAATGGCTTGATAATGCTTGTTTCTGTTGCGGTAAGATTGGGCATAGCCATAGAAGCTGTACATAGAAGATTCTTCCATAGGTATTATGTTTTAAATATGGATAAAGAGGACATACGACTATTAATTGCAAGGAGCCAAGTAGGCCAGTAACTTAAGGAATTCAAATTGGTCAACCACTAGGTAGTGGCCAAGGTCAGAGATCACCAGCTAAAATTCATGCAGTATAATGCAAAAATACCCTTAGGGTGGACATTATGGCAAGTATGCTTCCTATACTCTTATATATGTGCTTTTTGACACAAGTGCAAACGTTTCTAGTATTGCTTAATTGTTTATGGTTGTTTATGATGCATGCATTGAAATTATGGTTGAATGTTTGTTTGTGAATACACCTTTGGGAAATGGAACTGTACTAAATAAGATTTATAGAAATGTTGATATAAAAATAGAATGTAAGCATTTACCTACTGATCTAGTAGTGATAGACATGGTAGACTTTTATGATTTTGGGGGTGGACTGGTTAGTGAAGTATCATGTTGTAATTGACTGTCATAATTTGGTAGTAAGGTTTAGTTCACCAGGTAGGGATCAACTCATCCACAAAGTTGCACAAAGTTGAAGTCCAATGACCTCTAACTCTACCTACTTATGAGTTGTGGTATAGGTCTAACTTATCTACGGTAACTATGAAGATAAAAGATAAGCTAGGAATAGATCTTGCATAGGTACCAATAGCATGTGAGTTCCCTAATGCTTTTCCAGAAGACCTTCCAAGGTTACCACTAGATAGAGATAGAGAGTTCTATATTGACTTATTACAAGGCACTATACCCATATCTAAAGCGCCATATATTATGGAACCAATAGAACTTGCAGAGTTAAAAGGTTTAGTTAGAGGACTTGCTTAAGAGAGGGTTCATTAGACCCAATGTATCACCTTAGGGAACTCCCATTTTGTTTGTGAAAAAGAAAAATAGTAGTATGAGGCTATGTATATACTATAAGGAGTAGAACCGAGTAACTATCAAGAACAAATACCCTCTACTAAGAATAAACAATCTGTTCAACCAACCGATAGACATAAGAGTGTTCTCAAATATTGATCTCATGTTGGGGTATCATCAATTGCAAATTCAAAATAGATGATATATAGAAGACAACTTTTAGGACCAAATATGGACATTATGAGTTTGTGGTCATTCCATTTGGTCTCACAAATACACCAGTTGTTTTTATGGACCTTATGAATAGAGTTTGAGATTTCTTAGACCAGTTTGTAGTGGTCTTCAAAGATGATATTTTAGTATACTTTAAAAGCTAGGAGGAGCATGAAGTGCATCTAAGGTTATTTTTTAGTAGATTACATATTGAAAAGTTGTATGCTAAGTTTAGGAAATATGAATTTTGGCTAGAGCAAGTATCTTTTTTAAGACACATCATCAGTAGATCCAAAAAAGATAAAGCTAGCAGTAGAATGGAAAACACCTACAAATGTGACAAAAATAAGGAGCCTTTTAAGAATGCCAGGCTATTATAGAAGATTTATGGAAATTTTTTCTAAAATTGTCGATCCTTTAAATAGGCTGATCGAAAAGGAAGTAAAATCTATATAAGATGAGGGTTGTGAGAGCAGCTTCCAACAGCTAAAAGAAAAGCTACTAATAACACCAGTCCTAACCTTACCAGTGAGTGGACAAGAGTATACCATCTATAGTGATATAACCATATAAAGATTAGGTTATGTGTTAATGCAAGGAGACAAAATAATAGCATATGTGTCTAGGCAACTGAAGCCTTATGAGAAGAATTATCATACACATGACCTAGAACTAGTAGTAGTAGTACATGCCTTAAAATTGTGCATGTACTATTTATATAGAGAAAATTGTAAGGGATATACCAATCACAAAAGCTTAAAGTATATATTCAATCAAATGGAGTTAAATATGAGACAAAGGAGATAGTTAGAGTTAATAAAAGATTATGATGTAGATATTCAATACCATACAGAAAAGGAAAACGTCGTGGCAAATGTTTTGAGTAGGAAGCGAAGTGGAAATCTAGCAATCTTAATCACTTCAAAGTGACATTTGTTAGAAGACATGAGAAGATTGGAGTTAGAAGTTGTGATTAGACAAATAAGGGCAAGATTGGCCAACTTAGCATTTACAGCCTACTATAATTGAAAGGATTAAAATGGCTCAAATTGGTGATCCCGATATCTAAAAGATAAAGAAGATAATGGAAGTAGGCAGAGTAGCTAAGTTCTATATGGATAGTGAAGGTGTCATGAGATACAATGAGAGACTATGTATACCAGAGCATAGAGAACTTAAAAAGGAGTTATTGAAAGAGGCACACTATGATTTGAAGATGTACAAATGTAATAACATGAAGAAGGAGATTGTTGAGTATGTTTCTAGCTGTTTGACTTGTCAACAGATAATATTGAACACTAGAAACTAGCAGGTAAATTGAAGCCTCTACCTATACCGGAATGGAAATGGGAACAAGTTATGATGGATTTCATAATGGCTATGCCCATTACAAGGGAAAAGTTTAACACAATATAGGTAATTATAGATCAATTTACAAAAACGGCACAATTCATACCTATCAAAACAGGATATAAGTTAGAGAAGTTAACACAATTGTACATTAAAGAAATTGTAAGGTTGTATAATATACCTGTATCAATAGTTTTTGATGGAGACACTAAGTTTGTAGGAAGACTTTATAAGAGTTTGCACAAGGCTTTAGGGACTAAGCTAGTTTTTAATACTGCATATCACCCACAAACAGATGGGTAGTTAGGGAGGACAATCCAAACTTTAGAGGACTGTTGAGGGCATGTGCTTTGTACTTTGGAGGTAGTTCGGATGAACATTTGCCTATGGCGGGCTTCGCTTGTATTAACAACTATCATGCATCCATTGGCATGCTACCATATGAAGCATTGTATAGGAGGGAGCATAGATCACTAATCCACTGGGATGAAGTAGGTGATAGACAAATTTTAGGTTCATAACTTATACAAGATGTAGTTGATAAGGTAAAGATCATTTGCAAGAGAATGCAAGCAACTTAAAGCTGTCAGGAGATTTCTATAGATAAGAGATGCAGACCATTGAATTTTCAGAAGGGGGATCATGTATTACTAAAAATATCACCTATGAAAGGAGTAATTAGACTTGGGTTAAGGGGTAAGTTAAATCCTAGATACGTAAGACCTTTTGAAATTCTAGAGAAATTTAAGAATGTTGCTTATAGATTGGATTACCGTCGGGCTTGGAAGGAGTAAATGATGTATTCTATGTATCTATGTTGAGGAAATTTATGCTAAACCTAGATCAAGTGACAGCTTTGGAATCGTTGGAGATGCAACTGGATTTCACTATTGTTGAGAGGCTAGTAAGAATTGTTAATACCAAAGAGTAGATTCTAAGAAGGTGAATAATCAAATATGTGAAAGTACAGTAGACAAATTAGATAGAGCAGAAAAGAACCTAGGAATTGAGGGAGGAGATGAGAACAAAGTATCCCAAGCTTTTCAATGATCCAAGTAACTTTTGAGGATGAAAGTTTCTTTCTAGGAGGGGAGAAATGTAATATAAAATAAAATATATCATAAAGAAAAGTAAGGAGTTTAATTTCATCAATTTAAAATATGGCAATTTAGTCACTCTTAATTGAATATTTATATTAATAAAACCCTCCTACCAAAACCGATGTCTTTCCTATTTCACAATATTTTCTCAATACCCCAAACCTTGAAATTCCCTTCTTGAAAGTATCTCGATAGAAGAAACAATCGAAGACTAGCAAATTAAGGTAAGTAGTTTCTTTTTTCTGTCTTTTGATGATCCAAAGAGGATTTCTTTTCTAACTTGCACTTCTAGTGAAAAGGTGTTCATGTTTGAGGAAAAATTGTTGATTTTACGGTTGTAGATTTAAGAATTAGGAGGAAAATTAATTAATTGTAGGTACATTGATTAGAAAAGAATAATTATATGTTGTAAATTATGATCATGGACTCTTATTTGTCTTAGAATCGAGGGAAAACATGTTTTAGGAGATTTTTTCATATTTTGGGACGAAGGGGGTATCAATAGGGGTCACGACCATGACACGGGCCGTGATCTCCTCTAATCTATGAAAAATTTAAATATCATAAGCTTATTGCGGCCATGACAGAGGTTGTGATATCCATGACATCCTCAATAGAGTCGTCACCCCCTATCATGCCATGATCTAGAGGGTGATGATCGCCACACCTCTTGTCATAGGCGTGACACAAGGGGTGACTTTATGTTATTCTTTTCCAAGCAGATCATACCCCTATCATGGGCGTGATCAACAGGGTAATGTCATAATCATTTATTTTTATTTTAAGATCATCCTAAACATCTAAACCCTTAGTTTAACATTAAGTACACCTGAATCTAAGTAGGATTGTATATCTAGACCTATAATAGCTGTAGCTCTAAATAACTTATGAAACCTAGATAACCTTAAGGATATGTTTTTGTTCTTAAATCAAGTAATAAGTTGGTACTGTTATGTATTATGTTCAGGTGATTCCAATAGATTTGAGTTTACTGTTCCAAACACTAAACTAGGTATGTCATTATCTTTTTTGTTGATTGTGTGTGTTAAGTATTAGTATCTAAAATGGAATAATAAGTATTGGACTCTAATAAATGTTTTGGTGCTTGTGTTTGGCATACTAGCCTCTAGCTTAACCCTTTTTAATCTTTTTTAAGAATAGGTAAGAAGCTATAGTGTTTGACTTATTTGGGTACGGTGTTTTTAAGGATAACAGGGGATGAAAATAGTGGACCAGATAATTTAGCAAAGTTCTTATCAATTTGACCTATTGAAATTTGATTATTTTTGTTAAGACATGAAATTCAGTATTTCTTTGATATTGTATTAGATTAAGTTTGATTTCTCTATTACGATAGGTTTGAAATGGCCACAATTTATCTTGAAGTTTGTTCTAAAATAATGAATAATTGATGAAACTATCTTAATTTGTGAGCTTGGAGTTAATGAATATTGATAAGTCATTTTGATGCAGCGAAGGTAAAAAGAAACTATCGCAAGACGTTGATTCGCGCACGAATACCCGGCTTGTGATCTTCAAATATCAATTGATTCTAAGAATACCTAGATATTTGGCATCAAAAATCAAAATCTACACGAAGATGACAAATTTTGGAATAGAGAGAACACTCTCAAGAAATTTCATTCAAAACAATATATGTTTGTGCCTTCTGTAACCCTAGAATATATATAATATGCTTTTTTTTTTACCAAAAAAGGAAACCTATCTAAATAATACCTAGGGTGAAAATAAATGAACGGACAAGATTAATGCCATAGACGACATATAAAAAAAGTATCTTATCAAAAGATATTATAAAGAAAAGTTACTAAAAATAGTAAAAACGCAGTTTTTATGACCTAAACAAAGGAATTTGGCCGAAATCCGGCATGCGTCATGAGTGAAGCTAGTGAGTTTTACTTGTTGGCTCGATACCCTTCAGAATATGGTCTCACTTGGTCAAAATCCATAACCTTCCAAAATTACGAAACTGCCATCGTCAAATTATAAGCCACTTTTCCAAATAATTATTTGCTATCTTTTCCATTGCATCACATTTTTACTCTATATTTTTCATAGGATTTTGAGCTTAATTTGCTAAGAACTTTAGAAAAAGTCCTGCAAAAATTAGTGTTTTTGATAAATAATGTTGTTTTAAAGCCTTAGAATTCAATAAGGAATAATCAAGCGTTTTAGTTCAGATTTAGAGTAAAAAACAACAAGCAAAGTCAAGATTGAAGAAGTCAAACCTTATAAAGACACAGTCGAGGCCAAAGAAAGAAAGAAAACAACAAGAATTGGTCTATCGAGTCTTAATTGTGAGCCCTCGACATGACCCTTGACTTTAGTCGAAGTGATCAAGTATCATTCTGAAGAAAATATTGTCAAGCCTCAAAGTCGAGCCTCAAATCTCGACCCTCAACATTTATATTGACAGACCAATTCTTCATTAGAATTACCTTGAGCCTCAGCAATACGACCCTCAACTCTCTCAATTTTACCATCAATAGAGCAATGGATAAAAATGCATAGTTTACTTAGGAAATTCCTAAAGTCGAGCCTGATCTTACTTAATTCGAGCCTTGACCAACAAATCACACGTGACCCTCGACGAAGGTTTTCACAGATCATATGCATGTGTGAAAAGTTATTAAATTCTATTAGAAAGAATCTGCTAAATCTGCCACGTGTCAATAAAGTAGGCCATGCTTTTTGTGCCTAATAGTCTATAAATAAACGTACAAGTATACGTTATAAAGTATGTACCAACAGTGTAAATTAATATTAACATAGAGTAGATTTTTCAAGGATTCTTGGGTAAAAGAATTTCCATTTCTTTTCACTTAAGAATTTCTTCAGTTTTTTGGGTAAAATCAATTTAACCCAATGTTTGTAATTTCTATGAATTTCTGAGCAATTAATTGATTAACCTTTTGAATTTGTTTGATTTCTTTTAATCTTTGCTTATTTTGATAAATCCATGGAGAAATAAACTCCTATAGCTTAGGGATACGAATCCAATTCCTGATTTAGTTTGATTTCAAATGCGCTTTCAAGTAAATTTAATTGGTTGTTTGTAATTAGTAACTTGAACTTAACTTGTGGTTTTTAAAGGAATGGTTCATTCTTTTAGATCTACGATTGATTTCAATCTAATAGATTGAGAGATCATTCAATTGGATAGATTTGTGGTTAATAATGGAGTCGATCCTAACTACCTCTTGCTGAGGAATGGGTGAAGACTTTCTGTCACTTGTTTTAAAAATTCATTGAGTTATCTTTTCAAAATAATGGATTCCTATTCTTTATGTGGTTCTAATTGAAGCTTCAAATTACTTGTTTTAGATAGATCTAGAACTACTAACTTCAAGAGAAGCTTTAGTTTAAATTAGAGAATCTGGCGATATAAACATACCATTCAAACAACTTATAAGAAGTTTGTTGTTCTTAAGAAATCATTCTAATAAGGAGTTGGTGAAGTAACCTTGAGCTATTATTTCATAGAAGTTACAGGCATATTTCTCATTTTACCCATTAAACATTTGTGAATATTCCTAACTT
Organism: Combretum micranthum; assembly: GCA_024138025.1. Classification (NCBI taxonomy): domain Eukaryota; kingdom Viridiplantae; phylum Streptophyta; class Magnoliopsida; order Myrtales; family Combretaceae; genus Combretum; species Combretum micranthum. The sequence goes on from JAMXBD010001529.1 coordinate 246,700, forward strand.
AGCATAGTTCTTTTTTCTTTATGTTTTTCTAAAACATTTCTTTGGCTAGATAATTAATGAGATTGAGAGTACACTAGCTGTCAATCATTCCCTTGGGACCAACCTAAATCATTATCTATGCTACATTTGATGGGTACGCTTGCCCTATGAGACCATAGTTATTGAATCCAATTTAGAAAATATTTATAAATTTGAAAAACTTGGTCAATGATCAGTGAGAATTGAAATTAAAATTTTCCACTGCATAACCAAATATTAATTGAGAATGTTAGTTGGTTTCTTAGCCTTAGCGTGTTACCATCTTGTGACGACATGTAACGGGTTGATAATGCACTAAGATTAGTGTTACATATGGCATAACCACTCAAATGCTCAAGTCAATAAACGATCCGACAACGAGATAGATAAAAAATAAAAGAAAAATATGTGAGTTTGGAATTCATTTGAATATGGCATAAGTTGTTTATATTAGTAGATCATCAATTAATTTGGTAGAGTTGATAAACTCAAATATGGAAATTACTACTCAACGATTTAATATAGTGAATCTACGATAATATAGCGAGTGTTTCTACTAGATTAAGAAACCTTTTTAAAATTGTTATGTTGGTTGGAGAAAGTTGGCAAATTAACATACTTTCATTAAATTTTCTAGAGACCTTAGCAACCAAGGAGAAGATCACCAAGAGGCTACTAAGGTGCTATAAAGCAAGACAACAACAACTTGAGACAGTCTTGCAAACCTATTATTTAGGATTGTCTTAAGGTTATTGTAGCTTGCACCAAGTTAGCTTGTAATTTAATCAAGTTGAGCCATGACCTAAAGTGGTCAAATTGAGCATAAGAAACCCATTACCGAAATTGCTTGTCAATAGTTAGCAATTATGAATTCAAGCATTCTGCACAAAATTTCGTCTTGAATATTAACAGAGAATGCTATTCCTTTTTTTTTTTTCCCTTCGTTTCCATCAGAATCGCCACATTATTATTAACAAGGTAAATATTGCAAATGGTACCTAAACTTTGATAAAAAAAATACAATTAGATACTTAAATTTTGAAATTGATTAATTTAATTTTTGTATTTTGAAATTAATAATTTAATACTTAATTTTTTTTTGTGCATATCAATAATATCTCTGTTATATTGGTTAAAAATGCCATGTCCAATGATAGTGTTAGCTAGTTTGATGGAGGTATTATTTGCATACATGAAAAGTTCTTTTAGATAATAAGTATATCAATTTCAATTGGATATCTAGCTACATATTTTTCCAAAGTTCATGTACCAGTCGTGATATTAATAAAAAAATTTAATAGATTTCTTTCATGGATGAATTTTATGATGAGAGAGGATAAGAGGTTGGATTTTGAAGATGCTCTCTTTCTTTCATTCTTCTACGTTTCTAGTTGTACTTTTCCTCTTTATTCACTCCATTGGAATTAAGTTGTACCATAAGCAATGCATATTACTTTGGTAAAATAAATTAATAAATAAACTAATAAATAATGATAATTCCAAATTATAATGTGAGATAGACAACTAATGTTCTATTTCTTATTTCCATTAGCAAAATTGTTTTACTAAAAATATATTCTTTATTATGAAATAAAATAACACTGGAGGAATTACGTTTTTTTTTCAATTATTTTTTATTTTCTTTAATACTTCTAAAGATAAATAATATATATATATATAATATTGTTGTACGTGTAATTATCGATCTGCATCTTCCCCTATTATAAATGATCTTTGTCTTAATTCTCAAAGGGAAGTCGCTAAGAGCATGGGTCAACAAACATCAACTTGAAGGACGATTTTGATGCCCGAGCAATTTAGATGAGCACCAAACTAAGTGATGAAAATAAAGAGGAGAGAATAAACTCCTCTAAATAGAAAGATCAAATTAGGTCCATCTTATTTCTATCAATCTATACCAAGAATTTAAATATGCATGACCTAGTGTGATAGTGCACTCTTAATAATATTAAAGGTTAATGTCGCGAATGATACCTAAATTTTGATAAAATATACAATTAGATACTTAAACTTTAAAATTGATCAAATTAGTACTTAAAAAAACTTTTAATATATGTCAATTGTACATCTATCAAGTTGGCTAACACTATTATTTACAAGACATTTTAACCAATATGACATGTACTATTGATGTGTACAAAATTTTCTTTTAAGTACTAAATTTGTTATTTTTAAACTTCAAGTATCTAATTATATATTTTATCAAAATTCAAGTAACATTCGCAACATTTACCCTAATATTAACTAGATAACTATATTATATTCTTCCACCTTATCATAACAAACACCACCCTAAATTAAGTTAAAAGTTTTATTTCCCCTTCACATATAGGTAGATTAAGATTGCCAACCTAAGCTTTTTCTCATTTTGATACGTATGTTTAGACCAATTTAAGTTTGTACTTTGTTTGGGAAAAAAAAAAGCAAGTAGGAGCTAATGTGTCTTTAATGCATAATAATATTAAGATTACAAGAAACAAATCCAACACAATTAGGAAACAAAGATTTGATAATAAATTTACAATCAAATTGTGAAGTTTGTGAATGGGGGAGATTAGATTGACATTTTTTTTTTAACTGTTTCGAGTATTCTGTTTTTGGTCTTTACTTTATAAGTCATTATTATCTCATTGTGCCCTATCGGTTTGTTTTAAGGGCGAATTCAAAGAAATCAGATTGATGTAATATGGTTGATTATTTATGATGAATATCTCTTTGCAATATCTCTTTTATTGCTTTCCCATCTCATTATTTGATCAGTTCATTTAGTTTATGGCATTTTTATCTGACGAGTAAGCCCAAAATGTAAAACTCACATTTTTCTATTCCTTGAAAGATGCTTTAAGATTCCATGTATATATAGATAGTGCACCTATTCGTATATATTTTGTATATGTCATACCTGATGTGAATATATTATGCCAAAGAAAGACACAAATTTATGAAAAGAAACCTAAAAAGAAAAGATAACCCACATGTGAGCGTGCATCGATGTGCAACAGCAAAATGATTCTGACAATCTCGTACCGAATTTTTCAAACAAAACAGCAATCTTGGCATGGCGTCCTGTTCTCTCCTTCTCCGAGAGAGCCATCTCTTGGCGAAAGAGCTACACTCCCTTACAGAGGAGTTCATAACCTTTCGATCCCATAGCGTCACGAAGCTCGACCTCCTCCGCTCCCGCCATTCCCACAGTACCCAAGTTTCTCCCTTTTCACGCCATCAAGTCTGATCGAGGATCTCCTGATAAAATGCCTTCCCTCGTAGTTCCATTACAAACCCTAAAACCCTGACCCTGCTTCTTTACCCCTGCTTCTTCACGCCTTTTCCTTTCTGGTTCCCTAACCCACCATATCCCGTGAACTTAGATCCAGATCTCCTTGCGTTAAAACCTAAGCCCAGTTCTCTTTTCAGTCTGTCCTTAACGCTTTGATTCTTCTCGCACCCAAAATCAGACATCCTCTGTTGAGTTGTATGTGGGGACTCAAAGATGGAAGCTTCATGGGCTTACCTTCGGATAAGTGACTCGACTTTTGTTTTGTTCATGTGGTTTATGTTCTAGGTGTCTTTGTGTTTCTGCTAGGCCTTTTTTTGGTTTGCTTTTTAGGTTTGCTTCTAGTGTGTGGCTTTTTTATCTAGGTCCGGTTGTTTTGTTCTCTCTATCCTTTTCAGCTCATTAGTTTAGTTTCTTTCAGATACAAGACTATGGCAGACTCTACTCTTGCACACGGAAATGCCAGTAGCGCTGATGGAACTTGGCCTTTCGGCTCTTGATCTGGAAACTCAAGAAGCCGATCTCTCCACAAACAGAGCAATCATGGTATGTAAAGTAGTCTCTGATAAAGTTGAGAATAAAGCAGCAATATCATTGGTTCTAAAGAAAATTTGGAGACCATATGGGCATCGTGAGATAATAGCATCCAAGCCAAATATTTTTGTTTGTAGTTTCAATGGTAAAGACAGATGCGGAAAGTCACTAAAGATGGTCCTTGGGCTTTCATGGAGAAACTTTTGGTTTTGAATGTTTGGGACTTGCATCAAAATTTGGAAGACATGGATCTGTCGAAGTGTGCAATATGGGTTCAAATCCATGGTCTGAAGCTTGATCAGATGACAGATAGTAATGCGTTGAAAATTGGAACCTATGTTGGAGAGATTTTTGAAAATGAACCAGCTAATCTGAAAGGTGGAGCAACCAGAGGTTATCTCAGAGTCAGAGTCAATGTAGATTGGACCCAACCTTTAAAGACGGGCTTCTGGGTGAGTAGAAACAAGACAGAGAGGTATCGGGTTCATTTTAAATATGAAAAGCTACCCAATGTTTATTTTAAATGCGGCAAATTTGGTCATTCCACCACAGTTTGCAATGAAGAGAATGTTAATTGAATTATGGTACATGGTTAAGAGCACATGCAATCCGATCATTCTCTGAAAGAGATGGATCTCCTAGCTATACTTCACTAGCGCAAACTTCATCCATGGAGGTGGCCTCCAGCGATTCCAACCCTGCCACTATGAAGCTAGTGTATTCTGATGGCCTAAAGGGCAATTCACAGAAGCATCCACCCCCTGCTTTCCAAGTCAAAATGAATCACCACAGCCTCTATATAGTGCCACCCCAATGCCAACAATCCTTTCCCGACACACACCTAAACACCTCCTTACCCCACTTATCGAACACATCCAGAAACCAATTAGGGACCTCTAGCTACCCTCTAAACTCTAGCATACCAACTACTCCTGTTAACATGCAGGAAGACAATGAGGTCACTAACCCTGTGAAATCCCCATCTCTTTGCCTACAAAGTGCTTTAGTTTGTGGCAAACCAGACTCTCTACCTTTATCTTATAACCCTAACTCTTCCTCATCTCAATGTCATTTCCTCATCAAAACCAACCCAACCAAGTGTCTGCTTCGTTGAATTTCCTGATTCACCACCCCTTACACCCACCCCCCAAACTCTTACCCAACCTTACCCGACACAACTCATACCAGCCTTATCAACCTTAGCTATCAAGAGGCCTGCTGAAGATTCTCCATCTGGTCCTTCAAAAAAGCTAAGATTTAATGCATACCAAGCAAAGATTTTCCCCTCCAAGAAAAAATCTCCAGCTAAAAGAGGAAGGAAACCAAGGAAGATAGGCTTTCAGTTGAAGACGAACTCATCTTCCACTTAGGAATCATATCTGTTGATAGATTCTCTAGTTAATGTTCCGATTAACTACCAACAAAACTTGACTGATGGCTGTGGTGGCTGGCTAAAATCAGCCACGCAGGAGCCATGATTGGGTCCACCTTGACAGTTGGAACTATCAAGGCATCGGGTCCACCTTGACAGTTCAACACCTAAGGGACCTGGTTCGTAGACGCAATCCTTGTATGGTCTTCTTGATGGAAACAAAGAATAGCATAAGGAAGCTTTCTAAGATTCGAAGAAGGTTGCACTTTGCTTTTGAGTTTTATGTTCCTCCCATCGGATTATCAAGGGGTTTGGCTCTTTGGTGGACAAAAGATGTTCGGATTATTGTTCAAAATTGTAATAAAAATCACATAAGGTCTTTGATATACCACAAAGATGGATCTCTCTTTTCACACATTTCATGGATCTATGCAGATCCAGACCCAAGTAGAAGACATAATTTGTGGCAAGAGTTGGAAATTCTTCGGATAAACACAAATGGTCTCTGGTTATGTATTGAGGACTTCAATGACATCCTGTTCAATCATGAGAAAGAAGGGGTCCATGCAAAATGTGCCAAGCTCATGGAGAGATTTGGATCCATGATCATGAATGCTAATTTGAATGATCTCGGCTTCCAAGGTCTGTAGTATTGATAATTGACATAAACACCCTTATTTCTAAGATGATTTTGACTCAATTGGTTGATACTCTAAGCAAAAATCATCTAGAAATGTCTCTTAATGGTTCAATTTGTTAATTTCAAGCATATTTGATCCCTTCACGAAGAAACAAAACAAATACGACAAGAATGGAGTTGAACAGTGATGTTTTGAGAAGGTCAGTAGGCGCTACACCCCGCGCTACACCCTGTTGTGGAGGGTGTTTGCACCCAGGAAGTTTGGAAGAAGTCAGTAAGCGCTACACCCCTGGCAACACCCTGTTGTGGAGGGTGTTGTAGCCCAGTCTTTACCTCAGCAAGCGCTACACCCCTGGCAACACCCTGTTGTGGAGGGTGTTGTAGCCCAGTTTTCACCTTCAGTAAGCACAACACCCCGCGCTACACCCTGTTTCGAGGGCTGTTGGGACAAGCGCGTCTTTGGCTGATATTTTCTTATTTTGGGGATTTTTGGGAGGCCTATAAATAGTCCTTTTTGCAGAGAGAAAAAGGAGACCCATATTCTAAATTTTAACCTATAGTTTTCTAGAATTTTCCTAAGTCTTAGAGAGATTGAGAGCTTAGAGCAAGACATTGACGAATTCAAATCAAGATTAAATCCGGATTGGAGATCCACTTTTCATCACATTTGAGATCCATTTGACAGGGTTGTATTCATGAATTCATCTCTTTCCATTGAATTTAATTTGTTTCTTATTATCTTGATGGAGGAGTAAATCGTAGATCTAGATTTTGTTTGGATTTTTTTTCATCATGTGTTGAGAATCCGATTTTAATGAATCCTAATCGATGTTCTTATGTTCAAATTGCATGTTCCTCATCGTTTCCTAGATTTGTAAATCCGGATTACAAGTTTACATCTGATTTCCATTTTAGTTGATTGAGAAATCGCTTTCATGGATAGATCTATGCAATTTGAAGGGATTTGATTGTGATTCTAGAGATAGATTACAAGGATCTCCCTTCCCTATGTTTTCGATGAGTTCTTGATCTTAATGCGGTCTTAGATTGTAATTAATTGAGGAGAGATTCTAAATTAATCGATTTAAGACTAGATAAATTGATATATTCGAGAGGATTGTTGATTTGTATAAGGAACTCAATGGTGTAAGAACTCAATTCGGGATTATCTTTAATGTTCTGTGATTCACATGATGAAAGTAAATGAAAAACAAGATCTAGATCGTGTTGTTTCTGATTCTAAAACTCGCTTTGTGTTCAACGGTGTTCTTGCTGCTAGTTTTGTTAAAATTAATAGTTTTTAGTCGATAATTCCACAATCGATTCTCTTATCGCTGAATAGTAGAAATTGAGCAATTACTAGTACTTATTCCCTTCCCCGTGGACGACCTCGACTTAACACTATACTACGATTCGATAGGTTCGCTGCCTAGTTGTCTTTCGTAGTAGTTGAGAACGAGTTTTTACAAATTTAAACTACATTGACAAGGATTTTTCCACCAAAAGTTTTGGCGCCGTTGCCAACGGGGAATCGGAGTAATATTAGGAAAGTTCTTAATCTACTAGTTTAGCTATTTGCCTTAGTTTTTCTGTTGAGATACTTGGTATTGCTGTGGGTTTGGTTCTGATTTGTGTTAAATTCTTTGTTCACAGTGCATGACCCGGAGCCAAGGGAAGAAACTTGTTGAATTTAACCCTGAACCGGAAAAGATCATTATTCAATATCGCAAGAAGAACAAGTACTCAAGTTCATCTTCAACAAGCATTGCTGGAGGGTCTTCTCCAACAATAGAAATGGCTGATCCGGCAGATAATCGTGATCAAGAGTATCAACAAGATAATTTCAACATGCACAATCAAGCTCCAAGGACAAACTCTGATTTTGCAAGACCAACTCTCACCGGAACCAACTCAAGTATTGTCCGTCCTCGTGTTGAGGCGAACAATTTTGAATTAAAGCCAGCTGTTATACAAATGGTGCAGCAGTATGCACAATTCGACGGCCTCCAAGACGAAGATCCTAATGCTCACATCTCCTCATTCCTTGAGATTTGTGACACTTTCAAGTTTAATGGAGTGAGTGATGATGCAATTCGTCTTCGCCTCTTTCCATTCTCACTAAGAGGCAAGGCCAAGCAATGGCTCAATTCACTACCAAGGAATTCCATCTCTACATGGCAAGAACTCATAAAGAAATTCATGGATAAATTTTTCCCTCCATCAAAGACGGCCAAATTCCGAGCTGAGATTCAATCTTTTCATCAAATGGACATGGAGACTCTCTATGAGACATGGGAGAGATTTAAGGAATCCATGAGGAGATGTCCACACCACGGTATTCCGGAATGGTTGCAAGTTCAGATTTTCTATAATGGACTCAACTATCAAACCCGACAAATGATTGATGCCGCAGCTGGTGGCACTATCAATCACAAAACACCGGAAGAAAGTTTAAAATTGTTTGAAGACATGGCAGCTAACAACTATGAGTGGTCACATTCAAGGAGCCGGGATAAAAGACCAGCTGGTATGTTAGATGTGGATGTGGCTACCACAATCATGTCCAAAGTGGAAGCTCTTTCCAAGAAAATTGATGGCTTGAAAATCTCACAACAGCAACTTGCATGTGTTGAACCCATTTGTGGTGAGGAATCTTTTTCCGAACAAGTAGACTATTTGGGGAACCCCATCCGGGCTCAAAACAACCCTTACAGCAATACTTACAACCCGGGATGGCGAAATCACCCCAATTTTTCATGGAGTAACAGCAGTAACAATGTGCAGCGGGTTAATCCTAATCCCAACTCCAATCCTCCACCCGGTTTTCAAAAGCAACAAGCTCAAGGTTCCAACTCTCAATTAGAAAACATGATGATGAAGTTTATTAAGGATTCCGATGATAGACAGAAATCCTTAGACTTGATTCTCAAAAATCAAGAAACTCTTTAAGGAATCATGGAGCTTCAATTCACAACCTTGAAACTCAAGTTGGCCAAATTGCCAAGATGCTTTCCGAGAGGCCTCAAGGTTCTTTACCGGGAAATACTGAACCGAATCCAAGAGAGCATGTGAAAGCCATTACCTTCGAAGTGGAAAGGAAGTACAAACTGAAACTCATGTAACAAAGGGTAAGAGTTGAGCAACTTCAAGACTCAGCTCCTAAACAAGTGGAAGAAAAGCAAACTGACAATCCAGTTGAGGAGAAACCAACTCCAATTCCAATTCCGGAGTACAAGCCCCCAATTCCCTATCCATCAAGACTCAAGAAAAACACAGCTGATGCGCATTATGGGAAATTTTTGGAGATCTTTAAGCAGCTCCATATCAACCTTCCGTTGGTTGATGCTCTATCTCAAATGCCTAGATATGCAAAATTTCTTAAAGAACTCTTGACAAACAAACGGAAACTTGAAGAAGTATCCACCGTCACTTTAGGAGGAGAGTGCTCAGCTGTGATTCAAAACAAACTTCCCAAGAAATTAAAGGATCCAGGAAGCTTCATAATTCCATGCCTCATTGGGAATCTAGCTGAAGAAAAAGCACTAGCGATTTGGGGGCTAGTATCAACTTGATGCCATATCAATTGTACAAGAAATTGGGGTTGGGAGAACCAAAGCCGACAAGAATGAGTCTCCAGTTAGCTGATAGATCGGTGAAACTCCCTAGGGGAGTTGTGGAGGATGTCTTGGTGAAGGTACAAGATTTTATATTCCCTGTCGATTTTGTTATTCTTGACATGGAAACCGATGTGGATATTCCTCTTATATTGGGTAGGCCTTTCTTGGCAACTGCTAGAGCTATAATAGATGTTGATGATGGCAAATTGGTTTTGAGAGTTGGAAATGAAGAAGTGGTTGTTAAGATGCATGAAGTTTTAAAACAGGTTTACATCAAGACGATACTTGTTTTGCAATTGATTACCTTGATGTGGCTGTTGTTGATTCAATTCCTGAGTTGTTGTGTAATGACACTTTAGCTCTTTGCTTGATGAATGGAAAACAAGAGATGAATCCTGCTTTACAATCAATGGTTCACAAGCTTGATAGTCACTCTGATTTTAAGGAAGAAGGGAATTATGAGAAGATTGAACATAGTGTTCTTCAGATTTCAAAACCGTCAATAGAAGATCCACCGGAGCTAGAATTGAAGCAACTTCCTGATTATCTTCAATATGCCTTTCTAGAAAAGAATTCCAAACTTCCAGTAATAATAGCATCTAATCTCACCAAAGAGCAGCGGGATAAACTTTTGTTGGTCCTTGGCCAACATAAGAAAGCTATTGCTTGGAAGATTGCGGATATTAAGGGAATCAGCCCTTCGTTTTGTACACATAAAATCCTCATGGAAGATTCTTTTAAACCGGTGGTTCAGCCACAACGAAGACTTAATCCAAACATGCGGGATGTAGTCAAGAAAGAGATCATTAAACTCTTGGATGCAGGTATGATTTATCCCATTTCTGATAGTGAATGGGTGAGCCCGGTGCAAGTAGTGCCAAAGAAAGGCGGAATGACTGTCGTTCCAAATGAAAAAAATGAACTTATCCCTATGAGGACAGTCACGGGCTGGAGAGTTTGCATCGACTATCGCAAATTGAATGATGCAACACGGAAGGATCATTTTCCCCTTCCATTTATTGATCAAATGCTTGAAAGGTTGGCGGGACATTCTTATTACTGTTTTTTGGATGGAATGTCGGGATATTTTCAGATCCCAATCGCACCAGAAGATCAAGAGAAGACGACATTTACATGTCCATTTGGGACTTTTGCTTATCGTCGTATGCCTTTTGGGTTGTGCAATGCTCCGGCCACATTTCAACGATGCATGATGGCTATATTTGAAGACATGGTAGGAGAGAGCATGGAAGTGTATATGGATGATTTTTCCGTGTTTGGCAACACATTTGATGCATGTCTCCATCATTTGGAGTTAGTGTTGCAGAGGTGTGAAGATACTAATCTAGTCCTAAATTGGGAGAAATGCCATTTTATGACTCAAGAAGGCATTGTTCTTGGGCACAAAATCTCAAGAAAAGGAATTGAAGTTGATGATGCAAAAATTGAGGTTATTTCAAAGCTTCCCCCTCCCTCATCAGTAAAAGCAATTAGGAGTTTCTTAGGTCATGCCGGGTTTTATCGTCGCTTTATCAAAGACTTCTCTAAAATTGCAAGACCTATGACGAAACTCCTAGAGAAAGATGCACCTTTTGAGTTCAATCAAGAATGCATTCATGCCTTTGAGACTCTCAAACACAAGCTTGTTACCGCTCCTATTATGGTCACACCCGATTGGAACCTTCCATTTGAGATAATGTGTGACGCAAGTGATGCTGCTGTGGGTGCTGTTTTGGGTCAACGAGAGATAAGTATTTTCGACCTATTCATTATGCAAGTAAAACTCTTACTTCAACTCAAGAGAATTATTCTAACTGAAAAAGAGTTGCTGGCAGTTGTTTTTGCATTTGATAAATTTCGGTCTTATCTTTGTTATCCAAGGTCATCGTCTATACTGATCATTCAGCCTTAAAATTCTTATTCACAAAGCAAGATGCAAAACCGAGATTGATTAGATGGATCTTGCTTCTTCAAGAGTTTGATCTTGAAATCAAGGATAAGAAAGGAGCGGAAAATCTAGCGGCGGATCATTTATCAAGACTTGAGAACCCCACTTCAAGGAATTTGAATGATGTTGATATCAATGAAAATTTTCCAGAGGAACAATTGTATGCCATCTCTTCAATTGAGGAATCCAACACTCCTTGGTTTGCTGACTTTGCAAACTATTTGGTGGCAAGAATCCTACCTGATGATTTGAACCGTCAACAAAAGAAGAAGTTTTTCTCTGACTTGAAGTACTATTTCTGGGAGGATCCGTTTTTGTTCAAAGTTTGTGCGGATCAAATGATTAGAAGGTGTGTATCCCAGGAGGAAGGCTGGAAGATTTTATTCCACTGCCACATTGGACCAATTGGAGGTCATCACAGTGCGAATAGGACTGCTCACAAAGTCCTAGAATCGGGTTTTTATTGGCCTACCCTGTTTAAAGACGCTCACAATTATGTTGCTCAATGTGATCAATGTCAAAGGGTTGGAAACATTTCAAAAAGAAATGAAATGCCTCAGCAATACATTTTAGAATGTGAGATATTTGATGTTTGGGGCATCGACTTTATGGGGCCGTTTCCTCCCTCTTTCGGCCACAAATACATCCTTGTTGCTGTAGACTACGTTTCCAAATGGGTTGAAGCTCAGGCTTTTCCAACCAATGATGCTAGGGTAGTGGTGAGATTCTTGAAGAAGCTTTTCTCTCGATTTGGAGCTCCTAAGGCACTCATCAGTGATAGAGGCACTCATTTTTGCAATACTCAACTTGAAAAAGTGCTAAAACGGTATGGAGTCACACATCGCCTTGCAACTCCATATCACCCCCAGACGAGCGGGCAAGTGGAGCTTTCCAACCGGGAACTTAAAAGAATTCTAGAGAAAACCGTGTCTTATCATAGGCGGGATTGGGTTGAGCTTGATGATGCACTTTGGGCTTATCGGACAGCTTATAAGACTCCATTGGACACCACTCCCTATCGGTTAGTCTACGGAAAAGCATGTCACCTTCCCGTTGAATTTGAGCACCGGGCCTATTGGGCAATAAAGTCGGTGAATTTGGATTTGGAGAAGGCCGGAGCAAAGCGGAAGTTGCAATTGAATGAGTTGGATGAGTTGAGGCTCATGGCCTATGAAAACTCACACTTATACAAAGAAAGAGTCAAGAGATATCATGATTCTAAAATTGTGCAATCAAGACAGTTCAAGGAAGGGGATTTCGTTCTTCTCTTCAACTCAAGATTAAAGTTATTCCCGGGAAAACTCAAATCCCGATGGTCTGGACCATTCAAAGTTACCAAAGTTTATTCATACGGGTGGTTGAGTTGGAAAATTCCGACAAAAGCACATTCAAAGTGAACGGCCAAAGACAAACTCTACTTAGGAGGATCACAAGTTTTTCAAAACAGAGAAGAAATTCATTTTCTGCTTCCGACTGAGTCCAAGCATGCTTCTAAGTCGAGCTAACGACATTAAACAAAGCGCTTCACGGGAGGCAACCCGTGCCTAACTCTTTTCCCTTCTTTTCTTTCTTTCTTTTTTTTTTGTTAGCTTAGTTAAGTTTAGAGTAAGAGTAATCTTTTTATTTGTGTTTAATTTGCAGGAATTTCCCTTTTAAATTTAGAAAGGAGTAAAATTAGAGAGGAATATTTCACAACAGGTCCCACTACATCCTGTTGCCAACCATGTTTGTGCCCAGATTTTTAGAAATTTCAAAGCAGTGTGCACAACAGGGCGTGGTACAGCCTGTTTTATTAGATGTAGTGCAGAATTTTGTGGCCAGCAAGCACAACAGGTTGACAAACAGGGCTGTTGTCCACCATGTTCTCACCCAGATTCAAATGCAATTTATCCCAGCGTGCGCTACGGGAATTTCAACAGGACCGTGGCCTTCATTTTCGCCCAACATTCATTTGCGCGAAGCATTCCAGGCGCGTCTCGTTCTGCAGCAGGCACGCCAAGTCCACGCGCCAAGGAAATCTGCAGCTCACGCATTCCAGTCCAATGCAGGCGCGTCTCCAATTCATCTCCACCGCCAAGCGCTTTCTGCAGCTCCGCACGCCAAGCGCGTCCAGTCGCGCGTCGTCCATTCCAGTCACGCATCGTCTCTTCATCGCGCGTCCAGACCTGCGCGAATTCATTCCAGCTCGCAGGTATGTTATATATATATATATATATATAAAAATATATATACATATTATAAAAAAAAAAAATTTCAATCAAAAGCAGAAAACCCTTTCTTATTTTTTAGTCTCCTTCTTTATTATTATTTTTTTTTTCTCTCTAACCCTCTTTGCAAATCAAAACCACTCCTCTGCATCATCTCTTTGCCTCTTGCACACCTCAAGGATTAATCTAAAGGTATGTTCTCCTTCTCCTTTTCTCTTACTACTTCAAGACCTTATCTAGGTTGATTTATAAGTTGCTTGCCAAGTTTGATTCACTCTGTGAATGATTAGGGTTTTTCTTGTTGGGATTCCTGAAGTTGGATTTGGATGATTTGTGATTCGTGATTTTAGTGTTGGGCACTAGTTTTACTTGGATTCATGGAGTCTAATCCTTGCCTATCACTCTTTCTTACTTTTTCATGCTGACACTAAATGGATTTCATCTTGTCTAACAAATGGGTTTCATGTCAAATGCTTACAAATGGACTACATTTTGGTTGGATTTGTGCATATCAATTATTTAGATCTCCTTTGCTTGCTTGAGTTGGATTTGAGCCATGTTGTACATACTTTTTGCTTCACTTTCGTTCGATTTCTGGTTAGGGAGTGTTGATTGAATTGGAAAGACTCGCACTTGATTTAGAATCACAATTGTTGAATGCATTGTCATGGAGTTTTATTGAGCCAAACAAAGTAAATTATCCATCTAACTCACTGTGATTTCTATTGTCATTTAATGTGGGTCTCTATCTTGTTACCTCTTGCATTATACTCTCTTGCTTTGGGCAAGTTGTGTTGGTGTGGCTGCTGCACTAGTTTCGGTTGTATACATGCTCTAGAATTCCTGACCCTTAAAATTCATATAAGATGCTTGGTTTGGATTATGTTCACTTGGAGTTTCATTTGTCTCTTTGCTATCTGGGTCATTGTGTATTACACTTTTAGAGCTTGGTCAGTCATTTTTTTTTCTCATGAGTCCAAGTATTGGGAGTTGTTCGGGACAAGATACATTGAGCTTGGTTACTTGTTTTTCACTTTCAGACATGGATGACTGATTTGCTTTATTCTCATGATATTCTTACCCATTCCATTCTTTGCTCTTGTTTGTGTAGATGGGTAAGAAATCAGTGGCTAAAAAGAAACGACCCAGATCTTCAGGTGCCGGATCTAGCAGTACTCCAAGGCCACCACCAGCATTAACTGAGAAGCACAAACAAAATTTAAAGAAATGGTCGACACCAAAATTTTCAAATCCAATGTCACCTTCAATTGGTCCGTCATGAGACCATATGGACTAGCCCCAGATTTTCAAAAATACTTCGCTGATCCAGCTTGGGAGCAATTGTTCAGTATAAAGGAAAAGACATATAGGGGAGTTACTTTGGAAGTTCTTTCATCTTTTAAAATTGCTTTCCCTTATCCAGTTAATGGGCTCCATAATGAGGTTTCCTTTTCAGCTTTTGGCAAATATTATTACATCCCCATGTTGCAGTTCTGTGCCTATACAGGTCTTTATACTGATGAGCAGATGCAAGATGACGAGTTTCCACATCTTCAGAATACTTGGGGTCATCCAAATGCTATGAATGAGTTCTGGCATTCCATTTCCACCAAAGGACCTTATAATTCCTCAGCATCACGAGGAACTCATCTTCGCCGGACTAGTGCACGCATACTTCATTGGATACTTGTCCGCTCTATGAATGGTAGAATTCACAGCACTAGTGTGATAAACCAACAAGATTTGTTTGCCTTGCACAGCATGATGACTGGTACTAGAGTCAATGTGGCAATTCAACTTGCTTTTGCTATTCGCCACCAAGCTAAATCATCTAACCATGGTGTATTCTGTGGAGCTTTTATCACCAGAATCTTAAAGAACATGGGTATTTTCCCATCTCAGGAACCAGGTGATTTTGCTTGCATCTCCGTTTCCATGACTAATCGTACCATGATTCAATGGCGCATTCCTAAAGTCTCTACTTGTGAAGACGATCCCACTCATTCAACTGGCCATGACGACAATACTCCAGCTGTATCTCTCCAACAGTTGAATGTGGAGATGAAGATATTGAAGAAGCAACAAGATAAAATTTTGAGAAGACAGCGAGGACTCAAACAATTCATGATCTCAAGTTTTAAAGCAATAGCTGAAAAGCTCAAAGCCTCTTTACCTGACTGTATCAGCTCATCCAGTAGTGATGAACAAGATGAGATAGAGAGATCCTCTCCTATCCATGACTCTAGGACATCTGGAGTTAATGAAGTTGCTGATGATGATGTGGATGACATTGATAGGCAGATTGATGCCTATGTATATGATCGAAGAGAAGAGGAAGGAGAAGGGGGCACGGAGATATTTGAGCATGGGTCCGAATCTGATGATGCTGGAACAGGCACTCCTGTGTTAAATTTTGATGACCCCACTGCACCATGGAGTGGATGACTTGATGTTTGATCCCTTTGGCTGATGCCATTTATTTTTAGCTTTGGTTCCTTTTCTACTTTTTGATGTCTTAATGCGCGCAAGAGAGAGAGAGAGAGAGATCTTAATTTGTACTTAACTATCTACTCTTACTCTAGCTCTAACTCTTTTTGTTCTGGCTAACCTTTGTTGTCTTTGTTTCTCTCTGTTTTTCTTTGAAAGAATCATGATACAGGGCACCCTTAACTGGATCTTTGCTTGTTCGTGCTGCAAATCTACCCTTCAGGGCGGTACCAGTTCTCCTCCTTCTTAATTGAACATTAAATTTATTAATTCTTGTTTTCGTTGAACTGAAATTTGGCCATTGAGGACAATGCCTCACTTAAGTGTGGGGGAGGAGAAACAAATCACATGAGCATCAAACAAAACAAAGGAAGAGAACTAAGGGTGTTAGAATGACTTGATGATCTTTAATGCATTAAAAATGAGAAAATTTTTCAAATTTTTCCCAACTCTTTGCTTGCGAATCGGACTTTGAAATCATGAAGTTCTATTTGAATGAATGAAATCCCTCTTGACTTTACTTTGGACTTTCACCCTACTTGCTTTGAATCACTTATACTTGGTCAAGGTTATAAGAAAGAATCTAAGTGAAATAAGCTTACTTGCCTTTTAACTATGGAATCTAGAGTTGGAATTAGACTTGGGTCCTTAGTAAAACGTTAATGGGTTTAATTTCTAAACTCACTAGAATTATATTCTTTCATCAAAAGTTTTGAGAGCTCTTTAATCTTTAGTGAAAGGGCAAATGAGATTTCTCACTTGGAATTCTCTCCTTAATGTTTCTTCTTGGATATATATATAAAAAAAAAAAAAAAAAAATTGCTTTACTCCGCTGACTCAGGTAAGTGAGTCAAGAGTATGAAAATCTAAATGTTAGAGTGAGTAAGAGTTCGTTGGGGTCCTTTTAAACCTGGTCACTTGGGTGATGAACCCGGGATGTACCGACTCAATGATCTCACTATAACAAGAAGGTTGATAAAGCAAATAAGGCTGAAAAGAGCGGGCAACACCCCGACCAGAGGAAATAGAAAAGATGGAGGTAATAACCCTCTCCCTCTGAAGGCCAATAGATAAACAGAGCTCAATTGACAAAAATTCAGTTAATATGGGCGGGTCTTGGTCCCTCAGAAGAGCAAGATTTGACCCCGCTGTTAACTTGAATCAAAGAAAACGGGAAGATAACTTAATGGAATTCCATTGAAGATTACAAAGAAAAGGAGAGAAGTCCAGGGGAGATTGTTGATGCAACATACTTTCACTCTTAGATTCTTGTGCTTAGAGAGATGATTGATGGGATTATATACTCCCAAGTGAGCAGATGAAGTGGACCAAGTTTCTTTTTGCTCTGTTTGACCTTAGATTTAATTTTAACTTTGGAAGTTGTCTTTAAAAGACAAGGGTAAAGCTTGGTTTACTTGGATTAATTTTAGAAGGTTGATTAAAGTATTTTTGATACAATATTTCCATGATAGGGTGAGAATCAAAATCGATAGATGGAGGGATTATGTTAAATGTGAAAGAATGAATTAAGTGAAATTAAAGTTCTTAACTAATTTTGTTGAGAATTCAATCATGATTTATGATGAGTCCGGTTATTGTTTGTGATTCCTCAGTTGTGTAATTGACTTGATTGTATTTGCTTGAGGACAAGCAAAGATTTAAGTGTGGGGGAAATTTGATAATTGACATAAACACCCTTATTTCTAAGATGATTTTGACTCAATTGGTTGATACTCTAAGCAAAAATCATCTAGAAATGTCTCTTAATGGTTCAATTTGTTAATTTCAGGCATATTTGATCCCTTCACGAAGAAACAAAACAAATACGACAAGATGGAGTTGAACAGTGATGTTTTGAGAAGGTCAGTAGGCGCTACACCCCGCGCTACACCCTGTTGTGGAGGGTGTTTGCACCCAGGAAGTTTGGAAGAAGGTCAGTAAGCGCTACACCCCTGGCAACACCCTGTTGTGGAGGGTGTTGTAGCCCAGTCTTTACCTCCAGCAAGCGCTACACCCCTGGCAACACCCTGTTGTGGAGGGTGTTGTAGCCCAGTTTTCACCTTCAGTAAGCACAACACCCCGCGCTACACCCTGTTTCGAGGGCTGTTGGGACAAGCGCGTCTTTGGCTGATATTTTCTTATTTTGGGGATTTTTGGGAGGCCTATAAATAGTCCTTTTTGCAGAGAGAAAAGGGAGACCCATATTCTAAATTTTAACCTGCATAGTTTCTCTAGAATTTTCCTAAGTCTTAGAGAGATTGAGAGCTTAGAGCAAGACATTGACGAATTCAAATCAAGATTAAATCCGGATTGGAGATCCACTTTTCATCACATTTGAGATCCATTTGACAGGGTTGTATTCATGAATTCATCTCTTTCCATTGAATTTAATTTGTTTCTTATTATCTTGATGGAGGAGTAAATCGTAGATCTAGATTTTGTTTGGATTTTTCTTTCATCATGTGTTGAGAATCAGATTTTAATGAATCCTAATCGATGTTCTTATGTTCAAATTGCATGTTCCTCATCGTTTCCTAGATTTGTAAATCCGGATTACAAGTTTACATCTGATTTCCATTTTAGTTGATTGAGAAATCGCTTTCATGGATAGATCTATGCAATTTGAAGGGATTTGATTGTGATTCTAGAGATAGATTACAAGGATCTCCCGTTCCCCTCTGTTTTCGATGAGTTCTTGATCTTAATGCGGTCTTAGATTGTAATTAATTGAGGAGAGATTCTAAATTAATCGATTTAAGACTAGATAAATTGATATATTCGAGAGGATTGTTGATTTGTATAAGGAACTCAATGGTGTAAGAACTCAATTCGGGATTATCTTTAATGTTCTGTGATTCACATGATGAAAGTAAATGAAAAACAAGATCTAGATCGTGTTGTTTCTGATTCTAAAACTCGCTTTGTGTTCAACGGTGTTCTTGCTGCTAGTTTTGTTAAAATTAATAGTTTTTAGTTGATAATTCCACAATCGATTCTCTTATCGCTGAATAGTAGAAATTGAGCAATTACTAGTACTTATTCCCTTCCCCGTGGACGACCTCGACTTAACACTATACTACGATTCGATAGGTTCGCTGCCTAGTTGTCTTTCGTAGTAGTTGAGAACGAGTTTTTACAAATTTAAACTACATTGAAAAGGATTTTTCCACCAGGTATACATGGTCTAACAAAAGAGAAGGTAATGAAAGGGTGTTGGAAAGAATTGATAGAGCTTTAGCTTCCCAAGAATGGCTTCAACTATATCCTAGAACTGTTGTGCTGCATAGTGAAATGGTGGGCTCTGATCATGCTGCTTTAATTGTAGATACTTGCTGCTTGGAAAAAAAGGTAAAGAAAAGATTTCGTTTCGAGAACATGTGGACCACATCCCGAAGCTGTGGGGATACAATAAAAAAGGCTTGGTCCACTGATCCACCAGCAAGTCATCCTAATTTTATTGGCTTCAGGCTAAAGAGATGTAAATCCAAACTTAAAGAATGGAGCAGGGTGGCTTTTCCTAATAACCATGAAATACTGAGGGTTCAAAAAGAGTTAATGAAGATTCAACATAAAGGTAGCAATATGGGTGATACATTGGAGAGACAACTGGTGGAGAAATTAAGTGTTTTGTGGAAGAGAGAAGAAATATATTGGCACCAACACTCAAGAATTAGTTGGTTAAAAGAAGGTGACAATAACACAAAATTCTTTCATCATACCACATTGATGAGACAACAAAGAAACAAAATTATTTGGTTAAAAGATTCAAATGGCAGGTGGCTAGAGGATGAAGATAAGATCATGAATTTATTTCATAATTTTTACTCAGATTTATTCAAAACGGAAGGTGAATACAATTGGGGGAATGTGTTAGATTCGATTAACCCTGTGACTTCCAGTGAAATGAATGAATGCTTGGGGAAGGAAGTTTGTAAGGAAGAGATCAGGGCTACGGTCTTTCAATTGGGTGCGCTTAAAGCTCACAGTCCAAATGGTTTTCCAGGCACTTTTCTACTAGCGCTATTGACATATAGTGGGCAAGAATGTCATAGACACAGTGAAGGCTTTCTTCAACACGTACTCTTTCGCCTTATATAGTTTCTCATAAATCATTCAGGAGGTAAGTCACTTCTGACCCATTAGCCTTTGTAATTTCCTCTTCAAATTATTTCTTGCGTCTTGGTCAATCATTTGAAACCTCTCCTACATAGTGTCATCTCTGAACAACAAAGTACCTTTGTGTCTGGGCGTATCATTCATGATAATATTATTGTTGCCCATGAAGCTTTCCACTTTTTGAGAACCAAGCAACCATCCAAGAAAGCTTACTGTGGTCTAAAACTTGATATGAACAAGGCATATGATAGTGTAGAGTGGGATTTCCTTCAAGCGGTTATGATTAGGCTTGGTTTCTGTAATCCTTGGATTAGGTGGGTTATGACTTATGTAACCTCAGTAACTTTTAGTGTCAAGGTAAATAGTAAAAACGCTGGCCATATTATTCTCAAAAGAGGTCTTAGGCAGGGTGATCCTTTATCACCTTATTTGTTTATTTTAGTAGCTGATGTTCTATCTCGTAACATAGAAAAAGCAATAGTGGATAATCGTCTAAAAGGAATGAGATTCAAGAAAGCATGCCCCGTAATTTCACATCTACTATTCGCTGACGATTCTCTTTTCTTTAGTGAAGCCAATCCTCAAAATATTTAGGAGCTGAAGGAAGTTATCCAAGTTACTTGCAATGCTTCAAGTCAAAAGGTAAATTATCAAAAGTCAAGCATTTTCTTAAGCAAGGATGCCCAACTTGGGAGAATAAAGGAAACCTGTGAAGCTATTAGGATCCTATCCATAATGAATTCAGGTAAATACCTCGGGTTACCAACTTTGTGGGGCAAAAACAAATTCGAGGCACTAAGATTTGTGAAAGATAAGATAAGATCTAAACTTAAAAGTTGGAAGAGATATCTATTGTCTGATGCAGGTAAGGAAATCCTTATCAAAGCGGTAGTAAGGGCCATTCCTATTTACTCCATAAGTTGTTTGAAATTCCCAACAAAGTGGTGTAAAGAAGCAAAGTTGATGATTTCCAACTATTGGTGGGGTCAAATTGAGGAGGAGAGGGAAATACATTGGCAAAGTTGAGACAAACTAACATATCCCAAATCTAGAGGCGGGCTTGGATTTAAAGACTTGGTGGATTATAATTCTGCCCTATTAACCAAGCTAGCATGGAGAGCTACTCAAAATCCGAATGCTTTCTGGGTAAGTCCTAAAAGGTATCTATTTTCCCCGCTCACCTTTCTTGTAGGCTACAAGAGGATCTAAAAACTCTTGGGGTTAGGCATGTCTTCTACATGGCAAAGAAATTCTAGTTAAAAGAGTGATGTGGCAGGTCGGAAATGGAAAATCTATAAAAGCAACTCAAGGCATGTGGGTTCTAGAGTTACAAGATAAGTTACCAACTTTAAGAGGCAACATATACAATCAAGACCTTCTGGTAACGGATTTAATTAATGAAGATCTACATGCTTAGGACATTCATGCTTTAAGATGGTAGTTTGCTGAGGATTCTATGAAGGCAATTTGTCGCATTTCACCAACAACTACAAATATTGAAGATCGTCTCATTTGGCCCCATGAAAAGTCGGGCATTTGCTCGATCCGTTCATCATATAATTTCATCAAATGCTCCAACTTTCAAGAAATTTCAGGAGCGTCCTCCTCTCATTAAGTAACTAAAGAGACTTAGAATTTAGTTTGGCATTGCCCTTGTTTACCTAAAGTCAAACACTTTATTTGAAGGACTCTCAATAATGCTATCCCTACCCAAAGTAACCTAATGAGGCAGCATGTGTCTAGATCTAATTGCTGTTATTTTTATGAAGGGAAGGAAAAAATTGAACATTTACTTTTGTGCTGTGAATGGACAAAAGGGATTTGGTTTGCTACCATAGGCTTAAGAATTGATGCTAATAGAGTAACAAGATTGGATGTATGGCTAAAAAATTGTGTGGATAAGGAATGTCTTAATAAACAAAAATCCTTAATACTTTTTGCTAAACTTTGTACTCTATCATAGATCATTTGGAAAGAGAGATGGAATGGTGTTTTCAACTGGAAGAAACCAAATGTGTGTGCAGTTATAAAATCAACAAATAGAGCTTTAATAGAGGTAGAGTTGTTCTCAACCAAAGCTGTTTTTGCATAATGCTTTTCTTCTTCCCAGTAGGTGCTAGAAGTTGTGGAACAAGCCCAACCGTTCAATACCTCTTCTCCAGAGCTAAGGTCTCCTTGGCATCAGAATTAAAGGGATGGGAAGGTGAGAACCAGGAAGCCTATAGCAGATACTTCTACTTCCAACAGTCTTAAATGGCTCGCTCTGCCTTGCAATTTTATCAAAATGAACTCAGATGCTTCCTTTGATTCTAGAACAAATGAAGGTGCAACAACATTCATCACAAGAAGTGATCAAGGAAGGGTATGTGGTAGAAGAGCTAGCCTTTGTAATGCCAGCTTTCCCGAGGAAGCGAAAGGAATTGCCCTTCATGCAGTTGTAAAATATGCAGCTTGGAGGAAATGGGAAAATGTCATTTTTGAAATTGATAGTTTAGTGGTGTACATGGAGGTTTACTCCACAATTGATCCACCCTAGCATCTTTTTGTTGATATTCATGAGATTAATTTGCTTTTATCTAGTTTTAGATGTGCTCAATTTGAATGGGTTCGCAGACAAGCAAATAGTGCAGCTGATTAGATTGTG
This sequence comes from Combretum micranthum, assembly GCA_024138025.1. Taxonomy (NCBI): domain Eukaryota; kingdom Viridiplantae; phylum Streptophyta; class Magnoliopsida; order Myrtales; family Combretaceae; genus Combretum; species Combretum micranthum. Next base: position 269,578 of record JAMXBD010001529.1, read on the forward strand.
TACCATACTAGACTTAGGCTATGGCCCATGGATTGGTGTTTTGTTATCCCCAGCTCGTTGAGGTTGATTTTTCAAGAAGAGGTTGGTTGCTCTTTGGATGATAACATTATGAATGAACTCTTTGTTATATTTAATCAGTTGAATCTATAAAGTTTCTTGAAGGGCAAAAAAAAAAAAAAAGAATTTTTCAAACAAAACCTTACAATTTTTTCACTTTCTAGACCATTACCAGTATTAAAATAAAAAGCAGCATAGAACACACAAAACAAGAAACTCTTTATGTCTAATATAGGTCTTTTTTGCTCATTTCTTTGTTTATACGTCAGAATTTCATTTAAATTTAATGAACAAACTCAATTAAATAGTACATTATCTTAAATTTGCACAATTAAGCACACATATCCGCATATACAAAATAACATCTATGATAATGTATCTCTTCTGACATAATATTGTTAGAATTTATAGCCTAATATGTCGTGACTTTTAATTTAAATGGTATGCCTTTTCGTAGTGGGATATCTTAATGAGAGGTTAATGGTAGGCTATGCAAAAAAAACCGATCGAACTGTGGAACGAACAAGACCGGATCGAACCGGACTGAACCGAAATTTCGTTTTTTTTTAACGATTAGGTTTGCGGTTCAGTTCGATGAGGAGCAAACGGTTCAGGATTTGGTACCGTATGGTTCAAGCTGAACCGAACCGTTATATATATATATATATATTTTAAAAAATTAAATATATTATTTTTACTCTTAATTATTTCATTAAAAAATTAATTGTTTTTAAAATTTGTGACTTAGATATGTATCATTCATGAGATAAAAATTAGACTTGTTTTATTATGTTTTAATTATTATGTTATCTATAAATAAGATAGATTTTAAATGTTAGCCTTTAGTATTCTAACTCCTAAATATTTTTTCCCTTTATCTTATTAATTAATCTACTTCTATTATTTAGTTATTTATTGATTTATATAATTGATAATATATTAGTTAGAAGAACACATTGAATTAAATTTTGTCTTATATTGTGATAAAGTCTAGTATACTATTATAGTTCAAGATAATTAAAAAAAAATGAGACTAGTCACAATTATAATTTTATAATGGATGAAATCATTTCCTTTCTATACGTTTTACATGTTTATCCGGTAAATGAATTTCAAATATTGTTGTTTATATTTGCATTAGTGATAAGAGATACGTAATAGAAGTTTTTTGATAGAATATGTATTTTATTTTATGAATAAAAAAGGTTCGAACCACAAACTGAACCGTACCGAACCGTTTTTTTGGTTCGAAAAAATTACGAACCGAACCATATGGTTAGGTTCGAGTTGCAAAGAAAAATTGAATCGTAAAATATGGTGTGGTTCGATTCAAGAGCAAACCGAATTGAACCGTATCGTGCACACCCCTAGTTAATGGTTCATGAAGAGATATGGTCTTCTTTCTGCTTTATATATATATAAAAGTGAAAACTAAAGGAAAATATACTTTTCACATTTTTTTTCACAATCACCCGATCATAAATTAAAAGGATAAAAGAGAGAAATTTCACTCTATTAGAGAAATAAGATTGTTTTGGAGGGATAATGTGTCTATTAAAGAATTAAAGAATCTTATTCATCGAAATTTAATACCATATTATGGTTATGGAGAAAGGTATGCATCTTATCCATTTATTCATTGTGAAAATCATTATTAGGTTATAGATCTAACTCATATGGGTCTATAATCAAGGATATTCTAAGTATATTGCATATACTCAGAAGGGGACTCGAAATAAGGAGATTTTTTTGCATCAAAGGAAACTTGAATGCTGTGCACCTGCAATAGAGGAACAAGGGCTACCAGCCTTTAAGTGTAAAAGCTAGCTTTGAAAATTGAAATTTTTGCTAAGAGCATGGATTGGTGAAGGTCGGCATCAAAGCCATTGGCTTCAGGAGGCTACGCCACCTGTGTAGGCAGCTAGGCCACCGATGTTGGGCCAACATATAGTGCAATGGCATTTTCAATGCTGGCTTAAGCTACCAACCTTTATTTTATCGAGCCAAACTGATGTGCCAAGATCGATTGAATGTAGCGGATCACAAACTCAAATGAATTTATGCTTTGGTGTTTTCTATTTATAGGTTTAATAATGAAATAAAGTGATATGAATAGCATCGAAGAACGGATATGACGCACCATCTACGATCCGAGCTATGCGATTCCTAAATTGATATGACTCATAATCTAGTAATAATGGTTTGTTCGCCACAATCTAGAAACAGATCGATAAGAACAAGAAACACTCACCGCAATCACACAATGTATTGATAAGAGTAACTTTAAGAGAAATCTCAAAATAGGGTTCATAAAATGTCAAAAAAATTGGTAAGTTCTAATTACAAAGGGATATATATATATATATATATATATATTAAAATCCCAAAAAGGAAATAAAAAAGATGAAAGACTAAAGAAAATAACATGGCTTGACTAAATCCTAAAAAAAGAAATAAAAAGAGAAAGATTTTGACTAAAATTAACGCGGTTTGGTGAATTTGACAAAAAATTAATGTTGTTTGACTTAGGCCAATGTCGAAAGGATTTGTTCATCCATTCCATTTGTTGTGTTTTTCCTTTGATTCAACAAGCTTTGGTCTTCTAGTTTAGTTCATGTATTCAGCTCTGAAACTAGGCTAGACTGATTCTTATCATTCCCTCTGGCTTATTGAAGATTTGTCCTCAAATCTAGAAGTGAAATATGTCCACTAGGATCAAATAAAAACCTGCAAAACTCAAACACCGTAAAGTAAAATCTCCCAACCAAGTTTAACTCCAATGTATGATCTACAAATCCTCTCTTGAATGCAAGCTTCCATACCAATGTAGCATTAAGCCTAAGCATTTGTGATAATACGTTTTCAGCATCCACTTCAAACCCTTTTTTAGCATCTAGAGGACCCATAGAATCCAACAGTATAGGTGTAGCACCATTGAGACAACTAGGCACACAATCTTTTAGTGAATCAACAATATGTTTATCTCTACCAATCAGCTCACAATTAGACCATGTATAGAACTTAATATTCATCTCTATGCTACCACCCTAAAATCTAATACTCAACTAATATATATAACCATCAGCTAAGCTCTAATGGATGCCTACAAGTCATTCATATGGGTTTACATGAACAATAGCACCACAATAATTCTGAACATGTAGTAACCCTATCAACACATCAAAATAAAGTAGATGAGCTATAGGAGAATCAACATGGAAATCCTTGTTACAATCAATAGCACCTGATATAATTGGCTCTAATTTAGGGACACATATCAAGAGATGAGTTTGCACCCATGTTACACTGTATATTCATTAAATTATCTTTCTCATTAACAGCAACATCCTCTATAGCTTCAATCTGAATCGCACTCTCAATCTCATCTTCCACAACTTCAGTGCCATCTTCATGGACAAGAGTGGGAACTCCATCAATAATCCTTTCCGCATACTCATTTGGACATTGATATTCAAGATGTCCACAACCTAAACATCGATAACACTCTAACCTCCAATCACTATAATCCTCCTCTTAAAATCTAACTCATTCTACCCATTGAACATCAAGATTTGCATTTAGGAGTGGCACCTAAGGATGAACCACAGGCTATTGTCCCACTGTCATTTGTTCCAACTGTGTGGCAAGATTAGCCATCATAGCACATAATTCCTGGAGTTGGTCTTCTACATATCTCCCATTACCTACAATGTGATGGCCCTGACCTCCTTCAACATGATTATTATCGCAATGCCAAACTCATTCACATACGCAATTATTCTCAAAATGATGTGTAATTTTATGGTATACGACAAAACCCTACCCAATCGTCCCATCATCGCAACTGTGCCCTGATGCAAAATTGTGATGTGCCAAGATTGATTGAATGCAGATCACAAACTCGAATGAATTTATGCTTTGGTGTTTCTATTTATAGGATTAACAATGAAATAAAGTAATATGAACGGCACCGAAGAACAGATATGGTGCACCATCTACAATCCGAGCTACGCTATTCCTAAATTGATATGACTCATAATCTAGTAATAACGATTTGTTCACCACAATCACAATGATCGATAAGAACGGGTTATTCACCATAATCTATAAATAGATTGGTAAAAACAAGAAACACTCGCCACAATCACACAATGGATTGATAAGAGTAACTTTGAGAGAAATCTCAAAAACAGGGATCATAAAATGTCCAAAAAACTTGTGAGTTCTGATTACAAAGGTATATATATATATATATATCTAGTAAAATCCCAAAAAGGAAATAAAAAAGATGAAAGACTAAAGAAAATAATGCGGCTTGACTAAATCGTAAAAAAGGAAATACACAGAAAAAGAATTTGACTAAAATTAACGCGGTTTAATGAATTTGACTAAAAATTAATGTTGTTTGACTTAGGCCAGTGTTGAAAGGATTTTTTCATCCATTCCATTTGTTGTGTTTTCCCTTTGATTCAACAAGTTTTGGTCTTCTAGTTTAGTTCGGGTATTCAGCTTTAGAACCAGTATAGATTGATTCTCATCATAGCTTATACTATATTCATGTTTTCCCTTTATGTTTGCACATATACACTTCTTAAATCCTAAAGAGAGATTCTAAAGAGAGAGGCCCGTTGTTGAAATCCACCGTTTGTGGTGAAGGTCCACGTGATCCACTAGTGTTATCTAGTGAGAAAAACTATTATATCCTATTATTATTGATAGTGGAAGATTATTTGTGCTGCGATCCCATGGTCTTTCCCTAAATTGGGGTTTTCCATGTAAATCCTGGTGAGTTTTTTTTTTTTTCCTGTTTTGTTGTTGTGATCACTATAAGCAAGAAGAAAAACCACTGTGATCGCTTCCAAGTTATTGGTTGATTTTTTCTAACAAAGTAGTATCAAAGCGTCAGGTTGAAAAAAAAAAAAAGGGTTTGTTCTTGAATTGTAGACATGGCTGAATCATCAGGTATGATGATTAAATTGAATTCATCAAATTACTTTATCTAAAAGTCTATGTATTGTAAAGCTTTGTATTTGTCCTTAGGTGGTGATACTGCAAAGCTAACAAATAAATTTGATGTAGATTGTGCAATCATGTATAGAAAAACTGTTGAGTATATCTAAAAATGGGTTGATCAAAGCGTATATCATCATGTTGCTCAAGAAACCAAAGCTGATCTTCTATGAAGGAAATTGGAGTCCATGTATGAGAGACAAACTGCCTTGATTAAAGCCTTCTTGATTAGAAGAGTGGTGAATTTGAAGTACAAGGATGGATCCAATATGACTGAGCATTTAAGTAATTTTCAAGGGCTTGTGAATCAATTGACTGTTATGATGCTTATGCTTGATAATGAGATTTAGGCACTTTTGTTGTTGAGTTCATTGCTTGAAAGCTGAGAGACATTTGTGATGTCTATTAGTAATTCAGCTCCAGATGGTAAAACTCACCATTGCAATGGTGAAAGATAGCCTGATAAATCAAGATGCTAGAAGGAAAGATCTTGGAGCGAGTTCTGATACTCGGGCTCTTGTTACTGACAACCATGAAAGGTATATTAGAAGCAGGAGCAGACGTTCATCTGATAAATCTAAGGGAAAATCCAAATCAAGAGAAAGGAGAAATGCCAAACGCTTTTATTGTGACAAGTTAGGTCATTTCAAGAGAGAATGTAGACTGTAGAAAAGAGAGCAGTGTAAAGGTAAGGGTGATGAAAAAGATGCAAACACAACTGCTGTAGCAGCAGGTGGTGAGATAGTTATTACTTGGGATGGTGATTGTGTTAGTCTTGCTGGTCATGATAGTGACTGGGTTATTGATTTTAGTGCCTCCTTTCATGTGACAACACATGATGAATTTTTCTCATCCTATATTGCTGGTGATTATGGCAATATTAGGATGAGCAATAATGAAACATATGAAATTGTGAGCATTGGAAATGTTATTTTAGAGACTAATACTAGTTGCAAGCTTATTCTTGAAGATGCTAGATATGTTCCAAATATCTGCCTGAACCTTATATCTATAGGGAAACTTGATGATGAAGGCTATCACGGTTATTTTAGTGAAGGTAGATGGAAACTCACCAACGATTCTCTCATTGTGGCAAAAGGGAAGAAGAGTAATACCCTTTATTTAATGTCAACAAAACTAAGTAAATAAGATATGAATTTGACTGATGACACTTCTGTGGAGCTATGGCATAAGCGACTTAGTCACATGAGTGAGAAATGGCTCCAAATGTTTGTTAAGAAACAGCTTCTGTCTAATGTAAAAGGTACTTCAAGAACTTACACTGATTGTCTTGCTGGTAAACAACATAGGGTTGCCTTTAAGAGAAATTCACCTGTTAGGAAATCTCATATACTGGATTTGGTTTACACAAATGTGTGTTATATGAAAGATATGATAGTAGGTGGTGCTCTTTATTTTATTACATTCATTGATGATCACTTTAGGAAGTTATGGACCTTTGCTTTAGAGTCTAAGGATCAAGCGCTATATATGTTTAAGCAACTCCATACTATAGTAGAAAGAAAAACTGGAAGAAAATTGATATGTGTTAGAGCAGACGCTAGTGTTGAATACAGAGGATCATTTGAAAAGTGCTGTAGAGATCATGGAATTAAACTGGAGAAGACAGTTGCAAGGACCTTAGAGCAAAACGACATAACAGAGACGATGAATCACACTATCATAGGGAGGGTGAAGTGTATGTTATCACATGCCAAGCTGCCAAATCTTTTTGGGTGAAGCAATGAGAATAGCTGTTGATTTAAAAAATCTATCTCCCTCTTATGCTCTAAATAGAGATGTAAAGAAATTTCTTATGAACACTTACGAGTGTTTGGTTTGGGGCGTTTGTGCATATTCCAAAGGATGAAAGACCGAAGCTAGATGCAAATTCAAAGCAGTGTTTTTCTAGGTTATGTACATGATAAGTATGGAAACAGATTGTGGGATCCAGATAAGAAGAAAATTGTCAGAAGCAGAGATGTGGTCTTTCTTGAAGACCAAACAATTGAATATATTGAGAAGCCATAGAAGACAAAATCCACAAGCGAGATCCCTACAAATGTAGATCTAGTACCCTCACTTAAAGATTCTAATGATGGGGTAGATGTGGAAGACACAGTTAAAGAGCTCCAAGAGCTTCATCAGCAGATTGAGTTGAGAAGATCTTCAAGAGAGCAAAGACCATTAGTGAGATATAGTCTAGGTAAGTATGTCATGTTGATAGACGGGGAAGAGCTAGAATGTTATCAAGAAGCCATGGTAAATGAGTAGAAAAATGAATGGGTCAAAGACATGAAAGAAGAGATGAAATCTTTGCATAGGAACAAGACTTATGATCTAATAGAACTACCAAAGGGCAAGAGACCTTTAAAGAATAAATAGGTATACAGATTGAAGACTGATGAAAATAGCTCACAACTAAGGTACAAGGCAAGACTGGTTGTGAAGGGAGTCAGTTAGAATAAAGGGGTTGATTTTTATGAGATTTTCTCACCAGTGATGAAGATGTCTTCCATTCGGGTTGTATTAGGTATAGTCGCCAGTTTGAACCTAGAGATTGAGCATATGGATGTGAAGACAACATTCCTTCATGGTGACTTGGATGAAGTAATTTACATAGAGCAACCTGAGGGGTTTAAGGTCAAGGGGAAAGAGCACCTTATTTGCAAATTAAAGAAGATCTTGTATGGGTTAGAACAAGCTTTAAGGCAGTGGTACAAAAAGTTTGACTCCTTCATGATTGATCAGGGTTATACGAAGACTGCATCAAGCCATTGTATTTTCATTAAAAAGTTTGCCAGTAGTGAGTTTCTTATGCTCCTACTATATGTAGATGATATGTTGATTATTGGCCATGATACCAAGCAGATTCAAGATCTAAGGACTGTATTGAATAAGTCTTTCGCCATGAAAAACTTAGGACTCACACTCCATATTCTTGGTATGAGAATTATTTGTGACAGGAAGAGCCATAAATTATGGTTATCACAAGAGAGATACATAGAAAAAGATGTTAAAAAAGATTTAACATGAGTAAGGCGAAACCTGTTTGTTCTTCACTTACAAGTCACTTCAAACTCAGTATTCAGCAGTATCCTGAAAGTAAGGCAAGCAAAGAAGACATGAAGGAGATATCATATGCATCTACGGTTGGTAGTCTAATATATGTTATGGTGAGCACTAAACTAGATATTTCTCATGCTATTGGTGTTGTCAGTAACTATCTCTCGAATCCAAGTAAAAAGCATTAGACCACTATTAAATGGATTCTCAGGTATCTTAGGGGCACTTCCAGATTAAGTTTGCAATTTGGTGTAGTAAGCCTGTATTGGAAGGTTTTTCATATGCTGATATGACTGGAGATCTAGATTCCAAGATGTCTACTTCAGGTTATCTGATTACTCATGTAGGAGGAGCGGTGTCTTGGCAATCAAAGTTACAAAAGTGTGTTGCATTATCCACCACCAAAATAGAGTATATTATTGTGACTGAAGCATGCAAGGAGGTCTTGTGGATAAAAAAATTTCTAGAGGAACTGGGTCAAGAGCAAGAAGATTTATGGCTATTTTTTGATAGCCAGTGTGCTATACATCTCAGTAAGAATCGAACATATCATTCTAGATACAAATACATTGATGTCAGGCATCATTGGATTCAAGATGTATTGCAATTGAAGCTTGAAAAGATCTATGATGATAATGGTTTAGATGTGATGACCAAGGCTCTATCCAAAGATAAACTTGTTCGCTGTAGACAAATAATAGATGTGATGGAACCCGCTGTATGAGTTGGAAGGGGAGTTTGTTGGGTTGTAGATCCAACTCATATGGGTCTATAATCTAGGATATCTTAAGTATATTCCATATACTTAGAAGAGGACTTAAAATAAAGAGATTTTTTTTTTTTTTTGCATCAAAGAAGACTTAGATGTTGTACACTTGCAATAGAGGAATAAAGGCTGTCGGCCTTTAAATGCAAAAGCTAGCTTTAAAAATTGAAAATTTTGCCAAGAGCATGGATTGGTGAAGGCTGGTGTCAAAGCTACTGGCGTTGGGCTGGCATACAGTGCAACGACATTTTCAAAGCCCACCTAAGCCACCAGCCTTTAAATTATTGAGCCAGCTCTTTCTCTTTATGTTTGCACATATATACTTCTTATTTGGTCTTAGGGTTCATGAGAGGGTATTCTAAATCCTAGAGAGAGATTCTAGAGAGAGAGAGGCCTATTGTTGTTGAAATCCACTATTTGTGATGAAGATCTGTGTGATTCACTAATGTTATCTAATGAGAAAAACTGTTGTATCCCATTATTATTGATAGTGAAAGATTATTTATGCTACAGTCTCGTGGTTTTTCTCCAAATTGAGATTTTCCATGTCAATTCTAGTATTTTTTTTTTTAATTTCTATTGTTTCTGTTTTATTGTTGTGATCGCTATAGGCAATAGGAAAAATAGCTGTGATCGCTTCCAGGTTATTGGTTGATTTTTCCTAACAATCATGAAGTTCGAAGATCCTAAAATTGAGTTGATGAAACAATTATATCATGTAAATTATAAAATCATTTTATATGTGATATCAAAGCGCTTGTTCAAGAACTCATCATTTTCCGATTAACATAATTGAATAAGAAAAATAATCAATATTCATCTATAATTGTTATTTTCAACATGAAAATTATTGCTATTAAGCATAATCCTATAAAATGCTCCACTGAATTTGTCCATCCAAAAATCATACTTATGGTCAAATTCAGGAAAAGAAAAACCAACTCTTTAGTGATATTGAATTTTCCAGTAATTTAAACCCCTTAGTTGGTTTGTAACCAACTTTCTAGTGACAATTACACGATGAATCATTGAATCTGGAAAATGGAAAGTTCCCGTATAACTATTGCCTAGAAAGTGCAATGATAGTACTGGAAAAAAAAAAAAAAAAAAAGCAACGATTAAAAGAATGTGAGGATAATTCGTTATGCATGGAGAAATTCCCGTATGACTCGAGGAATTGAACGATCATAAAGTCCATGCTTTAAACTTTAGCAGAAATGATGCCTCCACTGACCTTGCCAAAACGGTTACTCCATGATGGTTAAAGGGAGGATTTTCATTTGTGGAACCGACACAAACAATGGAAATTAAGGCACCACTATTTCATTGGCACTTTTTGAATTTGTACAGAAAATGCATAAATATGAACGTTAAATTTAATTGTCCCTACTTGTAAATTTTCCAAAACTGCATCAATATGAATGGTAAATTTAGGACATGTTGCCATTGATAGCAGTGCGATAAATTAAGATGCTTTGGATAATAACTTGTTTTTATCTGTTAATGTTCATCCGACCATTGACAAATTGTTTTATGGATTAAATGTTTGAATGGTTATCATTTCTTGCACATTAATACTTCTAATATATGTGAAATGTATATCATGTATGATTTGTTAGTCACTAAAGTAGCTAAATCATTAAATTTATAAATATCATTGCACTTAAGTTTTCAATTTTACCCATAAATTTTATTTGCACATGACATAATAGAAAGATATGGGTAAATGAAAATTTGTTATTACAAAATATTATAAATCATCTAAAGATTGTTCTTATAATAGATAATATAAGTGTGTATGATAAGTGTGTTTTATTTTATTTATTTGTATATCCAAAGATAACAAATATGCCAAATTACATGTATGCTTGTTTGTATGATTATTGTATATATATTTAAGTATCATCCAAAGGTGGACTTTGATATATATAATTATGTTATTCTATGAATTGATTGAATATGAATTTTTATGATTCTTCAAAGTATTAATGCATAACGTATCTTTAATTAGTGCAGTATCTATTCTTGTTTTTCTGCATTTTCATGTTTCATCTGTTCCGATATTTAATGGATGGAATATCTTAGATTGGTACGAGCAAGTCTAATTTTACTTAGGTGTTTTGGATATTAACTTATCCCTTCAAATTGAGAAACCCACTGTTATTACTAATAAAAGTAGTGATGAAGAAAAGCGTCTCCATAAACTTTGGGAGAGGTTGAACAAATTAAGCTTGATGTTTATGAGGATGATAATAACAAACAATATTAAAGCTCTCTTCCCCAAACTAATAATGTTAAGGAGTTCATTAAATTTATGGAAGAGCACAAGTCTCTTGCTAGTACATTGATGGCTATTTTTGTCCAACATGAAGTTTGATGGGTCTTGTACTATGCATGAGCATGTTCTTCAAATGTAGAATATAGAGGCAAAATTAAGGACTTTTGAAATGACTGTGGATGAGTTTTTTTTGGTATAGTTCATATTGAACTCCTTGCCTCCTGAACAATATTAGCCTTTTTAGATGAATTATAACACTATAAAGGATAAGTGGAATATTAATAAATTGACTAGTATGCTGATTCAGGAGGAAACAAGATTAAAAAACCAAAAGGCTTATTCTGCTCATTTTACAAGTCATCAAGAAGTTGCATTGACTTCAAAGAAAAGGGCTAGAAAAGGTAAGAAGAAAGGTTTACACAACTTGAATGAATCTTGTAAGGATGTACAAATCCACAAAAGGGAAATCAAGTGCCATTTCTACAGAAAGGTCAGGCACTTGAAGTAAGACTGCTTGAAACATAAGGCTTCGTTCAAAAAAGATATAAGCCTTATACTTTCGTTTGTTTTTATTCAAATTTTACACAAGTTCCCTATAATAATCGGTGGATTAATTCTGGCTCAATTATTCATATATCCAATATGATGCAAGGATTCTTTATGATCCAAACTATAAGGCCAAACGAGAATTTTGTGTTCATGGGAAATGGAAATAAAGCTTCAATTGAAGCAATTGGGACTTATCACTTAATTTTTGAGACTAGGCATCACTTGGATTTGTTCCAAACCCTTTGTGCTCCTACATTTTCTCTTAATTTAGTTTCTTTGACAAAACTTGATGTATTAGGTTTTTCTTGTCAATTTAGATTTGAATCTTTCAGCTTGTATAAGGATAATAAATTGTATGGTTCAAGAATTTTATGTGATGGTCTTTACAAGTTTAAACTTGATGATTATTTTGCTGATCACATCAAAATATTGGAACTAAATGTTTACTTGTGGAATAAATGCTTTGGTCACATATCTAAAGAAAGATTGCAAGGATTAGTAAAAAATGAAATTCTTCCTACTGTGGATTTTACTGACCTTGGAATGTTTGTTGATTGTATTAGAGGAAAATAAACTCGACACATTAAGAAAGGAGCCACAAGAAGCACACAACTTCTTCAAAATTATACATACATATATATGCAGACCTTTCGATGCTCCATCTTTTGGTAGATAAAAGTATTTTATCACCTTTATTGATGATTTTTCACATTATACTTATGTCTATCTTTTGCATGAAAAGTCTCAATCTGTAAAGGCCCTTGAGGTGTACATTAATGAGGTTAAGAGATAGCTAGATAGAAAAGTGAAAATTATTAAATCTGATAGAGGTGGTGAATTCTATTGAAAGTATAATGAATCGAGGCAATGCCTAAGTCCATTTGCCAAATCTCTTGAAAAGCATGGCATGTGCTCAATACACTATGCCAGGTACACCAAAACAAAATGATGTTGCAGAGGTAGAATTGTATATTATTGGACTTGGTTAGGAGTATGTTAAGTCATTCGTCTTTACCTATATCCTTGTGCGTTTATGCTTTGAAAACCACAACATATTTATTAAACAGGATTCCTAGTAAGGCAGTTCCAAAGACCCTTTTTAAATTGTGGACTAGTAGTAGGAAACCTGGTTTAAGACACTCGTATGCGTGGGGTTGTCTTGCAAAAGTAAGGATTTATAATCCACAAGAAAAGAAACTAGACTTTTTAAAGAGTTGTGGATTCTTTATAAGATATCCTAAAAAATCCAAAAGATATAAGTTTTATTGTCCTAATCATAGTATAAGAATTGTTGAAACTGGAAATGCCAAGTTTATTAAACATGGTGAAATTAGTGGAAGTAAAGAACAACATGATGTGTGCATTAAAGAAGTTAAGGTAGGAGTTCCTACACTTTTACCTTCTAAGCCAATTGACCCTAATATTGTAGAATTTCACAAAAGTGAAGAACGACAAGTAATGAATCAAACATATCATGGAGTTATAGACAATACCCCTATAGTGGAGGAACCACATGAAACAGCAGTAAGAAGATCTTAAAGAGAGAGAAAATATGCTATTCCTAATGATTATGTTGTTTATCTACAAGAGTTAGAGATTGACGTAGGAATTGACAATGATCCAATTTCATTCTCACAAGCCATGGAGTGTAATGATTCTATTAAGTGGGTAAATGCCATGAAAGATGAGTTGAAATCTATGGATAAAAAACAAGTCTGGGAACACATTGAATTGCCGAATGGATGTAAAAGATTAAGCTATAAATGGGTCTTTTAAGACGCAGTGAGATTTAAATGGCAATGTTGAATGACATAAAGTGATAATTGTTGCCAAAGTCTTCACTCAAAAGGATGGCATTAATTATAACAAAACCTTTCCACCATTCTAAAAAAAAGACTCACTCAGAATCATTTTGGCTTTGGCTACTCATTGTGATCTAAAGTTTTACCAAACGGATGTTAAGATCTCCTTCTTAATGGAGATTTTGAAGAATTTTACATGAACCAAACTGAAGGCTTCTCAATTATAGGAAATGAGCCTAAGGTGTGTAAACTTAATTATGGCTAATGACCTTGGTTTATTAAGTGAAACTAAGAATTCTCTTTCGAAAAGCTTTAAAATTAAAGATATGGGAGAGGCAAAATATGTGATAGAAATTGAAATATTCCATGATAGGTCACAAGGATTGTTAAGCTTATCTCAAAAGGCTTATATCAACAAAGTTCTAGAAAGATTTAAAATGGACAAATGCTCAGTAGGTATAGTTCCAATTCATAAAGGAGATAAATTGGCAGTATGCAATGTCCAAAGAATGATATGGCATGAGAACAAATAGCAACAATTCCTTATGCATCTATTGTTAGGAGTTTGATGTATCTTCAAACTTGTACAAGACCTAACATTAGTTTTAGTGTTGGGATGTTGGGCAGATGGCAAAGTAATCTAAGATTAGATCACTGGAAGTGTCACACCCCAAGGGGTATCATAAGTGTGATAGTCTATCAAACACAATATTAAAGCCTAGGAATGACTACCTTAGTCATGTGAAGGCTTTCATATCATGCACAAAGCATACATCACAACCAAAGGAACTCATCATAGTAGCACAATTTATATTGATAATAATTAAATGACGTGGCAAGAGAAATACTTATCATTAAACATAAATAAGGTCAATTACAATTCTTAAGGGCATACCTCCACTAATGTCGTCAAATCTACATATATACATTTTTTAGTGATCTCCAAAATATTAACATGTTATATATTACTCATAAAAAAATTTCTAAGAAAGCAAATTCATCCTATGCTCCCACTTTTTCCATAAAGGCTCAAAAATTCACCGATCATCTTCTTAATATCTTGATCCTCGACTAGAGTCTTAAGTATACCTGTTTCAACAAAGGTCTATAGGGGTATAAGTTTATAATGTACTTAGTGAGATATTCCTTTTTCGTACCATAACTCAAATAGTTTATTAAATTTTACACATGTATTATGCATGCTATGCAACAACCACATATTACAAATAATTATTTATGGGGATATGAAAACCATACACAGAACGGATTTACGCCCTCCATATTGAGGGTTAGGGAAATGATAGTTAAAAGTCTACGCAATCTTCTACTGGTAGACCCAAGCACTCTACTCATAGCGATCGATTGACAAGGCTCATCCTTAGGATGTATTCTCAGTACACCTTAGTTCCTTAAGAATGAGCATGGTCGCAAGCTCTCTTGACTTCGGACCCTCCCGATTCTTCACATAGGAGTAGCAATCTTCCACATGTGACTTGACGGATGCAATGCATGTCCATTTAATTTATATCAAGGCCAAGTGTAATTAAAGTAAATTTGGGTGATGAAACAAACATCGTCATACATACAAAAGCAACATATAATATCGGTAATGTACTTAAACAATCATTTATTAGTTTTGATATGCTTAGCATCCATTATCACACACACCTAGAAGTATTTACATGTAAACCCATACCCCATACATATTCATTTTATTTTGTATATATAGATCTAGTGCAACTATCAACAAGTACAAGCAAGGTAACGAAATCAAGAAGGAAAACTCACTCATCCATATCGTAATCCACTTAGTTGAAATAATCATCGGAAAAGCAAGTCTCGTATTCTTCGTCACATAGATAAAAGAAATATCCGCAATAAGTATTTCATAGGAGTTCTACTTAATTCTCTAACTCTATTTATTTTATTATAGTCAAAATTCGAAACATGAGAAATCCCAACTTAAAATGATCATAACTTGCTTATTTTAATTTGAAATTTCGCATATTATTAGTCATTTTCTATCTACTAAAAAATATCCATCTATTTCTAAGGTTATTTTTAACATTGAAGATCATTCAGGTTTTGGAAAAGGATGATATAGATTCGGGTCAAAATTTCCAACTCTCATATTTGTATTTTTCCAAAGTTTTGCTTCACTTAGACACTTTGTAGCAAACATATAAACATTTCTACCTTTGAAAATTATTTAGTATTGACATTAACTCACATTATATGCATGATCCTAAGGATGTTGTCTTAAAAAGAAAAATTTTGTAAACAATCTGTGTGAAGTGTTGAGTTTTATAAAAAATCATCCTTTGACTTGTGATTAAATTCACTATTTTATAAATATGTGACTTAACAAAAATCATAGTTCAATATATATTTTGCAATCTCAAAGGTCTTATATTTGTCCGAAAATTTTATTTAACAATCTATTTCATAAGAGATGGTTTTACTTATTTGTGACATAAAATTCCAAGTGTATTTCCTCTTGAAACTTTCCTAAATTTGGTTCTTGAATAAACTTTTAATTCTTAGATTTTGCAAATATAAAACCTAATTATAAAAAATCATGATTTTATATTTATTTTTAGTTTATGAATAGTTCATTTTCATATTAAACTTTTTTTGACTAATTATTTTCTAAAATATGAATTTATGTTGTTCTGAAGAAAAATCATTCTAAGTTATATCATCTTTAAAAATGTTTTAAATTTTGGCATGATAGAAAATTTATGTAAATGACTTGATCTAAATTCTTATTTTTAATAAGAAAGTTTGTTTACGTATCTTCAATAAGATCTTTAGAAGATTTTACGTAATGAAGAATTATCAATATTTATATTGAGAAATTCATTTTGGCAATTTGAAAAATATACTTAGGTGTTTCCTTTTAAATTCTTAATGAAGGGATTTCTTAAGTATTAAAAATAATATTTTTGTAAAATAATTTGCATAACAAATAATTATTAACACTAGAAATTTATGATAAATTTATTTTAATATTTGGAAAGAGTGTGGTTGAACATTTATCCTAAGTCTTGCTGAAAATTCTTTTTAAGTGTTGAAAATCATTTCTCTTGAGAGTTTAGCCCCATTTTATAAAAGAAAATAATCTATATTATCATTTTGAAAATTTTATTAAGATAACAACATCATCATATGACCATGCATGAATATGAACTTAGTGGTTATATTATATGATAAATTTTAGACTCATGTAGAAGAATAAAAGATTAGAAAATCAATTGAGCATATAAGAACAAAAATATGGAATCTTAACTTGTTATCAAGACTTCCGAAACTTAGAAATAGATAAGTTCCATAAAAAAATAAGAAAAAAAAAAAAAAAAGAAAATCATAGGAAGTTTTAGATTTATTTCAAATCTTCATGGGATTTTGAGATGGATAAGTCCTATAGAGAAAATAAGAATAGCAAGAAAAAATTTTAGGAGTCTTAAGCTTTATCAAGGCACCCCGAGATTTGACTATCTTCAGTCTCATGAATAGAGCAAAGTAAATAAATAAGAAAATCATGGGAGTCTTAAATTAATTTTCAAGGCTCCTAGGACTTAGATTATGGAAAAGTCCCCTTTGTTTTGACTTGATTTAGAACAAGTCTAAGACTAGAATTTGACTATTCTTAATTATTTGCATAAAGATAGATATGAAAAGCATGAAATAAAGCATTATTAAGCAGTTGGATTAGTGAGCTTTTGGCTCTAAAACATATATACATATATTTATACATAATAACATAAAAGTTTAAGTTAGGCCCAAGAACATAACATAGCATGAACACTTTATGGAGTTAAACAAGATTGAATAACATGTATTTTTCATGATTCCATTCCCTAGCATGATCATCATGGGGATTTTTATATAAAATCAAAACACACATATTTTTCATGTTATGTCAACATAAACTAAAGAGGGAGTTTAGTGTTTTACCTAAGGTAGATGAAGAAGGATAAAGAAAATGTGAAACAAAAAATGGGGAGTGTATGTATATGTGTGGGTGTTGTGAATGAGGGAGTGAAGAGGGGAGAGTGTGTTGAGTTTGTAAGATTTTTGTAATGTAAAAAGAGAAAAGTGTGTAAAATGAGAAGGATGAGGGATATGTAGAGTTTTAAAATGGAATTTTGGAGTGATTTAAATAAATAAAAAAGAGAAGAAATAGAGGGTAAAAGAGGAGAGAGTGGTTGGCCATGCGGGAAGGAAGAAGATGAAGAGACTAAAAATAAATTTTGGTAAAAAAAGGTAAGTAAAGTGTAAGAGAATTTTAATAAAAAGTAATATTGAAAAAGTAAATGTAAGATACAAATATATAGATTGTAAGAAGTAGGTAGTAAGAAAAAGTAGAGATACATTAATAGTAATGGAAGTAGGTAGTAAGAAAAAGTAGAGATACATTAATAGTAATGAATAGTAGTGAATAGTAATTAAATAGTTAACAAGACCAATAAATTACCGGTAGTAATAAAAATACGCGTAAATGAGCTATATCTGATATTTTTAGAAGTTGAAAAATTTTGTAACTGATATTTTATGATTCTTCATCTTATTATGAGTCTAGCTATATCATCAGGATATTTTTGCGGTTTAACATGTTAGGACCTTGATTTCGAAAAATGAACTTGTTTAGGTTCGAAACGAGCATATTTTTAGTGAATCTAATCTTTTTAGGTTGTAAGACATTATTTCAAACTATAATCTAAGATTTCTTGTTTATATTGTTTTAGGGTTTCGCACGTGGGATGGTCAGATCTAGGTCCACTAAGACTTGTTACTGACCTAAGGTGATTTTAAGGTTCCGGTTTAACTTTTGGCTTTTAAGTTTCACTCGTAAGATTATAAAATCTAGATGTTTATGGTTATACTATATTTTTTGTTCTAAAATTTAAGTCTATTTTATTTTTTTATTTATTTAATATTTTATAGTTCTAGGAATTGTTTAATCGAGTTTAGGCTTTTAATGTTATATGTTAACTCGGTTTGACTTTTAATATTAATTTTAAATTTTTATTCCAAAATTCACCGAAGGGTCAAAGGTTTTATAATTTTATCATTGAATATTATTTGGGTATACTGTCTCGATTTATGTGTTATGGATCAAATAGATGAATTGTTTAGCATAAATATTTTAAGTCGAGCAATTATTGAGTTTTCATTTTGTTTTTGAAGGTTCTCTTTTTCTTGAGGTTATGAAATTTCATATTTGGTCTTGTTTAGAGCTCGATTTTAACTTAGGTCAGCTTTTAGGGTTTAGGCTTTGGTATTAGCTCTGGGATTATTTTATAAGAGTTTCAAAAACTTTAGTAGTTTATAGGAAGGCTGCATAGAAAGATTTTAGATACCTACAAGGAACAAAGGACCACATGCTCAATTGTAGAAGCTCCAATCAGTTAGAGATAGTTAGTTATTTAGATTCGAATTATGCTAGATGTGTTTATGCAAGAAAATCAACATTTGGTTACCTATTTATATTAGCTGAAGGGGCAATCTCATGTAAGAGTGCGAAGCAGCCTATCATTGTTGCGTTGACTATGGAAGCAGAATTTGTAGCTTGCTTTGAGGCCATAATTCATGGCTTATAGCTGTAAAATTTTATTTCAGGCCTTCAAGTTGTCAACGCTATTAGTAAGCCACTGAAAATTTACCTTGACAACTCTGCAGCAATCTTCTTCGCAAAGAACGACAAGTATTCAAAGAGTACCAAACACATGGAGATCAAATACTTGGCCATTAAAGAAGAAGTTCAAAAAACAAATGGTGTCAATCGAACATATTAGTACAAAAATAATGATTGGAGATCCATTAATAAAAGGGTTAGCACCTAATATTTTTAGAAAACATGTTGAAAGAATGGGCATTATAAGATGTCCTGATTAAAGATTATTGTATTTGTTTGCATGACAATCTTGAGCTTAATTATAGTGTTTTTGATATTTCCTATTTTTTATATTATATGCATGATTGAAATAGAATTACGTTAACAAGAATTGTCTTTTATAAAGACATCAAAGTAAGACTTTATTTCTATCTTTATTAAGTTATGTTTAAATTATGAATTAATTATGTAGTACATGGAAAGGACTCTGTCAAGATAATGACGTACAACCACATGTATCTAATTAATTTTTAATTTAATAATATGATATATGGTACAATCAACATAATGAAGATCGTGCAAATTATGTTTATGTTAAGTTATTAAGGAATATATATGAGCTAAGTGGGAGAATGTTAGAATTTATGACTCAACATGTAACTCTCATTAAGAGAAGTCGTGACTTTTAATTTAAATGAGATGACTCTTCATAATGGGATGTCTTGATGGGAGATATCCATTAATGATTCGTGAAAAGGTATGGTCCTATCTTTGCCTTTTATACGTACATAAGTGAAATCTAAAGGAAGATATACTTTTCACATTTTTTCACAATCACTCCATCACAAATTAAAATGATAAGAGAGAGAAATTATACTCTCTTGGAGAAATAAGCTTGGATTAGAGGGATAACATGTCTAGTAAAAAACTAAAGAACCTTATTCATCGGAATTCGATACAGTGTTATGGTTATGGAGAAAAAGTACGCATCTTATCCATTTATTCATTGTGAAAAGCATGAAGTTCGAAGATCTCGAAATTGACGTTGATGAAACAATCATATCGTGTAAATTATAAAATCATCTTACCAGTATCACTAAAACTATTTGCCTCCAACTTAATTAGTCCACCACACATATTTAGGAGCTTTCACCACCTTAAGTAGAAATGATGACATACACCAAATTTAACAATCATACCCAGCTATGAATAAGAATTGCAACACCCATCTAGTTCTCTTAATTAGTACAACCCAAGTTACATGGTACTTCTTAGACCCTTTAGACACAAATTATGGTAGTGGGGGTAGGTTACATGAGCTAACAAATTTAACACAAAAACCAAAAATACAAAAATCACTAGGGTTTTCAACTTGTTTAAAAAGTGGGCTACTTAGTTGCCCACTAAAGGCATGAGTTAAAGTGAGTCAACCTACAATAGGTTGAGGTTGCATGCGAACCAAACATTGGAATAACTAAATATTCAATTTTAATTAATCTTATTTATAGCTCCTCTTTTTATGTTAATTATCTAGTAGTCAGTTACTTTGACATGTAATTACATAAGGAACTCTAATTACCACTTCATTGACTAATCAATAAAAATAAAATTAATCTATATTCCTAGAAAGACCTGAATTATGTTAATCCCATAATTAGGCAAGTCAAGTCCCTAACCACGTATGATACACAAAGGTATTATATGCAAGGTTGTCCAATAAGGAAATGTTTATGTTGATTGCTTAATTAAACATGTCTTTAATACAAAAACACTACAAAACAACTCATTTAAAAGTAGATCAATTTTACATAAACTAATACGATAATACTATTAGATTGGTAATTTAAAGGATTACAAACTTGATCCTTTACAAAACATGACAAAAAATTTGAATACTTTAAAATTACAATTCTCATAAGAGGAAGCCTTAAAAGAAAACTATTACATCTTATTCAAAAGTCTTGAAAAGGTCTCTTTGTGAAAAAACACATTGCAAGGAAATGATTTCTAGTCGTCCCACTTGTCCAAGAATTCCTCAAAGTCGGTCCTATATCCCAAAGATCATAGAATTCATCACCATCAACCTCTGGACGGAAAAAAGTAAGCTAAGGGCCCGGTACACAATAACGTAAGTAAATATAAAGAGGCACACTTTCTTAACTAATGTAATGCAATAAACAATAAATTAATTATCTTTAATTAAGTAAATAAATTAACATCGAAGTGTTCAACTTCGATTACAATCCTTGGAAATCTAGGGGTCCTGAGTAATAGCAGCTACTCAGGAGGTTGATATAAACAGCCTAAATACTTATATCTCTTACATAACTTTATAAAGAAAAATAATCTCATCTAAGATTTATATCCGTTCCATAATAATGCCCATAAATGTGAACCAAATCATATTATTTTTTCTTAAGAATAAGCAAGCGTTATACCGATACTGTTTCCCCTATTGATTATCCATTGGACCACTTATAGATGTCATTGCATCATGACGGGGGTGACCTAAGCGCTTAACTACCATGTTTAACTCATAACAAGGTTATTGCTCTCTAGTCCAGATTAAACGACACAAGCACGATCAGTTCAAACACTTTCAAATTCATCTATATTTAGAATCATTTTATAGATGCCTATGCTATCAATCAACAATCAAATTACTGCGTATCTAAAAGATATAATATTCCCGGTGGAAGACTAGCAAATAAATCTAACTGAGTATGGGAATCTATTAAAAGAAATCGGTTTATATGAAATTTAGCATTAATTCATAATTACAACTAACACATTTATTAATTATCCAATTTAATCAAAACCCCTATCAAAACATAGTTTGGCATGCATTTATTCATATATTTATAAATCACATTCTGTTATTTTTAAATTTCAAAAAATATATATTTTTTGTATAGGGGGTACATGGGCAGGTACACTCTGTGCACATCCCTGTATTTCCCCTGTGAGAAGCACGGTGGATTACAAATCATGTGTTTGATTTTCCTAGAAAGAAACACAGCTCGATACAAGTGGTAGTGTTCTTACCGTGTTTCCGTATTATATAAACGCTTCAATAAAGAAAGAGAAGGATAGGTTATTAGAACAATCCATGTTCCAACCGATTATCAATGAAAACCAATTCTTTTTGAAAACAGAGAGAAATACACTTGCTAAACAAATCAAAGAGAAGCATGACTGAGTAGAATACCTCGTGTACTAGCCATGTTTCTTCTTGATTAGCTTGATTTTCAAAATTAGTGAAAAACATGGCCTAATATATGACCATGTGTTCCCTTTGTGCTCATCTTGAAAAACAAAGCATGTTACCTTTTCCACTTTAACTCCACATTTTTGTTGCAATTAGTTAATATATATTCATTACATCAACTTAGCAGCATCACATACACATAGACTTCACATCCACTTCATCTACCAACACATATAACGTCAATTTCATCATTGATACATTACTATTATCATACCAAGTCATCTATCTATAAAAGAAACTAAACAACTCCATATCTTACCTATTATACACTTAACAAAATTCAACATATATGTACTCAATATTCACTTCATTAAACAATTTCCATAACTTCCTTCATAATTTCACAACTCCATCACTAACATAACCTATTAACCATACAATTCATGTATTCATCAAAACAATCATAACAACTTCATCTCTTGATTCTTCCAAGTTTCTAGGAATCATTTAAGTCTAGAAATCATCTTAGTTCTATCAAACTACTTATAACACTCTAAAAAATCATTTAGACAAAAAATAATATTTGTGAAAGAAAATGAAACAAATGATTAGAAAAGCAACTAGAACATTACCTTAGCTAGTGTTAATCTATAGATGAAGTCTTGAAGGGATTATTGACAAGTTTTGAAGAAAATTTTGATAGGAGAAGATGAAAGAATGAAGCTTGGAAGAGGTGTGTATGAGGGTTGGTTTTTGGTTTCTACTCTAGGGGAAATTCTTACAAAATTTTAATTCATAATTTACTCTTTTGACTTTGTGGCATCTTTAGAACGTTTTGAAAGAGGCTTCAAGAATGGGCTTGGCTATGGACTTAGGCTTTTAGCTAGAGCTTGGGCTTTTAGCTAGAACTTGGGCTTATGTTTTATTTATTTGAAAGTTTGGGTTTGGCAATCAAAACATTAGCAGCCAAAATAAACAAATTTTAATACAACATAAGCTTTACTTTAATGACTAATCATAATAATATACGTAACTTTATCAATTATTCCATTCACAGCCAATTCACATATTAATCATTTAATATATATTCTAATATATTTACATAGTCAAACCAACATGTAAAATAAACTCATCTAAATCATGCCAACCAATATCATATACCAATCAACATAATGCAATATAACTCAACTTGTTTAAATTCTAATACCTAGTTACACCAATAATTGAAATTATATAAATGATATCACCAAAATCAAATCATGGAATTTGCAAACAATATACACATGCAATTTAGTTTAATGTTTTTTTAGTTTAAGCATTTCATTCTTCTTCCCTTAAGAAGTTTCGTCCTCAAAACTTGCTTTACCTTACTGATTAAACAACTCAGAGTACTTTTAGCTCATGATACTTTCAATTTCTAAAATAGCTTCTTGTTTTATTTAACCATTCCATTAGACTTTAACCATAGAAATTGTCTTGTTTCTTAAAGTCTTGTCCATGTGGCCCAAAATCTTGATAGTTCTCTCCTATATGGTCAGATCTGGTCGTATCTTCGATTGATTTATGTCAAGGATAGCATATGAATCGAATATACACTTCCTCAACCGAAATACACGAAAACATTATGTACACTTGCTAAACTTGGGGGGAGAGCTAATTTATATGCTAATGAAAAACATTATGAGATACATGAAGAACATTATAGTCACACCAACATGTAAAATAAACTCATCTAAATCATGAAAACCAATATCATATACCAATCAACACAATGTAATATAATTCAACTCATTTAAATTCTAATACCTAATTACACCAATAATTAAAATTCTACAAGTGATGTCACTAAAATCAATTCATGAAATTTGCAAACAATATATACATGCAATTTAGTTTAATGTTTTTTCAGTTTAAGTATTTCAATTCCCTTTCAAAATATATATACCTTTAAATATAAAATAGTGTTGTATGATAAAATAAAGTAAATTAGATGAGTATAAGAAATCTACTATACCTTGATACAGTTAATGTCAAATGCAAATGCTTTATTACTAATTACGTACAAAAGCTTATAATGATTATTAATTTTCCTATTACACTAGTTAAAATATTATATTTTTATATAATATTTTAAGGGTTGATTGGTTAACGTATCACCTACAATCTGGTGATCGTGCAAATTGGTTGGTTAACCCACCAAAGGTGGATTGAGCTTAAAATTTTTAACTTGCATAATAAGCAAGCCACGGCAGATAAATATTAACTAACAGGTCATAATGAAATGAGATATAGGTTTGTTTGAACAAAAAATTATGCAGGAAGGCATAAACTTTTGGGGTTAAAATCTTTTAAGACATCAATGTTTGTGGAAATAAAAAAAGGCACAAACGTTTGAAAAAGCAACTCAAATAAGGCATTCTAACTTGACGATGCTTATTTTCTCCATCAAATATTACGTTCATTACACGTGATCTTCTTCTTCTTCCCTCCTCTCTAACAACTGCGCCCCAATCATTATAAATTGAGAAATTCTTTTGCATCTATTGATTATCTAGGAATGATTTGTGTTTGTAGACAAATACCTCCTTAAAACTCCAAGGGGTTGGTTTACATGGTTAAGGCCCAGAAGCTTTTCCAATAGAGAGTTGAGAGACATGAGAGAGAGAGAGATACATTGAGAAGGAAGGTGAGACAGTACCAAGAGATTCTAGAAGAAGAAGGGGAAGAGAGAGAGAGAGCTCAAGATGGAGAGAGAGAAAGAGAGAGAGATTGAGAAGGAGAGAGAGAGTGCAAGAGATTCTGGGAGGAGGAGAAGACAGAGAGAGCTTGAGATGGAGAGAGAAAGAAGGGAGATAGAGATTAAGAGACATCGAGAAGGGGAGAGAGAAGTACCAAGGGAGTAAGGAAGAAGAAGATCACGTGCATTACACATGATATTTGACAGAGAAAATCAAAGCCATCAGTTAACATGCGTTATTCAACTCACTTACTCAAACATGTATGCTTTGTTTTAACCTTTACTAATGTTGATGTCTTAAACAAACTTAATCTTAAATGTTTATGTCTTTTTGTGTAATTTTTTTTTTATTTGAATTGTCTAATTTTCATCTATATTTGTATTTATATCTTATCTATATCTAGTTTGTTTAATCTGTTTATGAGTAAAAAAGTCGATTTTTTATCTGTATTATTTCTTGACAAACAATCTATTTAAAAATAAATACCAAAATGATAAGAAACCAACTTAACAAACTGTACCTTAGTACTTTTACCATATATGCACGACTCTAATTGGAGTTGGCCATTTCGTCATGAAGCCCAATTCATAAACCTTTACCCACTCGTGATATTTCATGGTTGCTCATCTGAAACCCTTTTTCAAACTCTAACTGCACTAAAACCCTTCTAATTCACCCTTTCACTAACCTAAAATTGGTCAATTATCAAAGTTGTAAATGTCATGCTTAGTAGGTATCCTATTAGTGCAAAACAAGAAGTAAAAGAAAAGTAAACTTCTAAAATAAATGATGTATTTGACTGCATACAAGTTTTAAATCTTCTATGAATTTATATTTTGAAGTCATATGAATTCCAAGGCAAATAATGCCTTTTTCAACTGTATTACTGTTGACTTGTCGATATGGCGTATATATGTGCCATTTCAAATAAATATCAATTGTAATTGAGTAGACTTGAATATACATATGTGTGTTAGTCATATCCGTAGAAATGCAAAAAGGAGGGAAAAAAAAAAGATATTTAATCTAAATTTAAATTTACTTCATTGTACACAAATTTGTTATTCTGAGCTATGATAGAAGAAATAGTTAATGAATGGCCAAATGTTAAATATGAAATTTACAGAAGACTGAAAGTGGAGTATAGTCTACCAAAAAAATAAATGGTGCTGCTTGACCAACTACTTTTAGCAATAGGCATAAACCTTCTTTATTTATTTATTTATATATCATTTTTAATTCAGAATTTTAAAATAGTTTTAAAGCATTCTTCTTATATTTAATTACACATTAGCCCGAAATCTATAAAGTTTACATATTATTCACCAAGTCCACTTTTGAAAAATTAAAATTACGTTCAATTTATAAAATCTTTCAGTGAAAGTACCCGTAATTTGCCGTAAAATTTTTCAAAACACGGCCAACATATAGTATAAAGTGCATGCTTCCATAAGGGAAAAAGTTCCTTTGAAGTTTCACTGGATCGAACCCTTTTTCTTATCTCCTACGTACGAACATGGACCATCAGAGCTCCAAAGTCAGAATTACCAAATAAAGAATTTGCTATTTATCTTGACCAAAGAACCTTTGCCCATTGAATTTCGGATAATATAGCCTTTAGTAGGATTGTCTTCCATAGAAAAATAAAAAATTGTTTGAACTTCATATCTAATAAGCCCCGATATTTTTTATTCATCCATGTAGGAAAAGAAATAATAATATAGCTTCGTTAGTCTAAGTAATCACCTCGTGTAGTCCGTGAAAGATGACTACAGGATTATGGGTCTATTTGTTTAGGTTTTATGGATAAATATAGATATATTTTTTTTAATTTTTTTCTATTAAATAGTTTATTAAGAAATAGATATAAATAAAAAAAAATTGACAGTTCTCATGAAAAGATCAAATAGATTAAATATAGATAAAATATAAATCAGATATATTTACACATATCGTTTTGATACAGATCAGATACAAATGAAAAACAAACCACCCAAACAGACCCCAAATCATACAAAAGAGTCTTTAAAAATTTTAGACATCGCAAGTGATGTACCTGCATGCACGTATAATAATCAAGGTGAGGTCTAGGGTTTTGGGCTTCAATTTGTGAATAGCGTGTTTGGTAATTGTTTGGTTTTAAAGGACATATAACTAGCGTAAGTTGACTGCTTAATCGATTCATCTTCTACGTTATTTCCCTTGAAATTATCGTATCTAGCTACATGAGATCATTAGCGGACTTTTGAATATGAGACGACCAATCACTCTTGAAGTTTTCATTAAACAACTATAGTGTATACATCTTGATATGTGTCCCCCTTGAACATGTGGTCTCATAGTCTTATAATTAATGCAATCAATATAAACATCCGATTAAATCAATTAGTATTGGAATAATGATAAAAATAGTATCTAAAATTTTACAAAATAATCAATTAGATACCTGAAGTTTGGTTTTGAACAATTTTATACCTGAACAAAGTTTTCGATAACTTTATTTATATCTAAAATTTAGTTTTGACAATTTTGATATCTAATCAACAAACATTTTATGGACTTTTTTCATACATTATTTCACTTGCTTTAGGTATAAAAAAAGATCAATAAAAATTTTATTTAGGTACCATTTTTGTTATTAATCCATTACTATTCAACAAGTCATGCATTTGATTCTATGAGGGAACCGATATTCTAAACAACGGAACAACAATCTTAATTATTGGTCGGGAACGTTATAATAATGGTGTGATGTGGATACGGCGGCTCAATGTTGTCACAGAGCAAATAACGAGCACTAAAGAAAAGGGGACTAGGGAAAGAGGGGGGGAGGGGGAGGAAGGGGGCCCGTCAAATTTCACGAGGAGAATCCAGCATATAAAACCACAGGGTCAATAAATATGAAGTTTAGAGCAGTAGGTTCACTATATAAACTATTTCAAACATTATTTTAAGTCTGTTCGATCATATGCTTAAATAGAGCAATGGCGGATATATGTATTTGACTGGATAAATAAAGAATAATTAAAGGCAGTTCGTGACATTAGGGTACAACTCATGGTGCTAGGAACGAGAAAATCTCCATTAGTAACCATTCCACGTGTTTTAATACGTGACTTATAAGTATCAATAAAATTTTTAATAATTAAATAGTATTTTTTAAAATAACTTATCGACTGATAAGGTGGATGTAGTGATAAATATGTACTTATCTAAATAGGAAAGTGATAGGTCAGTCTTAGTTTCTTAATTTTAGGCTTTTATCTCGAAGGAAACGTACTAACAAGAAGAAGTCATTGAGCTATGTCTCTTTTAGAGTAAATTTTTTCGTTTAGTCCCTCAAACAAAAAATTTTTATATATTTTTGACAGGTTTTAATTTCGTTATAACTTCTTATAGACACCTTTATTTTTTATGCTGTCTGTGGTATTTTATTTGCCCTTTTTATGTACTTTATGTCATTAAGTTTTTAAACTTTTCTATTTTTAGCGGTATTTATGTTTCTATTTTTAGCAACTTTTGAGTCTACTTATATTTATATGCCTTAAAGCACATAAAACGTAGTTATTCAAAAATATCATTTTGTGAGCCAACTTTGCTCAATTTCTTCCAAATTATGGAATTTCTTATATTTTTTATTAAATTTGGATGTCATTTACCTAATTATTCTTAGAATTAATAGGCAATTAAATGTCACTATAATAATCCAAATTTATGCAATTCAGAAATAATAATCATTAAAAAAATAATGTAAAATTATTGAAAAATTTTTAAGAAAAGAAAAGTCATGGAAGATATTCAAAATTTCTTGCGATTTAAATATATTGAAATTTAAATAAATTGATAGTTGCTTACAAATTATGAATTATTATGTTTTGTGATAAAATTCTATAAAAATAGCAAGGATGAAATTAAAATATACATAGATCTAAATAAGTGGAAATGAGATTCAAGCTAGTAATAATAATGACCAAAGTTATAAAACAAAACCTTAAGGATGATTAAAGAAATGAATAATGAGTAAATAAATAATTATAAAGGAATGGTACTAAATCTAGATAACTTGAGTATTAAGACGTTTTGTGGAAATAAAAGTGTTAGAACAAACCCCAAATTAATATAGCAAGAAAGTATAACTTAAGTAAAAATATTAGATGGATTAGATAATGGATATAGAAATATGAGATATTAACTCAATAAATAATAGATTTTTCGATAATTTAGAATTGCAATGAAAATGGAAACAATATCAAATTTCAATCTAAATTAATTGGAATAAAACAATGAAAAGTGAGTACGAGAATAAAATATTAAAACGATCAAAAGCATTTGAATCACAAAAACTAAAGTTAATTTGTTGTCAACTACCAATGGTTAATTAATCTTGAAGTTGATTAGGGTATAATTAATAATTGATTTTAGATAGTCATTTAATTAAAATAAGTAATGTGAATTATAGATTATAAATAGATAGATTGATAAATCAATTAGTAATAGACTTAATTGAAATTGAGATTCCAAATACTCCTTTTCAA
The DNA here is from genome assembly GCA_024138025.1 of Combretum micranthum. Classification (NCBI taxonomy): domain Eukaryota; kingdom Viridiplantae; phylum Streptophyta; class Magnoliopsida; order Myrtales; family Combretaceae; genus Combretum; species Combretum micranthum. The sequence continues at coordinate 299,204 of JAMXBD010001529.1, forward strand.
TCTTTATCTCTTTCATGAACCAAATTTCTTAAATCTTCTTTAGTTAACAAATTTGAACTTTATTTCTTTCAACTCGTTTAATTACTTTGATTATTTTTCTATCAAACCAAATTTCACTATTTTATCAACTAATTTTAATTTGGATATCCATTTCTCTTGATCTACAAATGATATAAGATTTTCTTGAGCTTGATATTTAGATTTCTAAAAAAATTAAAGCTAGTTTCTATAATCTAAATTCTATATTTTCAATTTTCATGAATTTTGAGATTTTTAGCTTATCTAAAATATCAGTTTCTAAGCTCAAATTTAACTAAATATCATTTCTACATAACTAAATTTCTAAACTTAGTTTGCGATTCAAGTTAACAATATTACTTAATTATATTCTATAATTTCTTCTAATTGTTTTTAATACTCAAGATAATAATCTGAGAAGTTTAAATCAAAGTCTTTAATCCTAAATATCCCTAATTAGCTTTATTTTATCCTATTTACTCCCTCTCTCTCTCCCCTCTTAACTGCCACAACTTTTTCCTTCCTTTCTTTCCTTTCTTCTATTCATTTCTTTTCTTCCTCTCTATTTCTCTTCTCTTACAATTCGAATTCCAATAAAAAATCTCAATTTCAAAGGAGATTAAAAAGGAATGAGGAAAGTAAACAAGATGAAAATGGAGATTAAGTAGGTGGAAGCTTCATCAAGGAAGAAGTGGTAGTAGTAGTGATGAAGAAAAGAAAAATTGAAATTCATCAAATATGTGAGTGTGATATTATTTCTTGTTTTTGGTTGTTGTTATATGATGATTTAATGTTAGTTATGAGTAAAGCTTGAGTATGAACTTGTAAATTTGTGATATATGAGTACATGCTAGAATCTAAGTTAGATTGAGTATGAGTGGATCAAAGGAATTGATGACATGAATTAATTAAATGAGAAGAAGAAATATAAGTAGAGTGTTATGGGTTATGTTGCTAAGTTGATATGGTGTTGGAAATGGTGTTTTGATTAAAACATATGGAAAAGTGGCTTAAAGAAGTGAAAGAAAAATAGGGGATGCATTTCTGGGCTGGCACGCCCCTCACCACGGGCTATGCCAGGGGGCGTGGCAGCCATTATGCCCTACTACTAGGCCACCATGGGGTGGTGGCAAAGGGCGTGGTAGCCACCACGAGTTGGTGGTAAGGGCTGTGGTGGCCTCTACCTCATTTCCAATTTCCATATGCTCTTTGATATGGGGCATGATGATCACTAACACCCTTGGCACGGCCCGTATAGATCCAAAACTCCTTTGTTTTTCTTTCCTTTATCAAATTAACTTGATTTTATCATGATTTCATCTTCCGAACTTGGATTAAAGTGATTTTAAATGCTATGAAAAGCTTATAAAGAATCCTATAATTGCTATGTTGTAAGTTCTAGGAAACTCTAGAATTAACAAAGCTTAAAAAGGATTTGTTTCATTAGTTGTGTATAAGTAGTTAAGCTTAATTATAAAATATCCTATAATTTCTTCAAGACCACTAGAGTAAGGAGTTAATATAACAAGTATAGACTTCTTAGACATAAAATAAACTTAGTTAACAAATCTAAGTCTCACTTGGCTTAATCTAGTTTAGTAACTAAATGAGACTTAATATAGTCTATACATATCAAATGAATGATTTTATGGACTTGAGTTAACATGATTCTTAGAAATGAAATGAAATAGTAATATAACTAGAATTAGTTGATTCAATAAGCTCCACTAAGATTGTTAAGAAGTGATTGCTGTGTATATGAATAGATGTTTGTTTTGGTGTTATTTTCTCTTCTATAGCCTTTAGTCAACTTTCTATTCTTGTTTGGATTTTATATGAAGGATGATGTTGATTTGGTGATGATGCTAATGTTGTTGATGATCGGATAATTGTTGGGGGTGATGCCGCAGTCTTTCGAGAGAATAGTTAAGACTTAGCTTGGATGCCAGGTGGGTAACAACAATCTCATCACCTTGCTTGTGTTTGTATCATAGTTGCACATAAGCTAATATTGATATAACTGAATATGCATAGGGTTGCGGATTTGTTTGCTATTTGGTGATTAAATTGAGTGATAACCTTTGCTTTGTGTGAATTGTGTATAAAGAATTGTTGATTGTCTGAAATTCATATGATCATGAACTAATATGATATAAATCTTAGTTGACCTAAATGAGTTGGTCATGCATTGCATCACATCACATTTGCATTGGTCGGGATTCACGTCACGTATTAATATTCCGATTCCATAATAGTACATGTTGGGACCAGTGGGTCCGCTTGTTAGCTACTAGTAGGGTTGTTGGCTTTGCGGGAACTAAGTAGACATCGAAGGACGTCACCTGTGTTGGAGTCAGCTTAAGAGATTAATACTTAGGGAAGGTTCTTTGGTCTAAGGAAGTGGACCGTTCTCTAAAAGACTGCTCATGTCCTGTGAGGCTTTGGTGTGGACTATTCCCCTAGACGGGTTAGGTGAGGAGATAGGGCTTAAAAAGAAAATTAATTGATGAAGCAAATGTTTTAGTTCTATGCACAAAATTATTTCAAGAAGTCTTCACTCCTTAGTCTTGTCTAGGGAGTAGATAGAGGCAATGTTTCAATAAATAAGTTTCAAAGAAAATCCTCCATTCTTAGCTAAGTCTATGGAGAAGTTAGAGGTTAATTTTCAATAAGTATTTATAATGAAATCCTCCCTCTTTAGTGATATTTAAGGGGCATTTGATGGTTATATCTATAGTATAAAGAAATCATTTTTGTGCTAAGAAAGATATGAGCTGAAAGCTCAAGTTGAGTATGCACTCCTTCCTTAGTTCACAGTTCTCCGGGCGTGAATGGCCTATATTCAGTCCTTTAACCCCCAAGAGAGGGTGTAAATCTTCATTGGTTTGGATTTCGATCATCCAAACTGTGCATATCATATGGTTCAGTGAGCATTACATATGCTTGTTAAATAAAACTTGTTTGACAACTAATTGTATGGTTATTGATTTTGTTATCCACTGAGCTATGTTTGAGCTCACACCCCTACAGTGTTATTGTAGAAATAGCGGAGGCTTTGGTTTGGGGATAGATCGGTGTGGAGGAGAACCCTTGATGATAGAAGACAATGTGTTATGAGATATAGATAAACAATATACTTTGTTAGGATTTTGTCGCCTGCATAATATAAGCTTTGTTTATGGATTAGAAATGTAATGTTGTAGTTTCAAGTTTGTAAAATGTAGATGTTTTACTCTATTTTACTTTTTCGTAGGGGATATCGACTCTCTATGGTTCTAGTGGACTATAGGAAATCGGATTTCCTTTATTTATCACAAATATAATTTCATATTAGATGTTTAAATAGTAATTATCCAGATAGAGTCTGGCAAACTTTGACTTGTAAGACGGTTCTCATATTAAGGGTGCACACGTGATATGATGATTTCGGGTTATCCATCTAGGCCCGTTTTTAGGGTATGATAGTCACTATATGATAATCGTAGTCAATTCAACGGTTTGGGATAATACCTAAATATTTTGCTATATCATTCGCTATCACCACGACTTGCAATACTTCTACACCACTCATTAGAACACAAGGTGTGTTAGTATCACCTTATCTTTTTTCGTTAGGAATACTTGGTTAATTGACCTTCGTGTTGATTGCTTGCAGACCATAATGGTTGGCCATGTCTCACCGAATCAATTGCAATGTCTTTACTCGAAACCTTTGAATTTTGCAATCACTATGGATTTTACAACCTCTATAGTGGAGCCTATTTACACCATAATCCCACGCATGTAGTTACAACCAAGGCTGAATAAGTGCCTATTTTATGCTATGCTCCACTCCAATTTAATCCTTTTTTCAGAATATCTTTATCCCTATGTACTTAGTGGAAATCTCAATAAATATAGGTGATGTGACAGTTACCTATATAATAAGTAGGTTGCTTAGCAACCAAAGTTGCTTAAGCAAGCAACCCTTTTACTCCTCCTCTTCCTATTGGTTTTTTTACATTTATTTAATTTTTACAAAAAGCAACTCTATCACTCCTCTTCTCATCGGTCCTATTATACTTATATAATCTTTACAAAAATATATATATAAATTATTTTAAGGCAATAAAATAAAATGGGATCCACATAAATTTTAAAAAAGTAGATGAGTAACTCTATTAAAGTACTAGGGATAAAAAAAAAAAAAGATTCTTAATAGAAAGAGTTGCTTCAAATACTGACATAACACTTTAAGTAACTCTTTAAATAATTCAGGGATAAATATGCTCACATGGGCATAGTAAATATCTCACACTCCAATAAATTCTTATCTAGATTTTCCATAATATTGTAAAAAAAAAAAAAAAGAAAACCTTTTTAAAAATATCACATTATTAATAATCTTTCATCTTTTCTATATAATCCTTTGCAAAGGTAGGATTTTTAAGAAATTAAAGAAAAACATAACCTATGTGAGTTTTTTTTTTTTTTCTTTTTTTACTATTGTTCATGTTAAAGATTGAATGGCATGTCTAGAGGCATATCTATAATTTTTCGGTGTCATTATTGATGTGTACATTCACTTGACAATCTAAAAAAGAATTCAAGTAATGAAATTGATAAGAGAAAAATTGATAATTGGTTGGACACAATATGTCAATTATCTGTCTTTTTTTTTTCAGGCCAACCAATTATCTGTGTTTATTACACCCCAAAATCCGAATGTTCATTTTATTTACATCATTATACCAATCTATTTTTTAAATGTATTTCTAAAATCCAAATATATGACATATTATATGTAGCGTTTGAGAAATGATGGTAGAGTACTAGATTGATTGGGGCTTACTATAAAAATTTGACTTTTAGAGATACAGATTTACTAATAGAATCAGTAAATTAGCGAAAATAGCTTATAAATTTACTAATAAAATCAATGACGATAATTTTTATAACAACAATTTTTTGTTTGAAGATAAAAATTTTGTCTCTAAAACTTAGTTTTCTTATAGATTTAAAGAAGCTAGACCTACAAAACAAATAAAGGTTAATGGGTACAAGGAGTTGTTCAACACAACTACTGAATACTTTAGTCAATATTCAAAGGGAAACTAAATAGAGTAGTAGTAATAATATGTTTGTTAGTTGACTCTACTAAAGAGAAATGATATGTATTTATAGTGATTGAAACAATGAGCAAATAGGAAAATGGACCAGCATTAATGGGACACACATTTCAATATATTTGGGAAGTATATCTTAATAGATTAGAAAGCAATCTCCCCATCATGGTGAATTCTAAAATCCTCATGTGATGAGATAGAGACAATTGGGACAGTTAGCCTCACCAGTCATGTTAAAACTATTACCTACCAATTTACAATTGGTAGCAACTGTGAGGTTGCTAGAAGGTATAGGCTACCAATTTTGATTTGTCTAAATTTGCAAAACTATCTTAAGGCTTTTAGGGAGGTAGAATAGAGCCTAGAGATTTTGGCTCAAGGCCTGAAACAAATTGGTACTAGGAGTCATACCTAAAATGGGTTACCAACATTATATAAACATTTATTTATGCCATTCTACCTAATGCAATGTTAATACAATTTATTAAACGAAGCTGATTGTTAATAAATATCTAATTTTGTTTTAATCATAAAAATTTCAAAACTCAAATGTTGACTTCTCTCAAGTACGATCTAAAAAAATTACCTTATCTCATCGTTTAAAACACACATTAATTGCACGGATGGATGTCAACGATCAGCCCATGTGTGGATCTCCAATTACCTCAGGTCAATATTTGTTATTTATATTTAAAAAAATTACAAGCATTAGACTAAATAATTGGCTATACAAGAATAATATCTCGTATAGGCTTAGGAAGGACCAAGTAATGTATATACAGTAGTTGATGGCGTTACCTAACGAAGATCTTAGACAAGTCTGAAGTGCCTACATCATTAACTTAATTTCCGGCATTTGGTTAACAAAATCTAAGTGGGGTCGCTTTGTTTTTAATTAATCATCAATGTCCTTGTCACTTTGTGCCTCATCTTATGGATCATTACACACATAGCTACGTGTGTTTGACTATCGTTTCGTTCAAACCTTGGCTTTAGCGTTAAAACACAAGAAAAAACATTCAAAACCCTATTTGCGTGGATGGCCGAATCAATTAACTTTAAAGGGGCAGTTGCAAGTTACAACTTCGCAATGGGATTTTTTAGTCAGTAGAAGTGGATATATATATATATATCTTTGAATATTATTATTTCCGTGAAAATGTGAATGCATTACGAGGTTATTTCAGGGAGAACGCTAGATACATACGCCACCGGTTGCACCTTATTTTTGGGGAAAAAAAATTGAAACTATGTGTGTCCCATTTTTTTTTTTTATATATCTACAAAATCATCAGAATCATATCAATTTTTACATATAACTAGATTTAACTATGTTCTTCCCTTAATATTAAAAAAAAAAAACAGATGAAATTTTACAATATTCATAGATACAGATTCTATAATAAAAACCATGATGTTATCTAGAAGCGATTGATTTAAACTCATTTTCTAAATAATTTGAAATTGGTTTACTTGCAATTATATCGAGGTCGAGCTTTAGGTACTTAAGTAGTTTAATTACTCAAATTTTGTGTTTAATTGTACTTACTTATGTAGCTTACTAGGTTAATCATATAGGAGTTTGGTTTGATTAAAACATATGCAAGCATTTTTTTCTAAATTAAACAAGTTTAAATAAATAATGGAGTCGAGTCTAATTATTTGTATTCCACTAAAAATCGAGCCAGAATTTTTTTTTTCCCATTAAGCGAGGCCGAAGTTAAGACTATAAGCTTAAATTCAAACCAGCTCATAACTATTCAATCTCAATTTGACCAATAATATAAGCCTAATTTTCCATCTTATTTTAGTTTTATAGAAGGATGTTGGGTTTCCGGAAAATATATAAATAAATAAAAGGATGTTGGATGACATCTACCGGATAGCATGTGATATATTTTTAACCAAGTCCAAATAGGCCACTATTATTAGTCCGTTGCATACTTCTGAATTTCTCCCAGGCACATGTAAGATTCACAAATGCTATTCGATTTTACAAAATCTATGAAAATATTTCTTCTGAATTCTCATATTCAAATCTTTAGAATAATATTAAGCCAAAAAAAATATCTTCAGAATAATGATATAACAACTTAGATTTAGAGTAAATCCTTTTGCAATCTCAAAAAGTATAGAAAGAAATTTATTAATCACTTTAAGTCTAACTAATTCCATTTATGCTTCATCGCTTTCTAATTGCACTAAAACTGTTTCACTTCTATGTTTAAGGTCATGTCCATGATGTAAGGTCAATATAATAAAAAGGCACAACATCAATAATGGACATCAAAGGCACAAATGAATTCACTTTTTATAAAGAACTTACACCTCTCACATTAAGTTAAAAGTATCTCAAGATATATGCAGCATTTTTGTTACCATAAATTTAGTTTTGATCTTAACAAGAGATAGTGTAATTCTTTTTATAAAAAAAATCCGATCATTATATACCATAAATCTCTTTCTTTTACTAACATTTAACATGGGTATCAATTTAATTATCGTTATGTTTTCCGAACACATCATTCATATCTTAGATCACATAATTAGTGATTTATTTTATCATTATTCCAATAGTTTGTTGATTATTTGTATATATACATAGTTGTTAAAATCACAAGTCAAATGTACCATTCTACGAGTTTTTGATTTTATTTTATTTTTCTTAATTAAAATGGATGTAGAAATGTTTTGTAGTAGACTTTATGTAAAATTGTGAATTTAGGTTTATGATTCTATATATTTACAATTTTATCAGTTTTGCACGTTTTTATATGATTTACCGATTATATATATTCTAATGAATAGTAAATCGTAATTTGGACAACATGCAAATATAAATAACTCTAAGATTATACTTTTATAAAGGCATCATTATGACAGACGATAATCTAAGAGGATTATCATATTAAAGACAATCAAAAAGGCCCTGGGGAATTAAGTAGGTGGATGGGAAATTAGGAATGCTTGGAAAGCAACAATTCTAGACGCCCTTTTACTTTATCCTTAATTATAGCTGTGTATTTCCTATTCCAATTAAATTGATTGGGTCTAGTTCCATTGACGAGTATCGTAGGCTTGTAGCAGCATTTATCGAAAGCGAACACACACGCACATATATATTATGTACACACGAATTACCAAGATTAGTATTAAAAATGTATGTACATTGTACGTGAAATGTTAAAATAAAGTTCTTTTGATTTATTACCGAATCCTTCAAGACCCGAAAAAAAAAATTTTCTTTTATTATTTTGTTGGATCCTCCAAGATGGGGAAAGAGAAAAAAAAAAAAAAATTCAATATTACTGTTTTCTGCACAGACAAGAGAGGCTTAATGGTCATGATGTTTAGGACCCTGGTCGGCTTTGATTTTCTTATGACAAAAATACATAGATTAGCATTAAAAAATTGGGTGCTCTATGTGCCTACCTGCAAAACCAGCTACCTTCATTTTGTGTCGGGCCAGTTCAAACACACACATATATATACGACATTATTAATCAACATCTGTAATGCTCGCTGTATTAATTAAGAACAAATGCTTATTTTAAAAGGTATCACTTGACGACATTGTCTACCGTATCATTTTACCGTTAAAACAGAAGTATCAAATGATGCAATAAGTATGTCAATTATTATCTGATCATAGATATCTTTGAATATGAATAATTCAATAACTCACATGACTGATCCCATAATAAAACGATTAAGGTTATAAAATTTTCCTTATTTTTATTTCCACATCTCCTTTAATAATTGCTATAACAAGACAATTACACAAATTTTAAACAAGATGATAACAACAGAAATTTTTTTTTTTTTTTTTTTTGGGCCATGATGATAATGACAGATTGTTTTGAATATGCATGCTGTATATCCCAACCAAAGAATTTACACATATAACCATATTCAAAGCAATAAGGGGATTTCATGGTAGCCCATCTATGGCTATGCGCTAATCTTAATATCATAAACATTTGTAAAAGTAAACACCCTTAAGCTCATACTAGAAGCAACACCACTAATATGTTAAATAGGTGATATTCACCAAAGCAATTAATTTACATACAAAATCCAACTATTGAAAGATATTTACTATATTTATCATCTTCTAGTTTATTGGACTTATGACACTCATGTGATATCTTATTTTTACCCCTTAAACCTTAAAACTAATGATGTATTAGAATCAAGTTTTGCACTTTTGAGTCCAGGGTATGTGGCCCCATGATAATAATAATAAACCCTAATAGACTAATAGTCTGTTGAGGCGGCTGCGGAGAAAACCAAATAACGAGAACAAGACAAAATTGGCAAAGTCAAGAAAAGGAATGGGCTCTCCTCGTCAATTGAGAACCGAAAATCAAGAGGAAAGGATTATAGTTGCATGCTCTTCCATCCCTACGACCACTGACTGGTCAAATTATGGTTTCGGTGGAGCAACTCGGATTGATAATCAGGGGATTCATTGAATCCTGATTATAATAAAATTTCTTTAGTAGAATTTATGGTGAAGGTAATAATTTTAATTTTTTATCAATCTTTCTTAGTTATTCAGATTAAATAGGTGTACTTTCGTTATCACAAATTAATTTGTTTTGAGATTTTATTGATATCCACATTATTGATGGAGTATAAGAATATTGGATGTCAACTGGAATTTATAGGATTTATGTATTAATTCTATTGCTACCACTCAATTTTGTAATGTATATAAATAGATCATGTAAAGTACAATTTGAAATATATAGAAAAAAATATTTTCTACATTATTTTCTAATGTGGTATCAAAGCCTTCATTGTCATTTTCTCATTGTGCTATTGAAGTTTTTTTTTTTCCTTATTTGGTTAATTACAAATAACTTACCTATGTTTTGGTGCTTCTACAAATAACTGACCCGAGTTTTTTTTTTTTTTTTGGGACAAGTAGGTTACATGCGTTTTAACGCTTTAAATTTAATTAAGATATTACTGTCACGTATAATACTTAAGTATTACATGCTCAAGCTTGTTAGAATGATATGTTTATGTTGAATATTGTTATCCACTTTTAATTATAAATCGTTTGTATAGATTTCTAAAACAATTGGATTGAAACTTTCAAAATAAACTTTTACTAAAAGCGAAACATATAATTTACTCACTTGAGTAGATCAACTTTCATAAAACAAAACTCTACCATCAAGTATCTCCACTACTATATATGATGGTAGATCAATCCTTCAAAAGATATTACAAAACATATGGGCTTCTCAACTAAGCCCTCTATAGAAGTACAGATTTCAAAAGATAAATCCAGTTATTAATCAAAATAGAAACAAAATAACAAATACAAATAAATCCACTCGCCCTACTTTAGTTACTCCTCCAACATCACCCAAAACCCGAGCCTAACATAACCATCATCATCACTAACACAATCAACAAAGCAATAACCGCATCATCATCAGCCAATCATCAGCATCATCAATAGATCATCATCTTCATTATCCTCACAACACAGAACCTAGAAAAAGAATAACAATAAGAATAATGAGCTAAAGCTCAGTACACAGTAACACAAACACACACGGAATGGCACACAAGCCTAACTAAATGTAATGTAATGCAACAAATAGCAAGTTATTATCTTTCATTTAAGTAAAACAAGCAACATGGGAGCACTCACACTCCGTAACAAGCAATTAAGAATCTAAGAGTCCTGAGTAACCACACGACGCTCAGGGGGTTAATATAGCCAGCTCGAATACCTATATCTCCTAGATGATATAACCGATAAAGAGTAAAAGCCTCATCTAAGGTTCACAACCGTTACACATACTTTACCCATCTCAGTCCATAATATAAAAAGGTTCAAACCTGTCCCATAAACATGAATCTCAATATATTACTTCTTACCAATTAAGATAGATGTTACACCGATACCGTTTGGCCCATCGATTATCCGTTGAGCCATCTAAAAATGTCATGGCACCATGACGGCAGTGGCCTAAGCATCTAAACTACCGTATCCACTTGGATAACCTTACTGCTCCATGGACTAAATTCAACGGCACACACACAACCAACACTCATTAATTTTTAAGCCGAGTTTAAGTTTTAATTCGTTTTAAGATAATATCATAACAATCAACACTCAAGTTACTACGTACCTTATATTAGAAATCCAAATATAGGCTTAAACACCATCTTAGAAGATAATCCAGAAGATCAGAAGCCAGACTCAAACATCTGTTTAAGAATTTAAACTATATAGAAATTAAAGAAAGTATCACTTATCTCAAACTTTTATTAAGACCCTATTTGATCAGACACTTTAGTTAAAGTCATTTATTACAAAAGCATCATCACATCATTCATATCCAAAAACATCATTAAAAGCAAAATACATTTGAAACTACATATTCCCATATTAGACTAAGGTTTATTCTAACATATTAATGTGATCTAATTATTAGTTATTGACCCATTTTAGCTTCATCATAACTCATTAACCAAAGCCAATTATTAACTATTATCTCATTTTAACTTAATCCTACCAATTTGATTATAATTAATCATTTAATCCAATTATTAAGCTAAGTTAATCAAACTTAATCAATCTAATCCATTTTAACTTATTCAAGTCCATTTAGTCAAATTAGACTAAGATTATTGACTAATTCATTTTATAAGTAAGATTCCTATTAACTTAAGTCTATGTTAACTTAATCTTAGCCAAAATGATTATACTTAATCAATCTAATTCATTTTAGTTCATTCAAGTCCATTAAGTTTAAGTTAAACTTAGATTATTAATTAAGTTCATTTTATATCCAACTCTATGTGAAATCAAATTATCTATTAAATCTATAAATTCACTAAACTCGTGCTTAATTTATATTATTCAACAAAGACAACACATTAGCTACCATTTATCTATTTCATTTTAGCTCAAAAGATTCATTTTATACCATAGTACATGCACATAATTAGTAAAACAAGTTTTTAACTTTGTTTGGAAAATGTAGTAGTTGGAAAGAAATAAAATTTCGGTCTTGATACTTTTAAAATTTGAAAAAACTTAAAACACGAAATTTGTATATCTATTTTTAAGATTTCCAACCCATTTTGAATCACCTCAATCCGAAGTCGGATGAAAAAGTTATGATCAAATTACGGTTAGACTACGAAATAGGGAAGTAAGCACAACCTTCTGCACGGTCGTGCTAACCCTAAAAAGACGATCAGATTCGAGTTTTTCCCTTGAAATCACTCAGCATAAGCTCATGCACGCCTGTGCACACACCCGTGTAAACCCCAAAAGTGAAAATTTGTCCTTAACAGACTCTGCACGATTGTATGCACACTTGTGCTGCCCCTGCAACCCTTGTCATGAATTTTTTTTCCTCTTTTTTTTACATCTTTAACCCATTTTTAACAAATCCTACTTCCATTACAACATCATACAATGCATAAACACAACTTTTAACACTTCAAATCCTAATTTTCACCATCAAAACACATCTAACTACTTCATCAATCCCACAACTACTATTCATCATCTTTCTCAACAACCTAACATGCATCCACCATTAAATCAAAACATACAAACATAAACAACAACTAAAACAAAGTAAATAACAACTAAAATAAGGAAAAACAAGACTTATCTCTTCTTTTAGGAAAAAAACATCTTCTTTTTCTTCTTTTTCTAACTTGTTGGAGCTACTTTTAACCTTGATTTCCTCCTCTTATCCCCATTTCTAACTTGATTCTCTTTTAATTCCTCTTGAAATTGAGATTTTTGAGAGTTAATTTAAGAAATAAAAAGAAAAATAAAAGGAGAAGAACAAGAACAACATACGGGAAAAGAAAGAAGAAAAGAGAGAGAGAAAAAGAATGAAAAGAATGTAGGCAAAGGAAATATAAAATAGGAAAGGATAAAGATTAAAAAATTAGAATATTTTAAAATAAGAGTATTGGATTTAGAACTTTCATATCAATATCATTAGTTCTAGGGATATCGAGAAGATGATTTCAAAACTAATGGGTTAGAAATTAAGAAATTAAAATAAGAACATAATTTAAGAATTTAGTTTAGATGAAAAGGATATTTAATTTGAGTTAAGGTTTAAGAACTGATATTTTGATACAAGCAAATGAACTTAAATTTTACAAGTATTAAGGAATTAGAATTTAAGTTAAAGTTTAAGGGTTTAAGAATCCATTAAACATTTCAACAACATGTTTAGGGGTTTAGAAATTGAAATATGAAATTTCAACTTAATTAATTACTAATCTAATCATGTCAACTTATTAATTATTTCCTATAATCATTTGATTTATTTAATCTATCTAAACTCAATTTTTTTAACTTAGGTGAAGGTTTGAAGTATTTCATGCGTAACACGTCATTTTATTCCATCAAAATTAGCCATTAATGGGACAAAGTAAGTCACATGGCAACCTCAAAAAAAAATCCCAACTAAGAAAAATAAGAATTGTCTAACAACAAATAATAAAAAGAAGAGGGAACAAAATTCAATTCCTTTCATAAATATACACACTGATTCAGATTAAACAAACACATTAATGAAATTTCGTTCCATTCTTCTTCTAGTATAACCTAACTATAAAGATATGTTAATCTCTCCTTTGGATCTCTTATTCGATAAATGAGATCAGAGATCCAAATTGTTTTATCACAATTTTTTCACTTCGTTTTAGAAAGTGGAAATCAAGATAAGAAATTTTGTGATTAAGAGCATTTCATCCTTGGCTTGTCACTATTGATGCTTTTAATTTTATCTCCATTTGGAGTTCATGCTTGAAGATTTGATATGGTATTCCTTTTCTCTAGTTACACATGCAAGGTGAAAAAGGGTCTTCTTCCTTGGTTTGAAGCTTGTTAGAGATGGTTGAGGACAATGGTGTCAGTGGCTTGTAGTGGTCTTGGTCGATTTTGCAGTAAGCCCTCTTGACGTAGGTTTGTATTATATTTGGTGATGGGTTTTGATGATGGATTGTATGTTAGTGAAGATGACTAAGTTTGAATGCTTTGATTTCTGTTATGGGTTCATCTAATGTCAAAGATAGTTTGACCTGATGATTGAGTTAACTCAACCCAACATAGATTTGATTCTGTTTTGAGTTATAAATCTATTGTAGGCGGTGGTTCAAGTGTTGCAATGACCTAGTCATGTTTGAAAGCGTGGTTGCGAATCTATGGTGGCTTTGGGGGCATGAATTGGAAGTGGAAGTCAATTGCTAAGGGAAGAAACTGGTTTCTTTTTTTTTTCTTTTTTACGAAGGGGGAAATGTGTTGAATTGGGATCTTGAAATTTTTCTTTGTCACGCGACTTACACATGCTCGATTAACCGATTATTTGGATGGAACAAAATCACATATAACGTAGATCACCTAATTGTAAAAAAAATAAATAAATGTTCTTGAATCAATTATATGCAAAAAGTACCAAAACACAAATGAGTTACTCACAAGGTACAACTCATTCATTGACAATAACACATAACATATACACTAACAAAATAGATGAGTAGTATCTTATCATAATTTTCTAACTACGTACATTCTAAATGGTACTATGCATTCTCTTACACAGAGAAATTTAAAATAGATAGAGTAGACTAATTTCTTCATTTAAGCTCACTTTCTCTCTCAAAATATATCCTATAACTCTTATTTATAAAGCCTTTAAGACACTATAAGAAATTTTGGCTTTAGAGACACAAGATTCTATCTATGAAAGTGAAAAAATTATCTCTAAAGACTTTCAGAGATAGATTTTCGTCGCAAATTTCTATCTAAAAAATTATTGTCGCTAATTCTTTTAGAGACAAATTTATTATCCATCGCAAAATTTATGTCACAAATTTGTCTCTGTTTTAGAGTTAATTATTATTAAATATCTAATTAGTAAATAATAAATAAAATTATTCCATCGCAAATCTGTCTCTATTCTAAAATAAATTATTAAAAATAATATTCATTTGCCTCCTATTTATCCTTCCTAGGAGGTCACCAATCATTGAATGCTATATACTAAGCACACTTGACATTGAAGTTTTAACAAGCACTAAATCGATGAACAAATTGGTATCTTCATGAATAAAGTTCCACCACTGCTTATTTAAGAGATATCACAATTTATAATATTATAATTATAAAACATTTTACATATCTTTTATAATTATTTTTTATTTTATAATTTCACTTTGCCTATTTATTAAGGATTTTTCATTAATATTTTATTAAAACAATATATAATATTTGTATATATTATTTTTATATTTTATAATAATTATTTAAAATTATATATTTGTTATAATATATAATATTTTTTGGAAAAATGTGATATTATTATTTAAAAAAATATTATATAGCATGTATATAAAAATAATATTATATATATAATGATATATAAAATAATTATGCTATTTACATTACTTAATTTATATTAACTTAATAATTCATATAGTTTTAATTAATATGTTTATTTTTTAATAATTTTTTATTACACTTAATAAATTATGTAAAACTAATAAATATATAAATTTTATCAGATATATAATAAATATACTATAAATAATATAAAATCAATTTATTATTACTATATTAATAAAATAATATATAATATACATTTAAATATATTTAAATTTAACTAATTATTTTATATTATACTTTTCATTATTTAAATATATTATATTTTTGGAAAATATGTTATTATATTTTGAATAATATATCGTATATAAATATAAATTATGTAAGATATATATGTATATATATAAAACAAAGTTTTTTATATATTCAATAACATATGAATAATGACAACAAATATATAATGAAAAATTATAAATAATATGAATATATTTTTATTAATATATTATTAAAATAAAATTTAATATTTATATATGTTTTTATATACTAAGTTTACTATAAGGAACCAATATTTGCTTTTCCAAAAGATAAACATGCTAAGTCTCCAACCACATATAATACACGAAGATATTATACATATGGTTGTCTAAAAAGAAAGGAGTTTATACCTATTGCTTAATAAACCTATTAAGATACAAATTTTACAAAATTATCTACTCATTTAATAGAAGATAATTTTACATAAATACATATGATAGTATCATTAGTTTGGTACTTTAAAAGTTATAAAATCATACTTGTAAATACATAATAGAAAAACATAGGTACTTTACATAATATGACATATGCTTATAACTAAGCCCTTGGTCTATACTATTACATCTTGAAAATAAGGTCTTATACAAGTCTCTTTACAAGAAAAACAATGTGGAGTTGTCCAGCATCCTAATCGTTCCATTCCTCGAGGTATACTTCCCTATCCATAACATAATCCAAGTCATCATAGTACTTATCATCATCATTACCTGTAGAGAAAAAAGTTAGACAGGGGTCTAGTACACAACAATAAAAACATATACAAAGCGGCATATATTTCTAGGCTAATGCAATGCAAGAAGCAATAAAAATTATTATTCTTTATTTAGGTAAAACAATTCAACATTGGAGTAATCAAACTCCAATTACAATCCTAAGGAAATTCATGGGTTCTAAATAACAACAGTAGCTTAGAGGGTTGATATAGACAGCTTGAATACCTATATCTCCTACATAATTTTGCAAGAGAATAATCTCATCTAGGATTCATAGTCATTACTCAACTTTATTTAACTTAATCTATAACATTACCTAATTCAATCATCTCCAAAAACGTGAACTAAATCATATTATTTCCTCTTCAAAATAAGCAAATGCTACACCGATAACATTTCTCCTATCAATTACTCGTTGATCCACTTATAAGTTGCCATCATCATAACAGGGATGGCCTAAGCACCTAAACTACCATGCTTGCTTCAAATGGGGTTATCACTCTTCGGATTGGATTAAACACAAAGCACAACTAATTCAGTCATTATTAAGCTAATCTTTAACAATAGTCAATTTAATAATATCTATCCTACATCCAACAAACAAGTTACTGCATACCTAGATAAATTGATTTATCTAGCAAAAAACCAGTATTCAAACATGACTGAGTACAGGAATCTGTTAAGGATAATCATAAAACAATGTTAATCCATAATCAAACACTAAGTCATCGTATCCTCATTTTAAACTTAAATAAAAATTTACATCATCTTATAACTTCACATTTATACATACATATATATATTACATTCCATTATTCAATCATCTATTATTATTATTATTATTATTATTATTATTATTAATTATTATTATTATTAGTACTAAGGGACCTGTCACGCTCGTGACAAAAGTCGTGATGGATATCAAAAGCACCATCATAGCCGTCATCATGGGCAGTGATGAATATAATTGGTCTTGCCACCCCGTAATAGGAGATCACATCACTTATCATGACTATGATGTATGTTGTATCAAGGATTACACCCATGATGTAGACTATATCAAGAATTACACCCGCGATAGCCTTGCTCAAATTTTCCATAAAGCTTCTAGAAGAGATCACGTCCTATGTGACAGCCA
Source organism: Combretum micranthum (assembly GCA_024138025.1). Taxonomy (NCBI): domain Eukaryota; kingdom Viridiplantae; phylum Streptophyta; class Magnoliopsida; order Myrtales; family Combretaceae; genus Combretum; species Combretum micranthum. Next base: position 316,880 of record JAMXBD010001529.1, read on the forward strand.
TAATCTCGGCCGTATCAAGCTTTAAAAAACATATAGAGGTAATGACATTGGTAACGACCATGATCTAGGTTATTCCATGTTTTAAAAACACTTAGAGGAGATCACGGTCCTAGTTACAACTATCATTGACATGAAAAATTATATCCGACGTGATAACGGCATTTTAAGCAGGGCATTATCCCTATGATATTTGTTTCAAAATTTTTGAAGTTTTACTTCACTTAAGTTGTTACCAAGGTCTTATTCTTAATAAAAACATGTCAATATCAACTTATAATCATAATATCAAACATCATCAAGCTTATTTACATAGATATATCCATTGCACATGCTTGCACACAACAATATCCTAACTTAAGAGTACAAGTCTATTATATTTTCTCTTTAGGGCCCTATTAGCAACTTAGTTACTAAAGATTTACTTAATTATCACTAGCAACATCAATATACAGATCATTTCATTAATAGCTCCATAATTAATTTCATCAAACACCTAAAGTACATATGTTCATTTGCATAGCTATTCTTGTAATGTCCTAAATTTAATTAAGGTATATCTACCACTTATAACACTACATGTATTACATGCTCAGGCTTCCTAAAATGATATGTTTATTTTAAACATTGCTAATCGATTTTAAATTATGAAATCATTCGGTTAGATTCTTAAAACAATTGGATTTAAAATTTCAAAATAGACTTTATAAAAACATAATTATAATCTACTTTCAAGAAGTAGGTCATTTTTTTCCAAAAACAAAGCTTTTAAAGATATTACAAACATATGGGCTTCTTAAAAAGCTTTTAAAAGAATTTTGCAAACTTAAAATATAAATCTAGCTCTTTAACAAAATAAAATAAAATAAAATACATCTACGGTCCAAAACTCACTTCACTCAACCAATATCGTCCGAAACCTGAGCCAAGCATCATCATTCATCAATAACACCATAATCAACATCAACGCCAACATCAACATCTTCATCAACTCAACCTCATCATAATCCAATCATCAACATCTCATCATCAAAATACCTGGAAGAGGAACAACAACAACAATAATGAGTCGAAGCTCAGCACACAGTAACACAAGTACACATAGAGTGACACACGAGCTTAACTAAATGTAATGTATCAACAAATAAGTTATTATCTTTTCTTTAAAGTAAAAAATTCAACACTAAGCACTCACACTCCGAGCAATCCATGGGAAACCAGGATCCTAGTAATAGCAGCTGCTTAGAAGGTTGATATAGGCAGTCCCGATACCTATATCTCCTATATTTGATCGAGAAAGAGAAAATAGCCTCATTTAAAGTTCACAGCCGTTACATACACTCTACTTATCCTAGTCTATAATATTAGTTAACTCAACCGATCCATAAACATGAACTAAAACATGTTACTTCATCGCGAGCTTAAATAGACGTTATCCCGATACTGCTTGCCTCATTAGTTACCTGCTAAGTCACATATAAAAGCCATTGCACATTGCGTACCATTGCATCATGACATCTCAGTGCCTAACTACCATGTTCGCTTGGGACAAGGTTGCCACTCCCCAAACTAGATTCAATGGAACACACACAACCAACACTCATCAATTATTATGCCGAGTTTAAGTTTTAGTTCATTTTATGATACCTATCATAACAATCATCATGTAAGTTATTGCATACTTTATATTAGAAATCAAATAGGCTCAAAAGGGAAATTAAAAGCCAACTCAGTAGATAGATAAGGTATTCATATCTATAAATTCAAGAATTAAACTCATATAAGAAACTAGTCTAATTATTCATTTATATCAAACTCATTTTATTACCTTATTTGACCGAACATTAATTTGGAACCCTGCTACGGCTGCGAAGATCGCCCATCAAAATATGGAAGTTCTATTTTGTGTCAAAGTATCTATTTTCATTTTAATTATAGTATTTTATTACAAAAGCAATCAACAAAGCATTTATAATAAAAAAACATTCATTTCCTAAGCAATAGACATTTGAAACAACATATTCCCTATGTTATACAAAGGTTATCCTAACCTGTCATTATAATCTAATTATTAGCTATTAAACTCGTTTTAACTTAATCTTAGTCAAATTGATAAGAGTTAATCATTTAGTCTAATTACTAAGTCATTTTGACTAAACTTAGTCAATCTAACTCATTTTAACTTATTAAAATCTATTTAGTCAAGTTGAAGTAAGTTTGATTAACTAAGTTCATTTTATATCTAAGATTCATATTGACTTAAGTCTATATTAACTTAATCTTAGCCAAGTTAATTAATCTTAATCAATCTAATCCATTTTAGTTCATTCAAGTTCGTTAAGCTAAGTTGAACTTACATTATTGACCAAGTTTGTTTTTTATCTAACTCTATATTTAATCAAATTATTTATTAAACCTATAAATTTACTAAACTCATGCTTTGATTATATCATTCAATAAACATAACACATTAATTATCATTTATGTATTTCATTTTAGCTCAAAAAGATTCATTTTATAGTTAACTGCAAACACTTAACCTAGTAAAACAAGTATTCAACTTTATTGGATATAAAATAGCTAAAAACAAGTAAAATTTAGGCCTTTATACTTTTTGAATTTGCAAAAAAATAAAACATAAAATTATAGATCTCTTTTTAAGCTTTCCAATGTAATTTGAATCACCTCAATTTGAGATCGAATGAAAAAGTTACCAGCAAAATACGAAACATCATCTCTGTAGGGGAATTCAAACGGGTCGTATCAAGGGCCGTTTCAACCCACGAACTTTACTAAAAAATAATCCGATAGTGAAACACCCCTCCATATGGGCTGTATCCAAGGTTGTATCAACTCAGGAAAACACACTAAAGACTCTAGAAAATGACACACTTGAATGCAGGCTATTTTCCAGGCTGAATGAACTTAGGGGAAAAGCTCGAAAAGCACCAAAGAGTGAAATACCCTTCCATATAGGCCGTTTCAAGGGGGTATATGGTCCATATACCCTTTCATACAGGCCATATGACAAGATGTTTCAATTTTTTTGAACTTTCCCTGTTTTCAAACTCGATTTTTACCCACTTTTCACTTCTCCAACCTTACTCTAAGCTCTATACAAACTTCATACACACAAATTCTAACATTTCAAATCCCATTTCTCATAATCAAAACACATCCAACAACCTCATCAAACCCCGCACTACCATTCATCATCATCTTCACACATCTACCCAATCTCAAACATTAAACCAACATATTCATCAACTTCATCACAATTTCTACTTAAATCTAGTATCAATTCATCATATAAAATAAAAAAAAAAGAATAAAAAAACATAAAAAAAAATATCCCTAGCTTTAAAGCAAGAACATTAAATTGATTCCTCTTTTCTATACTTCATCGTTTTCTTCTTCATGTTCTAGCTTGATTTCCTTCTCCTATTTCATCTTCTAACTTTGTTTTCCTTTATGATTCTTATTATAATTGAGATTTGGTGGTTAAGGAAAGAAAATAGAAAAGAAGAAAAAGGAAGAAAGAAAGGAAAGAAATGGAAAATGAAAAAGAAGAGGACAGAAAAATGAAAAGATAAAAAGGGAAGGATAAGATAAAGGAAAAGGAAATAAATATATTTTAGGGCAATAGGATATTAAATTTTAACCTTTCTTATAAATATCTTTAGTATCGAAAATAACTTGAGAACATATATATTAGAAATTTATAATTTGCTATGAAAACATAATTTAAAAGCTTAATTTATGACAATCTGATATTTACTTCGGGTTCATGTCTAAAACTGATATTTTTAAACAAGTAATTGATTTCAAAAATTAATAAGATTTTACAAATAAAAGATAACTAAAGTTTAAGGACTTAGGAGTTTGCAAAACATTTAAAATATTTATTTTGACATTTAGGAATTGAAAATTTTAAGACAAAAGGATCTCAATGAAGAATTTGAAAAAAAAATGAGAAGTTTGATTCTTATAGAAAAATCATTGAGATCTATGGATGATTTAAATGAGTATTTTAAATCTCAAATCTCAATTTGACTCATTTACTAATTTAATTATATCAAATTGCCTATTCTTTTTTCCCTTGTTTACTTATTTTATTTATTTAAACTATCTAACTATGTTCAAAATTAACTATCAATCATATTTGTTAAATAAATCATTTCTAAATTAACTAGATGAGATTTTGGGGTATTTTAATTGTAATATACATGTTGGAAAATCATTAATTTGTCTAAAACATCAAAGTTCTACTCTTATTTAACATCAGTATCTACTAAAACTCATATTTAAACAAAACATGAAAGAATCTAACCTCACTTAATTGTATAAATACTACTAACAACCAAGCTTCACTTTTCTACTTTCTTAGCTTAATTTCGTACTTTCACTTGTTTCTTATCTTAATTCTTTACTTGGGATCTTGGGTGGTAAAGTTTAGAAGAAATTTAGAGGAGTGAAGTTTGAACTTGTTTATGCTTAGAAAGGCAATGGAGAGAGAGAGAGAGAGAGATGATCCTTGGTATGTTTTGGAGTTGATATTTTAAGCTTTTGTTTTGGTAATTATCTCACTTTTCCAACTTTGATTTTTAAGGCATATAGAAGAGTTTAGAAGGTGCTTGGATATGAGCTGGGGTTATGTGTGTGTGGGCTTAGCCTTGAGTCTTATTTAATAAAGATAGGTTTAGCCTTGTTTAATGAAACAAGATAGGCTACAAAAATTTTGTAGCAAAGAGGCCATCCCAAATTATAGAAAAAAAAAAAAAAAAACACATCCTACTATTATGTTATTCAATTTTGTAAATTTCAGTACAAATACAAACTATACCAACACATATACAATTAAATATTTAATACATTGAAATTCTAACAATTCATCTTGACAGCAATTAAAATTCCTACAACTTAAATTATCACAATTACTTTATGAATAAACAAACACATATATATATGTTAATTAATTTAGCATATTTAGTTTAGGTAATTTCATTTACATTTTACAGTGATTATTTTATTTTACATATTTTATTATTGAAATATACTTTATTTTTAAGTAGTATTTTACGATATTAATTATATAACATATTATATTATTGTTATACATTATTTTATCATCGTGAATTTTTTAATTTTTTTTTATATAAGAAGTTATTATGTAAAAGAATATATAATAGATGTAAGTAATAGCTTATGAAATGTATAAATGTTTATAACAAACATATTTTAAGTACTATTTATTATTTATACTTATAATATACAAATATGTAATATATTTATAAATATGTTATAAATAAAATATATAGTATTAGTTGTAAATGAAATAAAATTATACATATTTATTTATTATACAATAAAATTAATTTACAAATATAATAAAAGTCCATATTATATATTACAAATTCATATATATTATATTTGATATGTATGATTAAAACTATATTTTAAACATAATTATTTATATATACATATATATAATAATTTGGTTTAGAGACAAATTTGCAACATAATTTGAAAAAAATAGAAATTGACGCTAAAATAATTTATTTCCCATCAAAATCAGAGACAAATTTGCAATAGCGAAAGTTCCATTGCAAATTAATTTGTAATCTATCGCAAATTCTGTTGCAAAAGCACATAAAAAATTATAAAATTATTCATAGTTTATGTCGTCATAAATCCATCACAAATCTGTCACTAATTCATTCTTTTATAAATAAAAATTTTTTATTGCAAATTTTTTGTCTCTAAAGGCTAGAGTTCTAATACCAAGAAATATAGTCATTACCCATTTTCCTCCCAGAAAAAATAATTGCTATAAAAGTTAAAACAACTAGTTTTTTATCAACTAACGTCTAGACATTGTCCACTACCATCCAAACACCATCTGGAAAACTCATGTTGTCTTCTTTTCTTTCATTTTCATTCGCACGTCACCACACCTTAACATTCATATGCTAGCTGAAAATTCCCATCGTTAAAAGCTCTTTTGCCATGTGTACTTTGCCTCATCATTTAGTACTTACCCTCTGACATTTGAACGCTCGTTACAAACACATAACCAGTTTTTCTAATCATGCTAGTGTCTGGTTGCCATGTCCTAATGTGTCAATGCTAGCTACATTGTAGCAACATCTTACCAATCACAAGCAAACAATAACACAAATATAAATATTATGCAAATAAAAGCTCATCACTTCACAAACATATTTTGCCCATTTTGTATAACTAAACTATATCATTTGAGCAATTTATTAATGCATTCATTCATCAAAATTCAAATTGAACCCTTTAGTTTAACATATATTTGGCAATAAGTGTCAATTACCTTCATATTAATTTTTTTTTACCAATTATTAAATATTTGAATTTTTGCATAAATGCAAAAGATTATAACAAGTTTTTAATTAGAAGTTTTATTTAATCCGTAATTTGAATCAAACCAAAGAAAATTTTTTTAGGATTCTAAAAATTTATAATATGAACTAAATTGTTATTTAATGGTATATGTTGGAATAAAAAAAACACAAGTTGTAATTCTTTTTTAAGTAAAAACTAATCCATGGTACCTCTATTTGCAACACAAGCTCATCTTAAATTACATTCAAATTTTATTTATGCAATAACATATCAAATGGTGTTCTGTTGTTAACATTTAAATGATGAAAATTTAGTTAGGTATTAAAGATTGTACATGACCACTATAATTCATTTTATACCTTTTTTTTTCCCAAAAATCTATATGATCCTAATTATCAAAAACTTTATAATGATCTCAAATAAGATTAAATTTACATGCTTTTGCTATTAACCAATTTTGTAGCTTGTTATACTTAGAAGGAATTGGAGAGGAAAATACTACTATTCCCTTAGTTAGAAGAATATAGGGATACGGAAAAGATGGATTTATAAGAAAATGTTTTCTCTTGTGCTCAAAGAATTATTCCCTCCTAATATGGAGAGAATACATTAACAAGACCACCAAATAGACCTTACCTACTTACTACACTTATATAAAATGCAATACAATACTCTCTCGATTCTTCTACAATTTAACTGATAAGTGTTTCTCTTACATTTACTAGTATTATCTTCATTACTTTCACTTACTTAGGGTTTATGTTAATAGTGTATTTGTGTATGTGATTGCAAGGTAATTTTGAAAGTAATAACTTGCTTAAGAAGGCCAATCTCCAAAAGAGGTAGTTTGATGACCTCTTCTATTTCATTGATTCACTTTCTATAGTATATGTACAAATTTCAACCATGCAACTACTAATTTGTTGATATATAACTAATTTTGCTTGTAGCTCTGGCTAATTTAACAACTTATAACTATATTTGTTATGTATTACTATTTTTTGATGTAATCCTTTAACCAAATCAACTTAGTAGTCTATTGTAACATCCGTTTCCTTCTCTTGAAAGATTAACCCTGTTTTCAAAGTCAAAAGTTGAATAAATTGTCAAAAATGTTCAAAGTTCCCACATAGTATCTTCTTAATATACGCCATCCTACTATAGCATAACTTCTCTAATGTGAGACCCATGTCTCTAGATTGTTCAAGTCCCCAATATCAATAAAGACTGTACAAAATTTATCATTAACGATATTCGTAGGAAGATTTAAAGTAGTAACATTAAATTTATGAGCTTTCTTCAATTGAGAAATATGAAAAATATTATAGATCTTTGCATATGATGGTGAAACCACTTCGTAGGGACAAGAGCCTATCTTTCATACTACTCTATAGGGACTATAGTAATGTTTGAAGATCTTATGAGTCTTTTGCAAACCCATGGATTTTTGTTTATATGGCTATAATCAAGGTTGTCAAACTCTCAATTCTAATTAGAATAGTTAAATAGTTTGTAAAATCAAAATGTAAAACCGTATGTTTTTATAATATGTGTAAAATAACTTTAAAAAACTATAAATATATATATATAGTAGTAGTGAAAAGCTTAAAATACATTATGGATATAGAAAAATGAAGAAATTAAGTTTTTTTTTTTTTTTGCAAAGAACTCTTAATTTATAATATAACATGTACAAAAGAAAGTAAGAAGAGTTAACACTATGTTCCTTTTTGTTATTTTGTTTGGAAAGAATTGTTAGCTAAAGGGAATCAAATCAATCAACTTATCTTAAATGATTGATTGTGAAAATATATTAAATAATTTCCTTTATAAATTTCGAAATCAAAACTTAGGCTTAAATGATAGCTATAAGTGTTGAACATGGAAGAGATAGAGAAAGAGGGTGAGGAAGAAAAATTGAAATACATGAAAAACAATGTGCTATCTTAATAGTTGATAGGATCATGAAAACTTAGTTGTATTTTTTATATGGGTAAATGTCACATTTGGTACTTGAACTTTGTCAACTTGTACAATTAACTATCTGAAATTTAAAAGTTTGGTTTACTACCTAAACTTTCCCACTTTTTTAACTATTTACCTAAACTTTGCCATATTTTAGAATTAGTTGACTAAACTTTATTCATTTTTGCAATTAACCATCTTATCTATGTAGTATAAATGAACTCGAAAAATTCATAAATAATGAATTGAAAACTTTAAACTTTAAATAGTTAATTGCATAAATTGGTAAAGTTTAGATACCAATGTGTCATTTAACATTTTTATATTTTAGCCTATATGTCTCAAATAGGTAAAGTTGGAGACCTCCACTAAAAATTGTAAGATTCTATTGCATTCAACATGTAGACTTGACTAAAAAGTTTATATTGCACACAAAAACAATTTTATAAATCACTTATCTTATAAGAGTCTACTAAAAGTATAAACTTATAAGATCGTATGAATAAATTTTAATTTTAACAACTATGAGAGTAAGTTTCATTTGCGGTACCTAAAATTTTTTGTTTATGTAGAGGGCTAAATTTGGATATCAACTTTTTGGGTTGAGTAACAAGGCCCAGAGAGTCAAGTCCAAGAAACTAAGGATGACTAAGGGAGATTTGGTATGATAGACTTAGAGGAGAGACTATTGGATCGAACTAACCCATTCATTCTCAACCTTTCTCAAGGAGCTTATGCACTTAAACAAGCCTTCCATAGGTCGATGAATCCATAGAGAAATCCATCATTAAGAGGACCCATCTGACACATCGATGGTCAATAAGATCCAACAGATGTCACTAAGAGCCAACCTTTATAAATACCTAGAGTTCCTCCTCATATGTAAATCCCAAGTTTAAGAGAAACATTGTGGTGCTATCGAATTACTCTCACAAGAGATCAAACAAAGCTTAGAGCAAAGAACACACGGCTTTTTTTTTTCTAAGATAATGGAGTAAATGCTATATAAATCCTTCACCAATCACTAATGCATTTAAACTCCTTAAGATTGCATGTCCTCTTCTCTACCATCTCACTCTCAGTCATTCCTTGTGTGTGATTCTACATCACTCCTCTAAGCCACGTGTAGCGTGACATGCACGTGACCGCTACGATCTGATCCACCCTACTATAGTTTATAATAGAAATATACCTAAAAAATTTTTGTAGCACAAAAATAACCAAACTATTTAAAAGTTTCATATAAAATACATGCAGATGGATTCCATCTATTTTTCCATCTAATTGTTGATGCGGCAAGCGAAATTGATTAAAATAATATTTTCTATCCACATTAGCCTTTTTTTTTTTTTTTACTTCCACCCTCCACCCCCCCTTCCCCTGTGTTGTTGCTTCACTTTATCCTCCTCTTCGTTCTTCTTCTTCAAATTCCTAACCCTAAATTAAAAAAAAAAATCATGATAGAAAATAATATCTTTAATATACTTCGATTTTGTTCTTGAAGAAATATAAATCTATCAGGGTTTTTTTTTTTTTTTTTTGCCCAAAATCCATGGCAACAAAATATTTCACAAATGTTCCATTTATTTAAAAAAAAGATATACAAAAATAAGTAAATATGAATATACAAGATTTACATGAAAAATAAGTCAATATATGGAAAAGTTAAAAATAAATAAAATAATTAAAATAAAGAAGGAAAATATATAGACAAAAAAAAGCAAAGCCTCAAGATACAAACAAAACTCGAATAGAGGTAGTGAAGTGTGAAGATGTACTCTAAATAAGCCTAGGTGACAAATATGTATCCATGGTGATTCAGCTGAATGTACACATCTGCAAATGGACATCTTCACATCAAGAACCATTCTCCTGGGCCTCACTCTAATCACTCTAAAAACATTAAAACCTTCTAACAAAATGCCCTTTCAAGTGTCTGAAAACTAATTGAATGTGGAACATAGAATCTGTGTAGGCATAGGAGAAGGCACCTCTATCTAGGTCTCTTACAAAAATTTAAAACTCATGATAGAAAACGGGGTTAGGGTATTGAGTGAGAAGGATGAGTGTTTGAATCATGAGAACATAAAATATTAGATCTTTTTCTCTTTACATTTGAAAAAAAAAAAAGGAAAACTGAAGAGAGATTAAAATACCTCTTAAACTAAGATAGGTTACTCTTATTTAGGGGTTATGTTGTTTTAGGAGGTGATGGTGATTTATGGTGTTTCTTGTGGGTCTTCGCTTGGGTTCTGCTTGGTTTGTTTAGTGGTTCATGATAGAGGTTAGGGTTGTTGTGATGGTGTTAATGGGTACGGTTTGATGTTAAAAAAGATGATGTTCATGGGTATATGTTTATTGAGTTTGATTTTGTGGAGTGTTGTGGTATAATGAAGAAAACTAGATGGAAAAAATGGTTTATTTGCGTAAACTGGAGCTTTCATGCTCCATTAATGGCGCCCATTACTCTAGAGAAGAAGAAAGGGGAGGAGGAAGGGGGGAAAGAGAGAGGGAGAGAGACGAAAGTTAAAAACACAAATAAATAAATGCCAATGTGGACAAAAAAGTAGTATTTTAATCAATTTCACTTATCCTATCAGCAATTGGATGAAAAAATAGACGAAATTCATCTACATGCATTTTTCATGAAACTTTTAAAAAGTTTGGATATTTTTGAGTTACAAAAATTTTTTTAAGTATATATCTATTACAAACTAAAAAATTTAGATACTGTGAATAAAACTTACCATAATTATTGAAATACTCCGAAACTTCACCTATATTAGAAATTTAGTTTAGATAGATCAAATAAACCAAATCCATTATAGGATAATTAAACAAGTTGATATAATTATAATAGTAATAAATTAAGTTGAAATTGAGATTTTGGATTCTAAATCTCTAAAAATGTCATTAAAATGTTTAGAGGATTCTTAAACTCTTAATTCTTAGCTTAAATCCCAATTCTTAAATTCTTATAAAATTTGAGTTCATTTGCTTCTATAAAAATATCAATTTTTAAACCCGAACTTAAATTAAATTTCTTTTTATCTAAAATAAATTCCTAAATTAAGATCTTATTTTCTAATCTATTAGTTCAGAAATCATCATCTAAATACTTCTGGAACTATAGATATTGATCTGGTAGTTCTAAATCTAATAACCTATTTTGAAAATATCTTTATATTTATTTTTTCCCTTTTATTATATTTCCTTTTTCTTCCCTGTCCTTTCATCTTTCTCCCTCTGTCTCTCTTCTTCTTCTTTTCCCGTATCTATTCTTCTTCTTCTCCTTTTCTTTTTTTTTTCTCTAAAATTCTTCTATTTAAATCTCAAATTCAAGAAGAAATAAAAGAGAATCAAGTTTGAAATGAGGATTGGAGAAGGAAATCAAGCTAGCAGTATAAAGAAAACTCAAGCGTGCATGTGTTCTTAAATAGATAAGTTTTATGTTTCAATTCATCTTTTACTTTAATTGTTCTTTATATGTTTATATGATGTATGGAAATTATAAGAGAGTTAGAAGTGTTGTTATATATGTATAAGTTGGATTAAATGTTAATGGAAGTTGATTTGAAGAAGGAGATGATGAATATTGAAGCTGGGGTTTGTTGGAATGATTTGATATTGATTGATGTTGTTAGATGAAGTTTAAAGTATTAGAAGTTGTGTTAATATATCATAGTATGTAGTATGATGTTTTTATGAAGTTTAGAGTGTGATATGATGTGTGAAAAATGTGTAAAAATGGAGTTTGAAAATAGGCAAAGTTCGTAACCCCTTCAAACCTGTCAATCACAGCGTGCAAAGGCCCTTACGAGGCTCGGGTTGGGCGTTTTTCATGGTATACGGGTGTACAAAGGGGTGTGCAAGGGTCTTGTTGTAACATTTTTGTGAATCACGGGCATGATTTTTCCTTTAGAAGTGTTTGAGTTTGAAAATTTTAGGTTGTACGGCCATACGGATGCCCTTACAGCCTTGAGTAAAAAATTTCTCTTACAATGTTGTTTTGTATTTTTCTTGTAACTTTTTTATTTGACCTCCAATTAGGTGATTCAAGTTTCTATAGAAATATTAAAAAGAGATCTACAACTTCATGTTTTAAGTTTTTGCAAATTTAAAAAGCATCATGGTCAAAATTTTACTTCTTTTCAGCTGATACATTTTTCAAACAAAGTTAAAAACTCATGTTTGCTTATTAAATGTATGTTAGCTTAGGAAGTGAATTTTGTTGACTGAAATGAAGTAGATAAATGATAGTGAATGTGTTATATTAGTTAATTGATATAATTAAGCATGAATTAAGTGGATTTATGGATTTAATAGATAATTGGATTAAATATAGATGTTAGGTATAAAATGAACTTAGTTAACAAACCTTGGTTCAACTTGACTAAATAGACTTGAATAAAATAAGATGAATTAGATTGATTAACTTTAATGAACTTGGCTAAGTGTAAGTTAGCATGAGCTTAAATAACATGAATCTTAGATATAAAATGAACTTAGTTAATTAATCTAAATCTAACTTAACTGTAATCAATTTGGCTTAGATTAAGCTAGAATGAGCTTAATAGCTAATAATTGGTTTATATGAATGTGTTAAGATGATCTCTAAATAACATAGTGAATATGTTGTTTCAAAGGTGTGTTTGCTTAAGAAATAGATGTTTTTGTATATGAATATTTTGTTGATGTTTTTGTAAGAAAATACTATAATCAAAGAGAAAAGAAATACTTTAACAGTAAAGGAGAACTGTTCATATTTTGGTAGAGCAGTTTTCACAGTTATAGTGGGGTTCTGAATTAGTGTCTGATCTGATAGAGTTATAATAAAAGTTTGAGATGTTTGAATAACTGATATAAGTTCTTATATGAATTTGTTATGTAATTAGATTATTGGTTTAATTCTTATATGAATTTAATTCTTGAACAGATATAGATGTCTGAATTATCTTCTGGGATGGCTTTTTATCTATCTTTTGTTTCTGTTTGGATTTTGAATTAATAAGGTACGCAGTAACTTGCATGTTATGTGCTAAGATAGTCATTTAAAATGGATTAAAAACTAAAGACGGCTTAAGTAAAGAGTGTTGCTTGTGCTTATGTCGTTGAATCCGGTCCAAGGAGCAGCAACTTTATCTGAGCGGATACGATAGTTTAGATGCTTAGGCTACCCCCATCATAATGCAATGACATTTGTAGGTGGCTCGGTAGGTAGCCGATGGGGTAAACAGTATCGATGCAATATCTATCTTGATCGGTGAGAAGTAATATATTGGGATTCACGTTTATGGGATCGATTGAACCCTTTTATATTATGGACTGAGATGGGTAGAGTGTATATAACGGCTGTGGACACTAGATGAGGCTTCTATTCTTTTTCAGTTATATCATCCAGGAGATATAGGTATTCGGGCTAACTATATTAACCCCCTGAGCATCGTATGGTTACTTAGGACCCTCAGATTTCCAGTGACTTGTTTCGGAGTATGAGTGCTCTCATGTTGCTTGTTTTATTAAAATAAAGGATAATATATTGATTTTTGTTGCATTGCATTTAGTTAGGCTTATGTGTCATTTGTGGGTGTCAATGTTACTGTATACTGAGCTTCATCTCACCATTGTTGTTATTGTTCTTTTTCCAGCTCTTGATTTAATGTTGGTGATGATGAAGAGGAGGTTGATGATTTGATAATCATAAAGATGATGATGTTGTTGATGATGATTAATGTGATGATGCTTGGCTTGGCTTTAGGGTGATGTTTAAGGAGTGATACGGTATAAGGCCATGGATATCAATTATATTTGTTTTATTTATGTTTTAAGAGCTAGATTTACATTTTGAAATTTGTAACATTCTTTAAGGGGCTTGTGGAGCCTAAATGTTTTGAAATTGTAGGTTTACCTTTAAAGGTATATTATAAAACGTGTTTAATAAAGTTTAGTATACCGCTGCTAAATCCAATTATTTGAAAATCTAACTAAATGATTTCATAACCTAAAATTGAGTAGTAATGTTCAACATAAATAAAATCTTTTAAAGAAAGCCTGAGCATATAATACTTTAGATTATTATACGTGGCGGTAGCGCCTTAATTGATTTAATTAATTGAATTAAATATTTAGGGCGTTACAATTATGGTTATAACTTAACAAAGACTAAGTGATATAGCGAAACTATACGAGAATTAAAGATAAAATCAAAATTTGCTAAATCACGCACAATTGTCAGAATATAATCTTCTAAGTGTTTTTTGATTCAAATAATACCCAAACAAATAGGCATTGAAATTTGTAATTTCAATAGAAACACAAATTTTTGAAAAAAGGCAAATATACCTAGCTATCAATAATATTATTAATCAAGCAAAATCTGGCAATTTGCCTTCAAGTGTGCAATATATACCAAAAACCTAAAAGTTGCCAAAAAAGGTGAACTTCCTAAATATACCCTAGACATAAAATAAATAAATAATAATGGTTTAATAACAAAAACGGTACATGAACTTTCGAAAATGTTTAATCAAGTATTTAAAGTTTTATTTTGATCAATTTAGTACTTAAGTAGAGTTTTTATAGACTTTTTTTATGCTTAAAGTTTAGTTTTGATAATTCCGTACCTGAATAGAGTTTTTGCGGGCTTTTTTCATACATGAAGCAAATTTAATCAGGTATAAAAAATGTCTGCAAAAAATTTATTCAGGTACTAAAATTGTCAAAACCAAATTTCAAGTATAAAAATATCCTTAAAAACTTACTTAATGTGTCAAATTATTCAAAACCACAGTTCAGGTACTTAACTGAACTTTTTGCGAAAATTCATATACCATTTTTGACATTATCTCATAAAAAAAAAAAAGAAAATGTCACAAATAGCATTAAAAATGAAAAATTCTATTAAAAGTTATTACAATTTCAAAACCTTTGAAAAAAACAAATATGAGATTTTGACAGGCCATACGAATGAATTAGCTTGAAATACAACATATATCACAAGCAAAGCTCCTAGGCTTTGCCCAATGGCCCATTTCCCATTGAACTAGGGTCCTAAAAACACAAAGTTTAGACATCGATAAAATCATGAGCAATGCTACTAATTATTTTTCTATCTTATATTTCCATAAAACTATTTGCCATCTCTTTTACTGCATCATTAAGTCCCATTCCAAGTCCCCCCCTACACACACCGACCAACCCATATCGTAAGCTCCACTTCTTTGCAATGTTTGTTTCTAAAGGACTTCATCCATAGTTACGGTTTTGAAAGATTGTCCTTCAAGCATTTCAAAAGGCCATCTCTTGTCTATAAATTGTTGCCTACAATATCCACCTTAAGGGCACCAAGAATATATAAATGAATCATAGATAATGCTCTCTCATGCACAATCTCAAATGGAGTGGGTTAAGCCTCCTCATCAAAAGACGTATTATAAGAAAACTTGGCTTAAGGAAAATACTTGGCCCAATAATGATGACACTTCATAATATAAGCTGTCAAATATTGTTGAATAATGTGATTTTATACATCTGTTTGGTCATCCATTCAATGGTGATATCCACTACTTATGTATAATTTTCTTTAATTGAACGAAAGAAGTTATTGCTGGAACCTACCCATAAAAATTGGATCCACATTTAAAACAATGGATCTTAGGTCCCTATGAAGTTTCACCACATAAAATAACAATCCTAGTGGCTACAAAATCAACATTAATAGATATTGAATGATGATATTTATAAAGTCTATCAACAAACACTAATATAATTGTATCGCTTTTAGATCTTGATAAGCATGTGATAAAGTCTATGCTTACATCCTCCTTGATTGTATCTTATATAAGTAAGGTAAGAATAACCTAGTTAGTAGCCTTGTCTCATATTTAATTTAACTGTGATCTTGACACAATTGTGTATATAAGATTCAATTTGTGCCCATGTTCCTTCTCAAAAAGAATTTAGCTGCATTTTCCCCTTTTAATATTCTATTGAAGTCAAAGTGGTCAACTAAAGGAAAACCGTGAAATTCTCTCAAATAATAGGAATTAAAGAGGATAAGGCAATAAAAATAACTCTTGCCATAAAAGAATAGATCATTTCTCCATTACTTGAGTTGTTCTCTTTATTTCATTATTTCAAGCTAATAAAGCTTAAGAATTGAAGCACACTCTTACTTAAAACATTGGGTAAATTGCATTACAAAGCATCAATATTTGATAGTAAGTTCATTTAAGTGGTTAAAAAAAGTATGAATGTTTCACAAAGTGAATCAAATGAGATATTAACATTTCATAAAGTTCATTTGAAATATCAATATTTGAATTAGTTTTTAATTAAATTTCTTTAATTTTCCTCAACGGTTAACTACTAATACCTTATTTGACTCATTTTACGAAATATTGATTCTTCTTTTCAACTACTTGAAATCTTGATACCTTAAATGAACTTATCCTCATACTTTAATGCCACTTGATGTAATTTGCCCTTAAAACATTAATGAAATGAAAATAAGGAATTATGAACCCAAAATATATTGATTAATCCCATTCCTTCCTTGAAAATGCCTTAGCCACTTGATTTTTCTCCACTGCTTTATAAACTACTAAGTAGGTCATAATCCAGTAACTTTACCAAATATATAAGTTCTCATGATCCATCCTAACGGTAAGATGCTCTCCTCTTAGATATTGTGTCATTTTTTTTTTTACTGCCTCTACAAAAGCATATATTTCTCTAATGTAAGTTAAGCTTTTTGTAAATGCTATGGCACTATTTTAACTAAAATAAGAAATTGAATGATTATATTGCAAGAGTGCTACACCACTTAACACTTGAATGCATCAGTCTCTATAACAAAAGTAACTACAAAATCAAGTGAGACTAATATAGAAACCTTAATTAAAGATTCCTTGAGCTTATTGAAAGCAATAATAGCTAAAGGCATCTACCCACTCAAACCAATCTTCCTATAACATGTCTATCAAAGGCTAACAAAGGAACCATAGCCTTCATAAAACATGTGAAGTATCTTAATATGCCCCAAAACTATCTTAATTACTTCATTACTGTTGGTAAATCCCATTGCTATACTATCTCCACTTTTGATGGATTTTCTATAATAGTTCCGTGTGATATTGTTGGACCAAATATTTAATTATTGTCTTAGCAAAAGAGCATTTGGATTTCTTCAAAAAGAAATTATAGTCTACTAGTAATTTTAGCATTTTCTCCAAATGATTCAAGTGTAAGCCCGTATTTAAACTATGCATAAGTATGTCATAAATAAATAAATAAAAAGAATAGAAGAAAACAATGACAAACTTGCCTAAATGCTCATGAAGCAACCTTTTCATTATGGATTGAAATATTGTTGGAGAATCGCACATTCCAAATGGTATGACGATAAATTCATAGTGTCCCTCATGCATTCAATACACTGTCTACTCTAAATCCACTATGTGCATCCATAATGATGATACCTTGCATGTAAATCTAATTTAGAAAATGAAATAGTTTTCTCAATTTATCCAATAACACCCGTCTATTATGGGACGGGTGTATGTCCCAAGTTAGTAAGCAAGAAAGGGAGTTGTTTTATTGAAAAGGAAAGCCCTTTTCAAAATTTCACAAAATATGTTCCTTTTAGTTACTACAATAACAATGGAGTGCCATATACAATCCAATTAATTTGCACATAAACAATTAGATATACAAAAAAATGTAAAAGAGAAGGGAGAGGAAAAATTGCCCAACTGGTATATAGTGATTAGGCCTTGTGTCTGCATCAACCTTTTTAACTCAACTAGGGTTCTTGTATTCTAAATGGGTATGCTCCACTACACCCAACAAAAATGATCACTAATAATTTGTTGAACAACCACATTGTCATAGCAATTTGCCTTAGTCGCATCCCCACCATTACTATCTAAATGTAATTTTTTTTCCATTACTTTTCTTTTATTTTCCTTCTTAATTAATTCCTTTTAATTTCTTTCCTTCTGATTTTCTTTTCTTTTCTTTCACTATGATAAATATAATCAGTAGAATCATACAAAATCATGCAAAACCACCAAATCCATAAACGTGCAGAATCATACACAACAATTCATAATTCTATCTAAAATCTATACCTCTACTTTGATTAATGAAAAAGATATAAAAACAAAAACTTATAGAATTGTGTACTAGACATGTGATTTTGACGAATATGTTTAGGCTACGTAGCATTAAAGTCCCATGTAACTTGGTCATTAATTTTCTGCCTAACTCATCATCTCTATCATAAATTTAAAAAATTTACAGCATTTATCATCTAAATGTATAAATTCATATTAATTATTTAGCTGTTGACGGTTTGGAAATAACTTGTCCAGTTAATTAAAGAAATGTCATATAATTAAGAAAGCTTGACTACGTATTTGATGACAATTATTGTTCCTATGACATAAACGTCTGCCGGATATGGCTATCAATTAACATTAAAATGATAGTCCCGCGCAATGATTCGATGTCAACAATCCAAATTGAACTATTTTTCTCTTCGAACGTACACAGAGAATAAAGAAAGATACAAAGAGTATATGTATGTAACTTGTTCATCAATTCTTCCCCATCATTGCTTGTGGAAGTAGAACAACACACAGAACCTACTCTATACCAAATATACCTACGCTCTACACTGAACAATATCTCTTGTGTCATGACTTTGATGTCCCCGGCAACACTTTCCAACTATAAATTAATGAATTTCTTGGTAAGTTTTTGGTAGGTTAGAAACATCATCGTCCTCATCTTGGATTCGTTAATTAACCATCATGTATTTTCTTAAATTGTTTGTTTGAATCGTGTAAAATAAGTTAAAACTCTAACAAGTCAATGACATCATTCAATCCTTCTGTCTTCTAGATCCGATCGAAAATATGGGTTTAATTTCTGTGGCAATACATATATGTGTGTGTGTGTGTGTAATGATCTTGCCAAGATATATCAATTATGACTACAGTGTAAAGGCATTGGTAATAAGGAATAACCGGGCTTGATCTAATGACTTTCAAGTCGGCAATATGATATATCCAATGGAGCACGTTAAGCTAGTTGATATAATAAAAGATTTATTAATACTAATACGATATGTTTATCAACGGAGAAAGGCTTTAAAATAAATAATACTGGAATTTTACCTTGTGAGTAATTGTGCATCATTCATTTGCATTTTGATAAAAGTTAGTGAGTACACATGTTGATGTATTAAGAAAAGATTAATTCATTTTTACACAAATTGCCACATACCTAAATATTTCTAGTACTTACACGTTACTAATCAATTCACATAACATATTTATACTACTAAAATATATGTTTAACCGAACACACTAACAATTGTCTTTTCAATAAATAAACTATCGTATACATCGGTGATTAATGATAAAGTATGAATTTAAAATTCAATCTCTCTATGAAAAACAACGCCTAAGTCAACTGGAGAGTTTCAGCAATAAATTGTATAGATTATACTCAAAAAACATAGATATCCCGGAATTTTATCACTTCTTAAAAAATTTGATTGTCAAAACTCTCTATAGTTTTTCTATAATAAGCGATTATCAATATTTCAGTGCCCAAATGGGACACCCTCAATAGGAAGCTTTGAGCCAGATATATCTTTCTAAAATGCGAGTTTCGTTAAGTTAATTTCCATATCCAACATATATAATCTCCATGAGATTGTGTATATTATATGCGCAAAATGAGTAGATAAAACGGTGAAATAACAAGAATAATAAAATGTCGGTAAGGAAGAGGAAACATGAACGATTCTCTATGATATATGGAAATAATCCTAGGTAAAAGGAAAAAACAAAAAGAAAAAAAAAAATCCAATAAAGCATATATTAAACGACATATAAATTATGTTTTATATGCTAACCCACAATGAAAAATAGAAAAATAAGTTGGCTTAGCACGTGAGGTTCAGTAGCGTCTGCTTGTTTCATCATATTTTAGCTATTTTGTTATTATATTTTTATCATTTTCAAATATATATTTGTTAAAAAAAATATATACCAATAGAAAATTGACAGTTTTACTCATAAATTGACTAACCAGATATGATATAAATATGATACAAATAAGATACAAATATATAACAAATATATATAATACAGATAAAAATCTGATAATACAAACAGATCCTATACAAGTCAATCGGATATGTTTAAAGGATTAGATTTGATGGAATCAATAAACCGATCATTCTTAAGTGTTTTGGAAGTTATATATATTTTTCTTTTATATTTCTATATTTTCTTCCGATTAAACTGCAACATTGTGAAGATGTAATTATTTTAGAGTCAATAGAGTACGTTCGTATATATTTGGATGCATTATATATAACAAATAGGTCCGCTCTTTATATCGGTACTAGGAAAAGCATTGTCTAACGTTCTTTTCCAAACGTCAAATCCAATAAGTTTAAAGATTGCAATTTAATATGATCTAACAAGCATATAGGCACTCCACTACTTCATTTCTAATTTTCTCAATTTATGTTTCTGGCTGCTTTGGCATGGTCGTCCATTTGCTATTGTGTTTTATTTTATTTTATTTCATTTCATTTATTTTATTTTTTCTATTATTATTATTTTTTCTACCTGTTACGATCCCAAGATCCACCAGCCTAGTGAAATATATTTAATATGCATTACGTATTATCAATCATATGTTAACATATGAATAAGATGATTTATAATTTTCAAAATAATTATTTTCTATACCACCACATGTTAAAATATTATTAATAATTACACTAATATATATATATATATATATAATATAATACCTACCGACCCATTCTTCCAGCCGGGGGACATGAGGCCTTTCAGGACCCACTAGATTCATGAGTGAATCACGAATCGCCGCACACAGTGTGTTTAGTTATTAAACCCAAGGTGGCAGTTCATATTAAGGCATGGGCTAGAACCAACTGCCCACATTAACATTCTGAAAGTCATCGTTATTACAAGAGAAAATTATATCTTTAATGATGAAAGTTTGTCTACTTTTCTATATAATTTTTTAATTTTTTTTCCTTCCATTTGAATCCTCAGCGTTTTTAAGTTTCTATAAAATTAGAAGTTTCATCACAATTTATTAAATACTCAAGTGTATGCATGATAGATCTTCTACTTCATATTGGGCCATAGTAATTAATTTAATAAAACAATTATATTGAAAATACTCATTTACATGATATAATATAAATAGTATTAAATATATATAATTATAACAAAAATTTATAAAAATATATAAAATATTAATTAAATATAAGATAGAGTGGTTGAAAAAACATTGTATATCAACCCTAGCCAACTTGGCCTACTACTATAAGGTCATATGGAAGATAATGCATGCACAAAATTGATAGAAATTTAATGTATTAAATGAAAATCCTAAAGTTTTAAAACGAAAGAGCTAAAATTAAAACAAAAAGAAAAAATTGAGACTTCAAATAAAAGATTTGGAAAATATTAAAAACTATAAATATATTTTTTTCCATATTAAAAATATCAAAATAGAACTTGTTTAGCTGGGATTGTTGGATGTTTTTTACCATAGCTAGCCAACGTTAGATATCGTCTACATTTTTATTTGCTATCAAACTCGATAACATAAACTGTTACCCACAATTTCTCTCTTTCTCAATGACCCGAGCCAAAAGGGTATGTACAATTTTGATGAATTGCTTTCAGCTTTGTATTTGAGTAGTTGAAGTTCATAGTTTAGGTGAAAATCTATTTTCCTACATGCAAGGACCCTTTTTCCTCAAAATGATAATTTATCTCATATAAGGAATACCTTCGACTTTTCATTTTCAAAGGACAAGTCCCTTTTGGTTAATCCCATACTTTTATTAGCCGAGATTTGACCCGGGAATTGGGTCTTTACAAGTCATCTTATTGAAAAAATATAAAAAAATCAAGTAAAAGATAGAGACATTATCGCTTGAACCCTCCTCGTCTAATGCACATTATAAAAGGCCACCTAGCAATAGCAAGAAGTTTCCAAAGCGCACAACTTCAAAGTTGAAACATACTGCATTTCATTACTAAAAAATTTCGTCTTCAAAACCTAGTACAATTTCTTGTTTTTTGTGTGAGAGTCTGAAGCCGATGGCTCGATCCCCCGGTGGCGGCGAGGAAGGAGTGAAGAAAGGGCCATGGACGCCGGAGGAAGATGAGAAGCTTGTTGAGTTTATTAATAAAAATGGATTGGGAAGCTGGAGAGCACTTCCTAAACTTGCTGGACTTAATAGGTGTGGAAAGAGTTGTAGGTTAAGATGGATGAATTATTTGAGACCGGAGATTAAAAGAGGCAATTTCACTGAGGAGGAAGAAAATCTCATAATCGAGCTCCACAAAGTTCTCGGAAACAAGTAAACATTCCATTCCTCAATTTCCCAGCTATTCCATATCCTTGTTACATAAATAATGATAGATAGATAATTATTTTATTTTTTATTTCATTCTTTTCCTAGACATATATAATTTAGTTATTTGATTAACATGTTACCTTTTGCAAGCAGGTGGTCAAGAATTGCAACCCATCTTCCGGGACGAACAGATAATGAGATAAAGAACTTTTGGAACACTCACTTGAGAAAAAAGCTACTTCAAAGAGGAATCGATCCAAACACTCACAAGCAAAGAATCGATCTTAATCCTCTATTTAACCTATCCCAGCTTCTCCTTGCAGCTCGAAGCTGCTTTGGCATTAATCTACCAACAAACCCCAATTTTCCTTTAGACAACATTTTCAATAGACTACACAACTTACCCGATCCAACCGAATTAGCCAAAATTCAATTGCTCCAAAATCTTACCCTACTCATGAACACAACACCTAATCTGCCTCTAGCATATGAGCATAAAAATAATAATTTTGGCTCTGGTTCCATGTTGGAAACCTTAAATAATCTCAGGAATACCCTACAAAGTCATGAACCGACAATTCCTGGGCTAAACTGCTCCAATGCTTTGATGAATAGCAACTATAATAGTTACAGTAATTTTTTAGGCCAACAATAGCAGTGCATTAGGTACTAATGTTGGTGTTGAGGTTAAAACTGAAAATAATCAGCAAAACCTTCCTGCATTGGTTTGTCCATCTAGTGTTGTTGAGACACTTTGTGGTGTTGATGGGGTCAGTGACACTAAATTATTGGGTAGTCATCCCAAGAGTGCTAATAATGTTTCTAATTACACGGGTGATAGTTTCTCATCAACTGATGCGAGCTCATCGCACGCTTCCTCAATTTTTGCTGATTTGGAGAACCTCATGAAAGATGATTCGAGTGCTTCCTTCTTGCATGACATTTTAAAATAGGTATGCAATAAAATTTTTTCCTCAATTTAAAACTTATTTTTATCTTTCTTAATTTGATAAAACAGAAAAGTTGATCATGTAATTATATATCAAATTAAATGATTTAACCAACATAGATATGTTGCATGTGATATTAGAAACAAAAGGACAAAGGCACATATAGGTGGATTATAAACATTAGGTTTTAACATATTTTGAGTATCACTATTAATTCACGTTTATTTTTCAAAAAATAAATACAATAAGGTATGCATGACATATAACACATGAGAATTAATTATCGGTTTTCACATGTATAGAAGAAATCATATTTAATTACCAGAAATTGCATGCAAAATTTATAAAATTGCATCGAGCTAGATATGCTTCTCTTTAGATGAAAGTTCCCAGTTTTTCTTTTTCTTTTTTTTTAATTTTCTTTTTATTCTATAACAACTTTAGGTTTGTTCTGCAATTTCCATCTAATATTAAATTAAAATTTGAACTGAGCTTATGTTGATTTAGACATTGATAGAAGTCAAAGTTTTCATTTTCTTGAAAACGAGAAATGATTCAAAAGTCCCTAAAAGAACTTAATCCACAAAGGGTAACGTAAAATAAAGTAAAAAAAAAAAAAAAAAAAAGCGAGATAATAAGAAAAGCAAAGGTACAATAATACAATTATATATAATAATTATACAAGTTTCATCAATTTAATTAGATATATAAAATAATATATTCTTAGTTTTTGCGTGAACTGACTTCAAAATGTTCTTGTCAATTATTTCTTGCAGCGACTTATCCTCGTCATCGAATCCTTCACTGAAGCACAGAGTACAGGGCAGACGCCATTTTCGCACAATACCAACTGCTTAGATCCCGCGAATCTCGAAAGTATTCTATTCTTTAGTCTTTTAATTTGGCTTGTGGTTTGTGAATCGTTTGAATTTTTTATTTTATCATTGTTGTTTATTATATGCCTCGATATATGGGGAGCACATATTGTACTCCTTTCATTTATCCCATCTCCTTATACACATGGAAAGCGTCACCGGGATCCACACTGTACAAAACATGTCCACTATTAGGTTGCATAAATATAAAAAATTCGCTTATACTAGTTTTTCTCTCCTTCTAGGGTTTTGATTTTCTTTTCTTTCCATTTCATATTTTTTTTAAATAGAACTTACTCATCTTTGTTATTTATCTCTATTAATTTCTATGCATAATATTACAACAATAATAGTTATGTTAACAATAGAATATATACATGCAATTTGATAGTTTTTATCTTGGTTTTTTAATTAGACCTTATATATTTATATTTTTCACTATAATACATTAGCCAGAGGCTAAAAGTAGACATATGAAATACTCAAATAAGTGTGGGGCTAAAATAAATAATTTAGAAACCTTTTCCTCTTTCATTTGATCTCCTATCCTAAAGCTCCCCCCTCCCCCCAACCCCCCCTCCGGGAACATAAAAAAATAAATAAATAAACATTTATGTAATGGAAAGTTTTTAAAAAAAAAAAAACAT
The DNA here is from genome assembly GCA_024138025.1 of Combretum micranthum. Classification (NCBI taxonomy): domain Eukaryota; kingdom Viridiplantae; phylum Streptophyta; class Magnoliopsida; order Myrtales; family Combretaceae; genus Combretum; species Combretum micranthum. Next base: position 342,114 of record JAMXBD010001529.1, read on the forward strand.
AAATATATCTTTTATAATTAACCCTAACACATAGTTGATATAAAAATGCTTCTTTATACATCTTATTTACATATGATACTACAACTAAGATGAAGATATACATGTATAATATAAGGATGGAAACAGTACTCGTGACGAATTTTGATACTTAAGTTTCCTAAGCTTTTATGGTGGTAATGACAGTGAAGCAAGCTTAAATGGTTCTCCAATTTGTCATGGCTAAGAATAGCACGCCAGTTCCAACTTTTCTTTAGTCTAAGGTTGTCATTATTAAACATGCGACAAATCAAAATCTAAATAAAAAATTAAACTTGTAACAAAGGTAGTGGTTGTTATTGGTTTAAAAGATGATCAAGGTACCCTTTCAAGTGGGTGAACGGGTCAGGTACATACATATGTCATTTAAATGATTTTACTTCCATTTAGCCTATTAGGTTAGCTCCTATACGTTAACTATAAGCAATTGACTTATGCAGAAAATTAAATTTCGTAACCACTCTTAACGACCAAAAGTGTACTTTTTTTTTTTTTTTTTTCATTTTGTGTTTGTCCTTATTCTATACTATCAAGGAGTTATTTGATGAATTAATTTTAATCGGGACTCGGGTGGCTATACTTTGGGAAGATATACACGAAAAGGTTTTGATTTTCGTTTATCTATAACATAGGCCGGCAATTAGTTGCTATTTTGAGCGACAAGCTGACGATTATTTGAGCATAAATAGACTTTGCTTTTTCCTAAATAAGGTGTTCTAATCGTTTACGCATCAAATATAAAATAATTATTTTTTACTACATAAATATGTATCTAATTCGAACTTCGTCTTCCAAATTCTCGTGTCTTTTGTATTCTAATCTTGATAAGACTGTAGTAATAATCTTACTTATAATTTGACACTAGTTTTCAATGGCTCCCCTAAAGAGACTCATCAATTTTTTCAGCGGCTCACACTAATATATTTTGGATTCCATCTCTTATCTTCTGAGCGATATCCCAGGTTTCACAAAAATATAATTGCAAGCTACAATTTTCACATCTGCAAATGCGACACCTATGTTCTACATCTCATGTTTTCTAGGAAGTTTACAATTCCCTGCCTCATGACATGGCATTTTTAAATATTAAAGCTATAATGATATGCACGATTTTTCTTAGCTTATGATCTATTAATAGACACACACCCAAGATATGTTTATAGACACTTCTTATTTGTAAATGATTATGGAGGAAGTAACACTATAAACAGCTTACAAGTTACTAATTAACACACACCCAAGGTACATTTATAGATACTTCCTATTTGCAAATGATTATGGAGGAAGAAACACTATAAACAACTTACAAGTTACTAATAAACACACACCCAAGATACATTTATAGATACTTCTTATTTGTAAATGATTATGGAGGAAGTAACATTATAAACAGCTTACTAGTTACTAATTAACACACACCCAAGATGCATTTGTGGATGCTTCTCATTTGTAAATCATCATCAAGGAAGCAACACTATAAACGATTGCTTCTTCTCAACAATATCAAAATCAAGTTAAGACCTAAAACTACCATGCATATAATCCTAATATTTTAAAATAGAAGTAATACCGCAAAACATGTGAAAATCACAAAACGTTTTAAAAGATCAACCCTATGCATTAACTTTAAGCATAGGAGCACTTACTCAATTCAAAAAGACAGAATTCCTCAAGAAACTTTCTAAATAACTATTTTCTTTGAACTTGACACTATTGGATCCAAGTGGATGAAGTACTCAAGGTCATTGTGATACTATGATTAGAGTGGTAGGAGTTTATGGGTAGTATACATAACTAGGGATTAGGGTAGGCATGTGACACAATAGAGAAATCAGGGTTTATCGCAAGACATTGATTCGCACACAAATACCCGACTTGTGATCTTCAACACCTATTGGTTCTAAGAATTCCTAGGTTATTGGCATAAAAAAATCAAAAGATAATCTAATTTTAAGATTCAGAGAAAAGAACAATGACAGCTCTATATAATTTCATTGAAAATGATAGTTGATTTTTTTCATTGCCCTAGAGGCAAGCTTGAAACTACAAAAAGGAAAAAAGACTAAAAATGACATCCTATTAAATAACATTAAATGGCATTTAAAAGATATTCTTTGGAATGATAACTGGAAAAAAATGTCATTAAAAAACATATATGGAAAGTAATTAAATATCCAATTAAAGCCTATTAAAAGATATTGAAAAAATTACTGATTGAATCATTATTAACCGCATCATTCCCTTAGGTTTGACAAAATTCGCTTACAAATTTTCATCTTGTCATGCAAGAATTGCTTGGAATTAACCATGTACAAATGTCATGGCTCTCTCTTTTAAGGTGTTTTAAGGGCTGGAATGCACAAGAGCCTAGGCTCTTCCTAATTGAACCGTTAGCAAATAACTCTTTCTGTTCTGCTCCATGTTCAAGATCAATCTTATGCTAGATATCAAGTGATGGAGGTAATACATCCAAGAAATCAATAAAAATACATCGTGAAACTCCACCACAATAGAACTTGCTACCACAGGAATTACAATTTCTTCAACAACCTCTTTATCCATTAATGTTTCCCTACCATCTCTATCATAATCTCGTTCCATTCCACAACATCAATATCTAAAATATTTCATCTATATTCTCTTTAACTTTTTTTATAACATCAAGTTTGAATTTCTCATCCAACCAATCTTTCACTCGACCCTTTCACGATTCTACCTCCTATTGCACATATTCATTTATCATAGGTACCAAGACAAATTTTCTTCTCATAGTAAAGCAAAAACAATTGTGAATAGGATCATGACTCACATCACGATAAGATACCCAAGTGTATGTGACAATCATCCATGTGTGCGATATAACATAAAATTGAATCTTTATAACTTATCCCCAAAGAAAAAGATACATGTACTTGTTTTTTCTCTCGAATTGGTTGATTGTTATGAATCATATCATATGGACATGGATGGATTGCTACAGTTAAACCCAATTTCTCAACAACATATTTAGAAATTATATTGCGGGAGAAATCATCAATGATCACAAGACAACCATACCTTCCAATTGTCACATTGGTATAAAATTTGTTCTCCATCTCTAACAGACAAGTGTGTCCCTCAAGGCTCTAATCTAAATTATCACGTTCATAGATATCACCTACACGTTATTGATTGGCTTGTTTACAAGGTGCCAGGACAATCCTAGAGCGAAAGCGCTCTAATACCGCGGATAAATTAGGGTTTATCATAAGATTTGATTTACGCATGAATACCCAGCTTGTGATCTTCAACACCTATTAATTCTAATAATTCCTACTAGTATGAAAAAACAAAATATAATCTAATTTCGAGATTTAGAGAAAAGAGCAATGATAGCTTTATATAATTTTACTGAAAATGATAATTGATTTTTTTTCTTTGTCCATAGGCATACATTTATAGGCAAGCTTGAAACCGCCAAAAAGGAAAAAAAGACTAAAAAAGACATCCTATTAATTGATATTAAATAGTATTCAAAAAATATTCTTTTGATGACAACTAAAAAAATGTCATTAAAAAACATAAATGAAAAGTAATTAAATATCTAATTAAAGCTTGTTAAAAAGATATAAAAAAAATATTGATTGAATCATTATTGACCACATCAGCATGTAATAGGAATCAAGATGTTACTGCTGTGATAGTAAAGGAGCATGTTGAGATGATCCAAGTGTTGCAATAAGACTTAGTAGGAGTCGAGAGTAGGCAACTGCTGGGAGGATAGGTTGAATGGTGGTGCTCCCCATGGTGCTATCAGTAGCTAAATGACATAAGCTAGCATTGGGGGTAAAGGAGGTAGCTGAGTGCATCCAAGTGCCTACTAGGCATGCATACCCACAATAGTACTGTTATGGTGGAGGAGCTGTTAACGTAGATGGTGTCAAAGTAGGATATAACTAGCTCAAATTGGGTTGCTAGCTGAGGCACCCTTAAGTGGTGGTGGTTAAGGACAAGGTAGGGTATTGTCCATAACATAGCATGGGATGTTATGCCATTAACATCCTAACAAGTGGCTCCAACCTTCAAATCTTTACATACACGATGATTGCCTATCGACATGATATGAGGTAATATGGGATTCGTCACATGGCTACTCATAATAGGCACGCATGTCCTCGATGATCAGTACATCGTATCCTATGCCTTATCAATATCCAAAATTATGCCCTAACACCTCATCCATGATAGTGGCATTGCTCATCAGCTCATGGCTAACTGAGCTACCCTAATGTCCTCCTCTTCCTTCTTTCTATCAACCATTCTCTTCGATTAAAATAATGAAATAGTTATCTTATTAATTCTATGGCAAAACAAAATACTATATTACTATAAACCTATTGACTGAATATTTTAAAATGATTAGCCTTTGCCTCATTCAACACTCAATGCTCAATGGGTTGTCCATTCTTCTTCTTAATATGTGTCCATAAATTCTTCTGTATAGGTGTGTAGTTCTAAAAGAGAGACAAGGTAAAAAAAAATAAAAATAAAAAAAAGAAGAAGAAACAAACATTAGGTTAATAACCATAGATTATGTGGATTTGATGCATGAAGTTAAAAAAGAAAAACCCTGACCTTAGCAATCTCATGGTAGATAATCGACTCCATTCTTCCCATATACATCGTCTTTTACTTTTCCCTATTATCTTTATTTCACCTTTTATTTTTCCTTATTATCTTTATTTCACCTTTGATCGATGCTATGAAATGAAGGAACAAGAAAGTGTTTGGTAAGTGTAATTTCAAAGGCATGAGTCAATTAGTTGTTGAAAAACTTACATACCTCATACTTTTTATCAGTCTTAAAGGAATGCATAACTCCCTCCACTCGTTAGGCCCATGACTTTATGCCAGTGGTGGCCAACCACCTCACTCCGTCCAACATCTTGTGATACTAATGCAACTTATATTAATATGTTTGGCTATAAGACTTGCTAGTTAGGAAATTTAAAGTAACCCACCGCTTCCTAATGTTTAGTCAATTCTTCGACACTACGAACTTTTATTGTACATTAATATGAAGTACTAGCATTAGTAAGGACTTAAATTTGAAATAATTTACACAAGCATTCCTAGGATCAAAAGTATATGTAACTTAACGTGCCAAATAATGCCATGTTAGTATATCTTTGGGAAAGCCAACCATACCTTACCTCCGACTCCCTCCATAAGTAATTTAGTCGATGTTGTGTGGTAGAGTAAGAACTCTAACTTAACCATCCCTACATTACCATACATTATCTCAACATATCTACTGTGCATGGAGATCTTTGGTTTTTAGCCAGTCCTCCTAAACTCCTCCTCCACCCTTTCCCCCTATATAGACTCTAACATTTGGCCAGCTGCAATAAGTCAATCTCCACAAACAATAGCACGGCAGTCTCCTCCTAATCCACCATTGCTATCTAATCCTTGATGGCTTTTGGTTCCACCCAACCTTGGGCATATCTGTCTCAATGTTATGCTCATTGATATTTTCCCCACTACTATAGAGTGATAAGCATAGGGTGAGAAGATGCCCCAACCCCTCCATGAGCGGGATTGATTAGAAGAGAGATGTAAATGATCCTCCTACATAAACTATAAAAAAAATTAGTATCAAAAGAAAATCATGCATGAACTTTAGAAATGTATTAACTCGTTTGAATGGTGACTCTACTTAGGTACTACTCCAACTGATGAACTGAAGCATCCTGCATGATTTGGTCAAAAGAAGTCTTGATCTATCTTATAAATTGTAATGTTATAACTATAGTTTATTCAAATCATTACAAACTAATAAATGTACAAAACAACACAATTACCCATATAAGCTATCTATTCATTGTTTCTATTATACACATGGCGATCGTCATCTCTATCGTTGCTCACAACATAAGTGCCCTCACTTGGGCTAAGTAAGCATGCTAGGTTTTGTAGGTCAACAAAGATGTGATCAATCGAAATTGTCCAATTTCTTGAAAATATAAGCTAAAAAGGCTCTTCGGTATCAGGTTGCTCTTCTAAGTCATTCTCATTAAGCCCTTCTATTTAGAAAAGACCTCGGTGCATAGATATCAGTAGTAGACTTTCTAAACCACCATCCAATCTTTAGATTACTTGCTTAGATATTTTAGGTAAAATACCTATTGGGAATGTGTTGCAAGAATGTATGAACCATAATTGTACTAAGTGCTTTGTGTGCTAAACCACCTGCACTTGAATGAAAATACACATTAAGACCTCATATAATTTAATTGATTCACATATGTGAGTGTGGCATAAAATGTTGTTCTCTATTCGTTATGTTCACTTAGTACGCATAAAAAAACTATTCTATGACTCATGAATGTCTCCCTAGATTCTATGTTATACCTACTCCATTGATCACACATGCTTTGTAGTTGTAGTGGTGAACATCTGAGCCCGAAGCTAGTGCTTCTAACTCATAAGATATTTATGGCCCATGGTTAGCCTTGAGTTGCATACTATATAAAAAGACACGGCATTCAATACTTGGTTCTCCATTAACTTGTTGTTTGTTGGGGAATTTGGTGGCTCTCAACCTTATTTTTAAACCACTCTTTGAAATGCTTATTCATGAGAGTGTCTATGTTGCATGCTCTACACACATTCAATTCTAGCTTGAAATCCCTTATCACAAATTGGCTTACGATGAATAGGATAAAAACTTAGTTTATAGTTTGCAAAGGAAGGAAGTGAAACACTACCTCACATGTGACTACACTTCCTCACAATTGTTGTCCAATGCATCTTGGTAATTTCAATGCCAGCCTCCGATAGGGCGTATGTGCCTAAAGGTTCGAATAGACTATGCAGGTATTCAAAATAATGTGATGGAACCTTGTTACAATGGTTCATCCCATATCCAATGATACTTGTTTATCCTTGAGACCATGTTCCCGAAGTATAGATAGCTTTGATGGATAACTATCTCTTAGAGGGTGACTCTTACCTTTTTCAATGTCTTTTAACTTACTTTTAAGATTGAAAATTATCCCTACTAGTTTGTAACATATATTCTTCTCAGTGTTCATGACATCAAGGTTGTGACACATCTATGAGTCCTGTCAATATGGCAATCTAAAAAGCACGATTTTCTCACACCAGTTCGTTCCAACCTTGCTTCTCCGATGACCAAGCCTCTCTTACACCTTTCCCATGATTACAAGTAAGTGCCAACTCAACTGAATCAAAATATGTTTAATGCTAAAATTCTTCAGGCAGAGCTTTATCTTGGCAATACCATCGAAACTTTCACTTTCATGATGTCACTAATGCTTAGCAAGGAGAAACCATTAGGGGCCCGAATAATGGAATATATTATTTGATGATTGCTCATGCAATCTACCTTACATATAGGGCAAGGTTTGTATTCCTTAGTCATCTAACCAAACACAACACCATATATCTAGAAATCATTTATCATCTCCATTAGCATCATGTGCATTCAAAATGTACGACCTTTAACCACATTCATTGTTA